>CAWUFW010013212.1:0-489523 GCA_963921515.1 Calotriton arnoldi
AGGAGGCCAAAGGTATGCTCGACCACACATCTGGTCCTCCCATGTGCCTCATTGTATCGATCGTCTGCTGGGGTGCGAGGATTCCTCAATGGACTGAGCAGCCATGCCCCATTCGGATACGCAGAGTCACCTGGGTGTGAGGGACACAGAGAACCGTTGCTATTCCAACTGGACAGGGGACAGCATCGCACAACCAGCACGCTACACCACTCCACATACTCACCGACAATACAGCCACGATCCTGTTGCAGATTGGCCATCAGTAGTGGCAAGATGCTGTTGCGCATTATGTGTGCGTCATGGGCCGAGCCTGGAAACTTTGCACACACGTGGGTGATCACCATGTCCGCAAGGCACACCACTTGCACATTCAGGGAGTGCGTGTGCTTCCTGTTGCGGTACAGGTGCTCAGTGGCCTGTGGTGGAACAAGGCCAACATGAGTGCAGTCAATGGCTCCCACGACGTGTGGGATTCTGCCAAGGGCATAGAATGCACCCTTCACTGCCGCCAATTCACGAGCCCTGGGGAATCTGATGTACCTGTTCCGGTACAGCATCATGGCTGCCAGTACATCCCTCAGCACCTTGCTGAACATGGGCTGGGACATCCCTCCTCCACTGCCCACTGTGTGCTGGAATGACCCAGTGGCGAAGAAATGCATGGCGGCCATCACCTTAGCCGTGGGGGTGACAGCAGTCGGATACACCCTGCGGGGACGGAGATGGGGCTCTAACATGGCACACAGTCGATGCAGAGTTGGCCTGTCCAGCCGAAACTTCCTGATTACCTCTGTATCGTCCATGTCCGCCAGCAATTGGTATGGGCGGTCAATGTTCGGTCTCCGCCTGGGTTAAATGACAGAGGACACATGTCAAAGCAACACGGCACATAGCAATTTCGCATACACATCACTGACATGACTGAGCAAGCACATGAGCCACAGCCCAGCTGTCAAGCTGGGACGGCACGGCCACAATACACTTACACAGGTCTCCCAACAATGGCAATGGCAAGTGAGACATACCACTGCCATGTGCATGCACATGGGGATCTAGGCCCCAATGACTTGCGGGGCGTGCTGATGGGGACTGACTGCATATTCGTCAAGCGGCAACGCCACGGCAACATGAGTGTCTGCTGAGCATGGTACTGCTTCCGAGGCTGGATGAGTATGGCACACGACGACGACGATGTGGGCACGGGCTGAGCGGCCAATACAAGTGGGACCTGTGGCACGAGGGGATATGAGACAGTAGTAGGTGTCAGCACTGCACCCTATGTACAGCACTGTACGGATCACAGCTCCCGAAACATTGACTGGTGTCCACATTGACAGCCCCATGCCAAGACGGCTGTGTGCTTGCAGTCACACGTCACAGGTGAGAGGTTACATTGCACGTGCCAGGTGGCAGTCGTACATAGTGGGAGCTGGCATGTGTGTGCATGTGTCTCCTGTTCAGGATCCACCAGATGGGCGCTGACTCTGTACTGACCATTGGACACAGCATGTTCCGTGGAAGGCTTGTGTGTGTGGGATGGTGGCACTGGATGTGCCTCCGTTGGGTGGGGAGCCATGCACAGGGCGGGTACGTCGATGATTGCGCATTGTTGGTCACGGTGGGTGCACCAGCTAAGATGTGTTGCCCTGTGTTCAATTCCTATGTCCGCATGATGATGGACTGTGGATGTGGGCAGACTACACATTGGTCGATGTGCTGTCTATATGCATGTGCCTTCACACCAGGCACAGCTGCCCCTGCACATGTGACCCCTGCTGGACTCGCTGCTGGGTCTGTGGAGCTGATGCACCTTCTGCGCGTGGGGCGGACAGCTCTCCTCACTTCCCTCATTGCGCATGTCATGTCTTTGCCGCAGGTGACATGGATCATGGAGGGCCCACATGTACGCGTGGGTAGGCTACACATGATTGTTCACTGGTCGCCACCCCAGTCAGTGTTTCGAATGGGAAGGTTGTCGTGCTGGTGGTATGTTCGATGTGGCGGATGGGCGGGCCTAGGTGCGGGCTTACATTCCGGACATGGGGGGTAGTTAGATTGGCGACTAGTTGCAGTACACACGGGACACGTCTCTTCCTTTCCACATCTGGGTCATCCCTTGTACTAACTGACAGTGATACAGTCATCTTCGCCCCAGCCCTCATGTCCTCCCCTCGCCCCCCCAATATGCATGCTCACCTGCGAGGCTAGCGCTTGCACAGGCAGCCCCAAGCTCGCACCAGAGAGGGCAAGGAGTGTATGTGTGGGTCCAGTTGCACGAGTGGGCTGTCTCAGGGTATGATGTGTGGCGGGACACCGTCCACCTGCGTGGTGCCCCAAATGGAGACCCGGCCTGCATGGACTATGCATCGCAGTCTTCGCCTTCCGGATCCGCCACCTGCGACACCCAGTGGCTGTGGCTGCCCTTGCGGCCATGCCGCGTCCGTCTGTGGCTGATGGCCCACACATTCACTCTTTGGCCTCTCTGGGGAGGGCACAGGGGTGGTGGCGCACGCGCTTGCACTTAGTCGCAATGGCATGTGGCGTGGTTGGTATGATGGGCAATGGATGGGATGGTGCGAGCCACCTCCCGTGACGTCAGTGCTGCTCGTGCTGTGGTGCGTCCCCCTACACTTCCATTTGACTTTTGCCATGCTGGACGTTGAGGTTCTATTGCCTGCGTGATATGACCAGGAGGAGCGCGAGGAGACCTCTCACACACCATGCTCCACTGCCATCCCGTGCCCTGTATCGCCTGTGCGGATTGACTATGTTGGGGTTACACCTGGTCGACTGGGGCTGTGTGTGCCTTGTCAAGGGGCATGGCGGGCGCACAACAGGATCCAGCTCGTCCACAGAGGGTGGGCTGAGGTGCGCCTGGTACCGCTTTGTACGTGTGCCCGGCTGCTGTGCACACACGTGTTCACTCCCCCCCGACAGGTGTCCTCTCACAATGCCCAGGGAAGCGGTGGTGTACTGTTCATGACCCCTCCCAACACGGCGTGCTCCAACTTGGCATGTGCGCATCTACCCGTCGCACCCACCCACCTGAGCACTGCGTCCATACGACTTCACACGACACATGTGTGTCTTCCACAGTAGTGCTACTCATTTGCGTTGACATCCAATACCAGTGGACTACATGGTCATGTCACGACTGCCGTGTACTTCACATACTCTCATCCTCTCTCATTCGTACTTGTGAAATGAGTCAGCGGAGACAGTTCTGGTTTCAAACATTATATTGAGTCTTCTGTCCTCTGTGATGCAGTATAGTGGACACTACTGGCAGCGGAATACATATTGAGGATATACTGAGCATGATTACAAATGGGATAGGGTGTGGGGTTACATCTGCTTGGCCAAGGCTGTGCTAATGTACATTTACGTATAGCTGCGGAGCTGCGGACTTTGACACAGACGGTATACATGTAGCCTACCAGACCGCTCGGCATCATGGGCACAGTCCATCTCAGTTCCATGTGACAGGTTTGCTGCGGTTGTTCCTCATGCACGCGTGCATGTGAGATGACATCAGGGCATGTGCTTGCGTGCATGCAGCGGCGTGCCACTTGTTGTTGCACTGTGGTGGTTACTGGACATGTCACAGTCACTGGGGTCGTGTTGTTGTTGTATGCACTTGTCGTCCATGCAAAGGTCCTGGTATGGGATTCCCGGGGCGGGAGTGGGAGGGGTGCAGCACCCACAGACTCCAGGCGACCTATTCATGTCCACTGAGCGGTGTGTGTGTCCATGTGCGCTGGATCCATGTCGTGTCCTGGTTGTTCGTGCAGTTCCGTCCATGTGGGTGCGATGCACAGAGCCCATGCCACTGCCTCCCACGATGCATGCGGTGTTCCTGGATGTGATGGGGAACAGTGTGCATGTCCCGGTCATATCCGATGTCATGGCGATGTCGTTGATGGTGTGGTTACAGTTGCCGGTCGTTTGGTATGGCTGTTGTGGTGGTGACTGGCCAGTCCGTGCGGAAGCTGAGCATGGGTGCGGGGTTGGACTTCATAGGTCACTCGGGGAACCTGCGTTGTGGTCCGACGTATTTACAGGTTGTCAGGTATGCAATGCCGTCCAGCAGGGCTTCCATGTCATTGGTGGTGTACATGTTTGCCAGCGAATGTAGCGGATGGTGGCTGTCAAGGTGTTGTTCGTAAGTTGTCCCTTGGAGGACCATGATGGGGCATGCTGGGTGACATTCGATGTAGCTGTTCTCGATGATCCGTCGTGTGGAGGCACAGTGGTCCCATTTCAGTGCGGGTGCGATGTTGGCCACATACGCCATGCCCCCATAGGCAGAGCAGGCCCTGTCGTTGTGCGTCCAGAGGGAGGAGTAGTGGTAGCAGGTCCGCCTTCAGACATGCCGGGTTGGAGAGGCATATCTCCACGGGATGCTGGTAGGGACACCTCCGACAGTAGAAGACGGGCATGACGCAGCTGAACAATGTGATGCGGTAAGTCAGTCGGTAACTTACGTTCAGCAGGGACAGGAGATCGCATCCCAATGTATGAAACAGGTTGGTTTTGTACAGCTTGAGCTGTTCGGCGTAGTTGGGTAGGTGTGTTGCGGTTGCCATTTCGCAGCGGTGCGTTGTGGTGGCGTGCTCCGGCTGTGTGTGCAGTCTGCAATGTGCACGCTCCGAGGTTGCTGTGAGCTCTGTGTAGTCGTAGGGAGACAGGACTTGTGTTCTGTTGGCTTGTTTGGGGGACACGGGCCCTCTTCCCACATGCTTCTCAGACAGTTCAAGGTCAGTGCTGTGTGACTCCTTCCAATTAACTTGCATGTGGCCGACATGGGGGAGTGTTTTCTTCCCCGTCCGTTGTGTGCTTCTGTGATATGCGCTATCTGCCCTGTGGTCGGTCTCCTCGGCATGCCTGTGTTGGTCTATTCTTGGACAATGGCTGTATTCACCGGCTTCTGTCGTAGGGCTGTGGTTTCGGTGTTGGAATGGAAGGTCATTCAGTGCTGTCTGCTCTCCCTTGTGTGGGCGGCAGGCTGCCTTTCCGCTCTGCGTTGGGCCTTGTGTGTGGATGTAATTCTTGGGCCACCTGTTGTCGGTCACCGGGCTCTTTGGTGTTCCGTTTCATGTGTCTTGTTCATATGTGCAGGGTGGTATGGGTTTTTCAGTGTGGTACTGGCGTTCCTCTTCCCGAAGGGGCCCTGCTTCTCCTAGTTGGTGTTGCCGCCGCTGTGTGCTTCGCCATGTTTGTTACACTGGGGTGTGTCCTGCTGTTGCGTGACTTCACTGACATGTGTGCGTCGGTTGTGTGGCGTTGGGTGTTGTCCGTGAATTGGGCGTTGGGGACATGTCTGTGGCAGGCCTGTCACGTGTCATGTGCGTTCGGGGTGGGGCTGGTGTGTGTGCTGCTTGGTTGTGTCCCTGTGTCTGTGTGCGACGCATGCATGGCGCTGCGGTTGGCCTCTGCGTTGTGCGCATGTGTGGCGGCGTCATCGGCGCTTTGGGGCTGTGACGGGGTGGTTGGTTCCTAGTCCCAGGTGGTGTGTACACATGTGTTCCGCGATGTTAGGATTTGGCCTGTGTGTCATATGTGGATGCGATGGTGGATGTGTAGTGTGCACGCGCTGGTGGGGGTTGTCCGCTTTTTCCGCCCTTGCACTGTGTGCGCTGTTTGCGTGCACTTGTTGTGTGTGTGCCTACCTGCGTCTCCGCGGTACGTTGCGTCCTTGGTGGTGCATCAGCAGAAGCATGGGAAGGGCCTGCAGTGCTGGATTCATGCCCGGGGTGCCGCTTCTTCGTTGTCCGTGCTCTGCGTCCGTGTTTCCGCCTCTCTTTCACGTGCGGTGTCTCTTTGCCGTGGGAGCCGTTTGTTTGCGGCATCGTAATTTATGCGCCGGGCGGGACGTGTTTCGTCGGACGGTGTGTGTCAGTTGTGCTGCGCCGCTACGTGTGCGGGCGCACTTTGATGGCGGACGGTGTTGCTGGCTTGCCGGCGGTGTTTGGCCTGCTTTTCGCATCGTAATTGGGCGGGCGTGTGGACTGCTGCGTGCCGGCGGTAACTGGTGGTTTTTGCATCCGCCAGCACGGCGGTAGTGCTTCCGCCCGCCATCGTAATGGGCCCCGAAATATGGAATTTGTGTAATTAATTTTAGGTGTGGGTTATGGGGTTTATAGGGGTAAAGTGTGGGAAGTAATTTATGTTTAATTAATTAATAATCGGTTGATCATTAATGTTAATTAATTAATTGATATTTAATTAGGGTAGTTGTTTATATTTTTTGTGTGTGGGTTTGACTTTTTTAGAGGTAAAGGGTGGGGAGTAAATTAATTTTACTTATTTTATAAATAGTTTTTATATACTATTAGTTTTTTTTATTGAAAATAAGTTTTAATTGTCTAATTAATTTTTTACAGTTTAATTCTACCCTTGGTTTGTGGGGATTATATGGGTAAAGTGTGGGAAGTTTATTAATTTTTATGAGTTTTAATTTGTTTTTTAATGGATAATATTTATTTAATTGGTAATTAATTATGTTAATCAAGTAAGTACATTTTTTAATAAAATTTAGATGTGGGTTGTGAATTGTGTGGTGTTATAGGGTAGGAAACAAAAAAGTAAATTTATGTAATAATTCATGTTTTTGATTATAAATAATTTCTAATTAAAAATATTTATCTGTTTGAAAAATATTTTTTATTTTATTTAATATAATAATTGTAGGTATTTGTCATATGCATTTAACATTATAATATGTTTTTTTTTTTAAATTGTGATATTAAATATATTTGTATTATATTTATGTATGTTTTTATTTATTTTGTTTTTTAAATATTTTTGTTGTTAATATTTTGTTTGTTTGTTTTTACTTTTGAACTGACTGGAGTGAGAATATTAATTGTTACCCCTTTGCAATCCAACACTTTCCCTACTGTTGCACTGACTGGAGTGGGAATAATAAGTTTTACCTCTCTGCTATCCAACACTTTCCCTACTGTTGTACTAATTGGAGTGGGAATAGTAATTTTTACCCCTCTGCTATCCAACACTTTCCCTACTGTTACACTCACTGGAGTGGGAAAAGTAAGTTTTACCCCTCAGTTGTTGAAGACTTTCCCTACTGTTGTACTCACTGGAGTGGGAATAGTAAGTTTTACCCCTCCGCTATCCAACACTTTCCCTACTGTTGCACTCATTGGAGTGGGAATAGTATGTTTTCCCCCTCCGCTATCCAACACTTTCCCTGCTGTTGCACTCATTAGAATGGGTATAGTGATTTTTACCCTTACGCAATCCAACACTTTCCCTACTGTTGCACTGACTGGAGTGGGAATGGTAAGTTTTACCTCTCCGCTTTCCAACACTTTCCCTACTGTTGCACTCACTGGAGTGGAAATAGTAATTTTTACCCCTGTGCTATCCAATACTTTCCCTACTGTTACACTCACTGGAGTGGGAATAGTAAGTTTTACCCCTCCGCTATCCAACACTTTCCCTACTGTTGCGCTAACTGGAGTGGGAATAGTAATTTTTTATCTCTCCGCTATCCAACACTTTCCCTACTGTTGCACTCATTGGAGTGGGAATAGTATGTTTTCCCCCTCCGCTATCCAACACTTTCCCTGCTGTTGCACTCATTAGAATGGGTATAGTGATTTTTACCCTTACGCAATCCAACACTTTCCCTACTGTTGCACTGACTGGAGTGGGAATGGTAAGTTTTACCTCTCCGCTTTCCAACACTTTCCCTACTGTTGCACTCACTGGAGTGGAAATAGTATGTTTTCCCCCTCCGCTATCCAACACTTTCCCTGCTGTTGCACTCATTAGAATGGGTATAGTGATTTTTACCCTTACGCAATCCAACACTTTCCCTACTGTTGCACTGACTGGAGTGGGAATGGTAAGTTTTACCTCTCCGCTTTCCAACACTTTCCCTACTGTTGCACTCACTGGAGTGGAAATAGTAATTTTTACCCCTGTGCTATCCAATACTTTCCCTACTGTTACACTCACTGGAGTGGGAATAGTAAGTTTTACCCCTCCGCTATCCAACACTTTCCCTACTGTTGCGCTAACTGGAGTGGGAATAGTAATTTTTTATCTCTCCGCTATCCAACACTTTCCCTACTGTTGCACTAACTGGAATGGGAATAGTAATTTTTACCCCTCCGCTATCCAACACTTTCCCTACTATTGCACTGACTGGAGTGGTAAATGTAAGTTTAAAGATTTTTCAATAGTTTAATGTTTTAATTTATAATAGAATGTTTTTTAAAAATAGTTTTTAGATTTTATGTAATAGGTATATAAATATAATTATATATATATATATATATATATATATACATAATATATATATATTTATATATATATGTGTATATTTTTATATCATTTTAAAATTATAAAATAAGTTCAAATTAATAGTTTATTAATTGTTTTAAAGTAAATATGTATATATATATATATATATATATAAATATATTGATTATGTATGTGTTTACATTTTTTTAATTAAGTTTATTTGTTAAAATTTATATTAAATCCACTTAATTTTTTTAAGATTAAATTTATTATTTAATATATTTAATATTTATTATTTTATTTTATATATATATATATAAATCGATATTTTGTACAACTATATTTTTAACTTCGATATTTTTTTTCTCAATATTTTTGTACTTACCTGTTTAAGTATAGGGAGTTGATATTTTTGCATTCTATATTTTTTCATCGATATTTTTACTTCTATATTTTTTCGATATTCTGTCAGTCAACCAGAAAAGACAATGCATAACATAACATATCTCTGGCATCATCCCTTTGTTATCCTACCTGTTTATGTCCTCATTTATTTGTCATGCACTTGAATTTTGGTCCCCTCTTGGGCTGTATCCTCTGTAGCTAAGGTTGGCCATACAAGGTATAACTGGTTTATCTATGACATGAAATGTAATACTGCTGCACACTCAGGCTGCAACAGCCTTTTAGCATTTCTCTCTACAGGACAAGGGGTCCTTGATTCTTTCATATGACTATCTTGCAGCCTACTGGGGCTTACTTCTAACCCTATAATTTAGTCTGCGTTAGCCAGATACTGTAATTCCCTTAAGAGGCTGTGTAACCTACGGCCATGGTTGACACTTGTCTGGCTACCCCTGTCCACACGAGGCAACCTCCACACCTGTGGTGTCTACACCTTAGACCAACCACCCCTTGGGAATCACTTATTAGTTGGGCACTATACCACTTAGAATCGGCAGGAATGACCTACACAGTAAGTCAGAGTATGACTTGTTCAAAATGCATGTGGCTCCCTGATAGGTATTACTTTGACTGTATGAATTTAATTTAAATATACATTTGTTGAATATTTTTCTTCACTTTCATATACTTCTATGCATATGACTTGTTTAAAATTCATGTGCCACCCTGACATGCTTTGTGACTTTACAAGTATGAATTTAATTTAAAAAACATTGTTGGATATTTTCTTGACTTTGATGTACTTATATGCATACATTTGCGTAATCCGTCAATTACGCATTATTTTCCTTTTAACTTCTACAACAGTCCAAGATGGCGGCTTAGTTTTGTGTAATTATTGAACGCCCCACTGACTAGTCTTAATTTGTTGTTCACTGTTCACAATCATATATTGAGTATGGTAACACAGCCACCCCGTGCGTGAACAAGGCTGAATACCCGAAACGCAGAGCAGGGGCTGGAAATTGCTGAATAAATAATTATCTACTTATTTTGAGTGCTTGTGTACTCTTTGCCCTGCAAGAGAAAGTTTAAAGATTTTGGAGCCGGGGGCCGCACCCGACAACACATGCCACTCCTGCAGCGGCTGCATGCCATCTACGGCAGAACGGTGGAAATCAGTTAGGGCCAACTTTTCCCATGGATGAAGCATTTTTTATTTTGCTAATAACTTTGGCACTGTTTGACGAATCTTCATGAAATTTTCAAAACTAGTATGCAAGTTAGTTAAGCGACTGTCTGGAAAGTTTCAGCGTGATTTATCAAGCAGGAGCCGAGAAAAAAGAGGAGTCACAAAACACTTTTTACCCATGGAATGTCTGTGGGGATTTTGCAATTTTAAGACACGGCTACAGCCTGAACCGCTGAACGGAATTACACCAAGTTTGGCAGAAAGGCAGATCTTGGGCCAGAAAGTGACCTTTTTAGATCTTGTCTAGGTAGCGCTTGCGCTGTCTCTTCGAGACATGCTGTATTCAAGTATGGACTTCAAGCTCCTTCCATATTCCGCCTATCTTTTCAATTGCTGTCCTTTGTAAATGGTTGCTTTTGATTTGTTTATTGGTTTAGTAGTCCCTCCTTAGTATCCGCTTTTCTCCTGTAGTGAACTCCCATAAGGACTGCCCCTGTTAAATGTGTTGTTACTCAGTATGTTGTATTTACAATTTCTGAGCACTATTTTATTAATGACTTTCTCCTAGCTGCTGTTTCAGGCAGGCTTCTGCAACCCACCCTGCAGTTTAACTGCACAGTGACGCTGCACACGACCCATCATATTTAAAAATAGCGGCCCGGCCTTTATTTTCTTGTGCGCAGCTCGCCAAAGTCTATTTTTTATAATTCTATTTTTTTTTTTAAGTAGACGTCATGCCGCCCTTCATTTAAACAATGGCGGCCGTGCGGCTCGCCCAACTCTATTTGTACATTGTTCTAATTTTTTTTAAGCAGCATGGAAGCTGGGCAGGCTTCTCACACAACACGAGTGCTTCACGGCCACTGCTTTATTTTTTGTTTGCATTGGCAGCCCACCTAGGAGCTTCAAAGTTTGTCTGTGCTCATGGTATGCTTTATTGTTTTCATCCTCCCTGTTGGCTCACCTGCTCACCGTCCCGGTTTGCTTTGAGCTCTCGTCCCACCCTCTGAGTGCAAATACAGCTTTTCTTTCCCCCCTCCCTCTCCATGTGCATCAAGTGAACCACCCTCCATGTCGTTATCTGGAGGGGGAAAACTTGGGCCCTATACTACAGGCCACTGGCCTGCTGTTGAAGAACGTCATGGGATCCCGGAGGTAAGATCAACTTTAAACAAGCATTTGCAATGCAATAGGTCTCGCATTACTGAAAGTTTGACCTCTTGGCATTGCAAATAATAAAGCAACGCCAAAAGCTCAAACTTTCAGTAATGCGAGACCTATTGCATTGCAAATGTTGTTATAATTTAGTGTAAATTTGTTCAGTAGTTTGGGAGTCATTAAAGAAAGAAATGTATAGATATCAAGGGATGCTGATCCTATGCGATCTACCTGCAGGGGATTCGCGGGTACCCGCGGGTCCTGGGAGAAAGCAATCCCTGATTGGCTGGCAGCAACCTGAAAGGAAAGTTGAGGCACCCATTTTGTTTGTCGCTTGGCCCCATGGAGGGAAAAATAAAGTGTCAAACACATAAGGGGTTAGGATACAGGTATCCCAACTCCATAGGACACATGGAGGGGTCCCTGAGGGACCTCTTATGGGCAAGATATTGCCCCATATATATTTGAGGCACAAATTGAGGCTCCTTGGGCACCGTGGATACTGCTGGCACCCGCGGGGGATCCGCGAGTACCTCGGGATCCGGAGCCCATTCTAAAAAACCCTCACCCACTCATACACCATACCCACACTACTCTTGGGCAAAGGCTGTGCGCAGGCTGGGTTAAACGTATGTGGTGGGGTTGGCCACAGGGCCTGGCCCCAGGCTTGGCTCTGCGACCCACCCCAGCTGTGCCCTTTGGCCGTGCACTGCAGGTGTTGTATTAACGTACAGTAATTATAAATTACTTTATGTAAAAAAAAAACATGAAACTCACTGAAAAACCCAAAGGTTACAGAGACGTTATAGTTAGATTCAGGTTTTACACACACAAAACCATAGAATTCAGCAGTTATAGCTATACTTGAAGTTATAGTTATCTGAAGAAACTATAATTCATGCTGTTAAGTAACGCTAGGCCGTAAGTTATGGTTTCTTAACATAAGTATAATTATAAGTATAACTATACCTGCTGAATTTCTATGGTTTTGTGTGGGTAAAACGTCAACCTAACTATAAGGTCCCTGTGTTTTCAGTGAATATATATGTATAGCGGGGATTACCTAACTAAGATTGAGAATATTGTATGAATTGATACTTATTTGATGATTACTATTGACGTAGTGAGCTAGTATACATGTATTGATCATGAATTTGGAGTGACAGCCTGTGAGTCATTTTTAAAAACTAGACCAGCATGCTTTTTGGAGCATAATATGATGCTCATTGATATGATTCGCTACTGTCTGAGAAAGAATATTTTTGTGCATGATGGCATTTTTTATGGCCAAAAGATGGGGAATGCCATGGGCACCTGCTTCGCCCCCAGCTTCACCAATCTGGTGATGGGCTGGCGGGTGGAGCAGGTGGCCTGGGCAGATACTAACCAGGAGTATATCGACAGTATCTTGGTTTGGACCCGGTAGAATTGACAAATTATTTATTTTATGGTTGGGGTCTGAAGTAAAAGCATGCAAATATGTCACGAAGCTAAATCAGAATCCATATAATCTGAAATTCACAGTTACTGTGAGCTCCAAGGAAATTCCATTCTTGGATATACTTTTACGGGTACAAAAAGACAAGATCCATACCTCAGTATACCGTGAAACGACGAGCAGGTAATAGCACACTGCACTTTACTAGTCAACACCCTAGGAACTTAGTAGAAAGAATTCCTTACGGCAAAACACTGAGACTTAAAAAGATTTGCAGTAATGCAGAGGATTAGGAAAAACACACAACACTCATGAGAAAGAAGTTCCAAGCGAGAGGCTACACGTCAAGAACTTTAAATATAGGTGCAAAAAGGCAGAACCTTTAAAAAGAGACCAGCTATTGTATCCCAATGAAAAAACTAAAAAGCTAAATAATGTCACGAGATTTATTATGACCTACAACTCCTCTTCCTATAAAGTTATAAAACTAATATGTAAACATTGGAAAATACTGAAAAAAGTTCTTATCATTGGCCGAGATTTACCAGAGAAACCTTCAATCACTTACAGGAAGGGCAGAACACTGGGGGGCAACCTGACTCGTAGTTATTACACTATGGCTCTTAGGAAGGATACATGGCTGAGTAAAACTAAAGGTTTATTTAAGTGCGCCCACTGCAAGGCCTGCAGGTTTCTTTCTAACACCTCCGAATACTCGACCTCTAATGGAAAAAGAAGGAAGATCTGCACTTTTCTCAACTGTAATACTGATCACTGTGTCTATGTTTTGCAATGCCCGTGCCCCCTTATGTACGTGGAAAGTACATCTTCCTACTATGCAAGTGGATTTTGGAACATCAAAGAGCTATTAGGAAGGCGGATTTTATATACTCTGTGGCACGCCACTTTTCTGAGCAACATGAGAGTGACGTGTGAAAATTATCATTTTTTGCTATAGACAGAATTCCCACTAATTTAAGGGAATGAAACAGGGTGGGTGATCTTAGACACCTGGAATCCAGGTATATCCTGGATTTACATACCAAGACACCAGCCAGGTTGACTAAGGACAAGGAGATGGAAGTGCGTGTAGGATAATTGGAGTATAACTTGAAGCCCTTTATCATAGTTGTTAGTGGCCAGGTATATGTAAATTCATTCTGCCATTTTAATGTTTATATAATTGAAATTCTGTTTTTCATACCATAAGGTCACCAGGAGTTTCTTATTGTGTGTGTTAATTGAAAGGTGGTTTTAGTAAAATTTTAATGTCAATCAATTGGAGCACTGAATTTTATCTGATGGGACCATGAAATTGTTCATTATTAGTGGTTGAGTAGGAAGAATTTGATTCAATGCTTGGTGAAAGTATGATAATTTAGATTTATGATTTTGGCACTTGCCCATAATGATCCCTCCCTTTGGTATGAATTGAAGGTAAACATACTCGATTTCCTTCCACTTCCAGGAGTCATACACTTCATATATAGAACCTATGTTTTTCCTTTTAATACTAATGATAACATTAAGGGGTCGATTCCGATCTCGCTCGGATGGCCCTCCCAGAGCCATCCGTAGCCTTACCTTCCAACCAACTCGTTCCCGGAGCCGGTCCGTCCAAACGAGGAAGTACGATGCGCAAATGTGTGCATTTCCCGAACGACACCCACGCTCCAATTCGAGCAACATTTACTGTACGAGCCGGCTCCGTAAACGATGAATGGACTCGCCCGGACCCATTTCCATAGCAGTTTCCGGCCGGGCAAGTACGATGCGTACTTCCTACGCACCGAACAGGTCGCTACCTCCAGAACGTCACAGCATCCGGAAGAGCTGTATATCAGCTCCGATTCGTGCCACAACACGATCACCGCGTACGAGACGAAGCAGCCATGTATCCGATCGCGCATGTCATCCCAATACTGTACGCCTATGGTCGAATCAACAACCAGAACCGACGGGCGCGTCACAGACGGTAAGTCAGACACCTACCACACACAAAGCATCATGATCCCGCGAAAGCCAACACACCCATAGGGGGTGGATGTCCATCCCTCAGCATCCCCCCAACATTGTCCATCCCAGAGGGGGTGGATGTCCATCCACCCAGCATCCCCCCAGCATTGTCCACCCCATAGGGGGTGGATGTCCATCCCCCCAGCATTGTCCACCCCATAGGGGGTGGATGTCCATCCCCCCAGCAATGTACACCCCATAGGGGGTGGATGTCCATCCCACCAGCATTGTCCACCCCATAGGGGGTGGATGTCCATCCCACCAGCATTGTCTTCCCCATAGGGGGTGGATATACATCCCCCAGCAATGTCCACCCCATAGGGGGTGGATGTACATCCCCCCAGCAATGTCCACCCCATAGGGGGTGGATGTCCATCCCACCAGCATTGTCCACCCCATAGGGGGTGGACGTCCATCCCCCCAGCATTGTCCACCCCATAGGGGGTGGATGTCCATCCCACCAGCATTGTCCACCCCATAGGGGGTGGATGTCCATCCCCCTAGCATTGTCCACCCCATAGGGGGTGAATGTCCATCCCCCCAGCAATGTCCACCCCATAGGGGCTGGATGTACATCCCCCCAGCAATGTCCACCCCATAGGGGGTGGATGTCCATCCCACCGGCATTGTCCACCCCATAGGGGGTGGATGTACATCCCACCAGCAATGTCTACCCCATAGGGGGTGGATGTACATCCCACCAGCATTGTCCACCCCATAGGGGTGGATGTCCATCCTACCAGCAATGTCCACCCCATAGGGGGTGGATGTACATCCACCCAGCATCCCCCCAGCATTGTCCACCCCAGAGGGAGTGGATGTCCATCCACCCAGCATCCCCCCAGCATTGTCCACCCCAAAGGGGGTTAATTGTCCATTCCCCCAGCATTGTCCACCCCATAGGGGGTTCATTGTCCATCCCCCCAGCATTGTCCACCCCATAGTGGGTGTAGGGCGAACACTCCCCCCCTACTCCCATGCCAAGATTGTGTATTGTGTGCCAACTTCCAGAAATAGTGACACATGAAGAAAACAAATACAGTAACATCCATCACTGTAGTGAACAAAAGCTGATTGTGGGGTTCAAACACCCAGCATCGTCAGGCACACAGGGAACATGGGGCATAACCCCCCTAGTCAGTGTAGTGACCATAAGGTGTTATTGGGATCAAACCCCCAGCATTGCCAAGCACATAGGGGAGATGGGGTATAACCCCCCTATCAGTGTAGTGACCAAAAGGTGAGTGTGGGGTTCAAAACCCCAGCGTTGACAAGCACAAGGGGAGATGGGGTATAACCCCCCCATCAGTGTACTGACCAAAAGGTGAGTGTGTGGTTCTGACTCCCAGCATGTGCAAACAATCATGTATGACTTTCTGAGGCCTAAAACCACAAAAAATGTAGTGACAAAGTAGTGGTTGTGTGCCAACCAAACACATATCTGTTGAGGCAAACATTGTTGTGCCTTTAAAAATTTCCCCAGCCATGTGGAGCCAATCATTGCCCTTGTGGCTAACACTGCCACCAATGTTCAATTGGACAATGTAAGAAGTGACCATCAAAATGCATAAACACACATTTGTTCACAAACAGACACGCATACAAAGGAAATCCTTCAGAAACAACAGTTCATACAAGATCCTGTTCCACACTGTGGCAGCAATGGCAAATTCTAAACATTATTAATGGGCAGACTGAAGATGTAGGAGTCCCAGGGACAGTAGATGAACAAAATAAAACAAACATTGACTCAATGCCCCCAAAGCCAGTAGAAATACGTGGGTCAAGATGCACTAAGACAACCAGCCAACCACACACTGCAGAACAAACACAACATGTGTGTGTGTAAGTGTCTCTAGGCTACGCCAACACACACGATGGTGGTCTTAACTCCACTGAGACATATGCGTTCTGAGTATAATCCAGAGGTATCCCCATAATTGTGTAACTGAATGTTGGCAATCTGGCATTGTTTGATGAGCAGGTTCACAACAGTCACCTGTGGAACAAGCTTGGTGGAACAACAAACAAGACATCAAGAGACTGACTCCCTATCCCTAATACCCTCAAGGCCACTACACTGTGGTGACAGTATCCTTTCTGATGACCCTCTGTGATGCAAAATTATGATGTGGCCCATACTTCTGACTACACTCACTCTTGTGCACTGTGTCACGTGTCTTGGCAGAACAACGTTCATCACACATACCCAAACATCACTCACAGGGCATGGCCTGTAATGTAAGTCCACAATGTAGGTAGGGGCCTTGCCAAAAGGCAAGTCACATTTGGCCAGACTAAACACCACACACCTTGATCACCAGCAATGTGCATCAGCTAAGCCTACATTGACTGGTGACATTGCACATGCACCCATGACAATCCCAGGGGTGGTGGTTGGATCTGTGTTTTACAAACACAAGACACATAGCTAGGCATGACACCTGGTGAAATTTGTCACATCGTTTAGGACAGAGTACATGTGTATAATGTGAAATGTATCAGACACATTGGGAAATTTAACACTGTCCCAGAACAATGAAACACTCAAGTAGACCTACAAATAAGACACGTTGCCATCATGCGACAGGGAAGGGAAGAATCTGCTGAGTGTGAGCAGTCATACACACATACAAGTGCCAAACTCCAAAAAACAGATGAAAGACAAAAAACACGCTGATGTTGGTAGCACAGAGGTGACTCTTGGAATCCTAAATATGTCTAATGTGAGTTTGCCCACAGTGCAGGCACTCATGGCAACCCAACCAGGGATGATACCATAATGACTCAATTTCTCCCATGCACCCACATCCCAGACACTCACAGTCAAACAGGCTGACAAATCACTGGACAATTTGGCAAGCTTCGCAGACATGAACATCTGCAGGAACTACAGTCTTGGTAGAAAAAGGGCTTTGAACACAGAGAGTCAAGCTCACAGAACACACACCATGGGCTCAGGAAATGTCACAGATTAACACACTGCCATGATGTGATTTCACTACTGTGGAAGGTCCGCTGTGTCAAGCTTGGTCGTGGCATGGGTCTGCCATGTCAGAATGAGACTCGGACATTGATCAAACTATTACAACACACAGAATACTTTGGTCCCATCAGCCTGTGTACAGGTGTGTCTCCCAAGTCATCGGCACGTAGTCATAATCCATGTTTACCAAGTGGCACTGATGAGACAGATGACTTGTTCATCATCAATGCGCTAATCTGCATGTCCATTGGAGAGGTTCGTACCGTTAGAAACATTTAAATGAGTACAAATGTCAGCCTGACATATGTGCTAAAGTGTAAGCCAAAGATGGGAGGTTGTGAAAAGAATGTCACACTCCTTGTCCTAAACAATGTGGATCATGACAACCAGCAATAGCAGTCAACAACGACTCTGCTACATACTGTAATAGGACACATATCCCATGGACCTCAGGCAGTCCATCACATCACTATATCATGTTCTGTCCTTAAACAATATTTCAACAGCAATTTCAGTACAATAATCAGCAACATTATGTACACGAAATGATAATCACCAAAATAACAAATATTTGCTTTATTCAGCATTTTAATATGAAAACACAAATCAGGAAGAAAAATAAGGCCAATGGCCAGTCCATGTAAATGAGTCCTTCAGGGGGTAAACATGATGAGTCGTCATCCATTGCTTGCCGGCACTGACATAACTAGGGGACAACTCCCTGAGGAGGGGTATCTTTTGGGGCAGGCCAGGCACCGCAGGGACAGAATTAGGGTGTACCAGGATGGGTTATGGGAGGGATGGGGGCTACTGGAGTGTCCGTATCAACTGCAGTGGACATGTCGGATTGAGGGAGTTGTGGCTCCACTGCAGTGGACATGTCGGATTGAGGGGGTTGTGGCTCCACTGCAGTGGACATGTCGGATTGAGGGGGTTGTGGCTCAACTGCAGTGGACATGTTGGACTGAGGGGGTTGTGGCTCCACTGCAGTGGACATGTTGGACTGAGGGGGTTGTGGCTCCACTGTAGTGGACATGTTGGACTAAGGGGGCGGGGGCTCCACTGCAGTGTCTGGAACTGACTGAGGGTGTGGTGTTGTGGGAGTAGAAGTGCCTGTGGTAGGAGGGAGGGCCTTATCATCTTGGGGATGGTGTAATGGTGTGTGGGTGAACCTGGGATGGCTGGTGATGTGTGAACTTTGGGAGGGGTGGTCTTGGCTTTGGTGGATGTAGCTTTTTTGGGGAAGTGTGGGATGGTGGTGGTGTTTTACCTTTCTTTGTCCTGGGGGATGTACGGGTGGGGGCCTCAGTGTTCCTACTCTTAGGGGACGGTGTGCGTGCGGTGGGGGATCTCCTCTCTGTGCGTGGTGATTTCCTCTTCCCCTTGCGAATCTGGTCTGATGTATCTGTGGGGAAGAGGCCAAGGTCACAGAGGAAGACCCTCTGGGAAGGGGGGGGTTGCAGGAGAGTCAAGGGGAGGGCTTTTGGAGGGAGAGGAAGCTGAGGGATGCGGAGTGGTTGTGGATGGGTGTGTGTGTTTTTTTGCCCTATCCCCTGTGTGTGCGATGTCAGTCCCCTGAGTGTGTGTTTGGACTTTGTCTTTGGTTGCTGTGTGCTGCTTCTGTCTGTTGGGGTGTGTGCATGTGCCTGTGTGAGTGTGCTTTGGTCAGGTAGGTTAGTGTGGACTGTTGATGGGGCAGAGGTAGGAGGGGTGAGAAACTGTTGTAGGAGGGACACTGCTGCCGTCAGTGAGGAGGCCATGGACTGATTTGTCTGCTGTAGGGCAGACATGTCTGATGACATGCCCTCCATGTATGACACCAATTCTGTCAATAGAGTGGTGTGTGCATGGAGGACACTCAGCATGGATGTCTGCCCCACATGTAACTGTTTCAGCAAGTCCACAGACTCCACACTCAGGGCAGCAGGGGTGACAGATGCAGGGGGTGCGGTGCCTGGACCAAAGGAGACATGCTCCCTCACACGGGAGTGTCCACAGACCTTGGGAAGGGGAGCAGCTGGGAGGGTGGAGGTGGTGGTGGTGGCAGGGACAGGCTTTGTTGTTGTGGCCTCTGCTCTGGTAATACCCACCACCACAAGGGAGTCATCACTGGAGCTGGATTGGTCATCAGCTGATGTTGATGTTTCTGAGCAGCCCTCAGTGTGGCTCCCCTCACCCTCTGTGCCACTGGGTCCCTCCTCCTCCTCCACAGTGGACCCCGTCTGGCTAGCCGCTTCCTCCTGGTCCGTGGAACAGTCTCCTCCAGTCGCCGTAGATGATGCTGTGAACAAGGAGGAGAAACAGATACACATCAGTCCTCTGCATATACTTGACACATGATTTCTTTTCACAACACATCACAGAGCAAGTCCTTGCATAATGTTAATGCCACTATTCATTTTCATCACACATATTGGAACAT
Source organism: Calotriton arnoldi (assembly GCA_963921515.1). Classification (NCBI taxonomy): domain Eukaryota; kingdom Metazoa; phylum Chordata; class Amphibia; order Caudata; family Salamandridae; genus Calotriton; species Calotriton arnoldi. The sequence goes on from CAWUFW010013212.1 coordinate 19,889, forward strand.
GTCACTTGTTTGTCTGCCAGTGAATCATGGTTACAAAACACATGATGGCAATGGAACCATCTGTTAGATGTATTGCAAATTAAAATAAATACATGGCCAACAAGGCACTGTTTTGCCTGTTGTCTGATCTGTAATGCTCCTGAGTGTCAGGGCTCATCACAAACATGTCTCATCTCTTGCAAGGGAGTCTGGAAGTGGCCATGCAAATGGGATGGACAAATTCCTAAGTTGACATGATGAACATACTTCCATCCCCAGTCACCATGATGGGCTTAAGTCTTCGAACTTCAATGCTAAAATGGTCTGCATGCAGGACAACTGACAAGCACCAATACTGCATCTTCAAACTTTTTTCATGTGGCACACTATGCCACAGGCCTGTCTGGCTAAACAGTCTGTACTGACTCTTGTTACAGGGGCAGTGAATCCCGACTTAACAGTCAGCACAGTGTCACACTCATGTTTTCACTGTTCAAGCAACATCTGTAGTGGTCAAGTATACATGTCCCCTAAGTGCTACACACAATTTGAACACTTTGACAAGCTCACGTTGTTCTACTGAGACATTGGAGTATATGAAGTTACAAATCTGTATACCTGAACATTTTGCAAGCTACCAAGAACAAAGTAATGCAGCATACACCTATATGTGGAAGCCACCATTATGCACAGTCAAGGGATAACACACTCATGTTTAGTCCTGTGTACCTGAGCCAATTTCCATACATGAGATGTCTGTCCATATTCTATATATTTGCCACATGTGTAATCAAAATAGTTCAGCCTGTACACACTGACACAGAGTCAGACATATGATTTTAAATTTGCAATGGTTACAGTGTTGCCTGACACACAAAATTAGGATGTGACAGTGTCTCAGATGGCCTGATTTGGCATACCTGTCCTTGGTCCATGTGAAACATGGGATTAGTTGGAGCACTAGGCCGGTTACTACGCATTTTGAAAGCTTATCCACTGTGGAGAGGTGTGGTGCAGCGGCCAGGGCAGCTGACTTCGGAGCACAGGGGTCACGGTTCGATCCCTGGCTCCGGCGGCAGCTCAGCTCAGCATCCTGTGACTCTGGGCAATAGCTCACTTAATTTCCACAACGGCCCCCAGCGCCTTGAGACCCGTAAGGGTGAGTAGTTCGCGCTTTACAAATACGGATTTAGATTTAGATTTTAGATTTGTCTGAGGCATCAACATTGGTCTTACCTGCTGCACGTGTGTGTAGTATTAATCTCACAAACCTGTGTTGACCCAGATCAGCAAATCGTACATTTATGTATGTACCACACAGAGTACAGGTCATATTTCTGTCAATGTGCTGACACATGTCATACAATCACCTCACTCATGATGGTCAACTCAATGCACCTGTTCGATATGGTGCTGTTCACAGTAACCTTGGACTACAGCAAATACACAGGACACAAGTGACACATGTCACAGACGGAAAGGGACACACCTGGGCATCAGATGTGAATGGGCCATCATTACATTTTGGCACATAAGTGTTGTCTCAGCAGACAGACGACCTGTGAGAGTGTTACCAGGCTGAGGGAGTGCAACATGCATGTCAGACATAGTTCAGCAAAATGGCACAAACTCACCCCCTCCTTGCTGCTGTCTGGCCTTCAACTGCCCATCCAGGTCAGGGAAGACCACCATCAGTATCCGGAGTATGTGGGGGGTCAGGGTCCGTCGTCCACCCCTTTTGTGAGGAGGTGACTGCTTCAGCTGGACACTTGCAATCCTCCGGGGTCCAGCCACAGAGGTCCTGCCACCTCTTCTGGCAGTGGCGGATGCAGCGTTTAAAGACCCCCACAGATCTCACAGCCCGGACGATGGTCAGCCAAATTGCCTGCTTCTGATGGGCGTCAACCTGTAAGGATGACATAGTGACACACTATTACTACGCATTCTACATGTTTGTTCATCACACACTTGGACATATAGGTCATTGTTAGAAGGGCAGATAAAGTATGAAGGTAGTTCAAGAATCAGCAGGGGCAGTTGTCCTGTGTGCAAGGCTGCCTTAACAACATGAGAACAGTGCATGAAAATAAATTGCACAAAATACCCTTTTACATCACTGTACCTGTCCACAACATGAATCTACACACTGTGAGACTTACAATAACTATGTGTGCATGCTTGCCCTTGGGGATCACAATGCTAGTAGTGCCTGTTAGGAAACATGGTCTATTGAAAAGTCAGTGCAATCAACACTCACCTGCTCCCCTGGTTTCCCATACAGCTTGCTGTACTGTGGAAGGAGGCTGTCCAGCAGGGCCTGGTTCTCCTCCTCTGTGAAAGCTGGTGCCCTCTCTACAGTACGTGCCATTGCAGACCCCAGAGGATGCAGAGACAGCAGCAATGGTAGGTTGTGATGTAGGCAAGTAGCATGTAGTGCAGGCAAATGAATGAAATGAAATGAATGAAATGAAGGATTCTGTTCCATGGGTCCAAAGTGATAGGTCCGAAACGTTCGCATTATCCGAATTTGGTAATCCATAAGGTTGCACGCATCGGACACGCCTACCGCGTAGTTCAAATATTCTGCATCATAACACTATTGAGTTTGATACATTGTTTTTGTGATCCAACCGAATTTGTTTGCACGCGTTTCTTACACGAAGCAAAACCGCCTCTGTCCCCATGCCGACCAATAGACAATGTGTGCGACCGGCTTGGTTTTGAAGTGTACGACGCGTCTTTTGAATACTCACCCGCGTCTGTCCCCATGACGACCAATAGACAATGTGTGCGACCGGCTTGGTTTTGAAGTGTACGACGCGTCTTTTGAATACTCACCCGCGTCTGTCCCCATTACAGTCAACAGCCAAGGGATGCAATCCACAGTATTTTGGCTGGGGCTCAGGTGTCCTACACCAATCAATAAGCCTGTCAGACAGTATAGGAAACCTCATTTCCTGCTTCATGACATGTGTGGGTACATAGCTTCACATGTCATATTGGACAGAGCTCTTCCTAGCTCACACTCCCATGATGAGCCAACCTTCATGGGGACCAAAGCCATTGTTTGTGATGCACATCACAACTGTGAGCGACAACTTTACAGATCACCGTCCTAGGCCTGGACACAGTTCCAGGGGCCCATTGTGTAATCACAATGAACATACACCCAGAATAACAGCTGTAATGGACTGTGTGTTACAAAGTGCTTTGGATGCAGTATTTCTGGGTGAATCCACAGTATCTGAGTATTGTGCAACGCACACACTCCATTGTTTGTGTTGTTGATGAAAATCACTAGAAACATCAATCTGTCTTTGGCATGTGAGTTCCTGTTGTGTCTTTCTGTCACAGACATACCTGTTTCTCATGCAAACAAAATGTAATACACATCATGGGTGTTTCATGTGTGTTAGTACATGTATGTCATACGTTACATCATGACAGTGTCCATGTGGCATTACATGATCCCTGTGTGTGTGCCTTTCCAACACATGTCAGTTGTTCCACACATCTATCTTTGCTAGTTACTGAGGTGTGTGTTTAGTACGTGATGTTTGTTAAGATGGACTGTGACAGACACCATTGATTGGTCACAGCACTGAATTGCACTTGTTGTAACACCCTCAGGACATGAAATGTTCTGTGAGGGCCACATAGCTGGCATTTGTGTCAATGCTCAACAGTACACACCTGACTTCATTGAGTCTTGCTTTGATGTTACATATGATATTTAGCATGTTCATTGCCACATTTGTAAGGGAAATGATAATGTTTCTTTGTCACCTAGGTACCGCAGGAGACCAGCTGTCCACAGACCCTTCCCCGACCTAGAGACCATGGTTGAACGTGACTGCATCCGACGTTACCGCTTCACCAGACCACTCATTGAGGAGTTGGCAGAGCAATTGGCCACACATTTGCTACCTGGACGCACATATCCATCTGCGCTGACCCCCAAGGTGAAGGTGATGGCAGCCCTACATTTTTTTGCCACGGGAACCTTCCAGTACACTGTGGCTACTGCTGGTGGGATGTCACAGACAATGTTTAGCCGTGTGCTTTGTGATTTTTTGGAGGGAATGTTGTATTTTCTGAACCGGTACATCAAATTCCCAACACCACAACAATTTGCTGACATCAAGAGTGACTTTTATGCTTTGGGAAGAATGCCACATGTCATTGGCTCCATTGATGGTACACATGTGGCTTTGGACCCACCACAGGCAACTGAACAAACATACAGGAACCGGAAGCATTTTCACTCCATCAATGCCCTGGTGATATGTCTGCCTGACATGACGATCTCACATGTCTGTGCACGTTTCCCAGGATCAGCACACGACGCGTACATCATGAGGAATAGTAGGATCCCACAGATGATGTCATAGCTGCCAAATCAGCGTGCCTGGCTTGTTGGTGTGTAATGTCTGTTTGTGCTGTGTGTTGTTTGTATGTCAGGTTCTACCCTCTTTTCAGACACATGAGATGTATTTTTGTTTCAATTCAGGTGACTCGGGATACCCCAACATGCCCTGGTTGCTGACATCACTCAGGAACCCTGTCACCCCTGCTGAGTTTCGTTTTAATGAGGCACATGGGCGGACCAGGCGAGTGATAGAGCGGACATTTGGACTACTGAAAAGCAGATTTTGCTGCCTAGACAGTACAGGAGGGGCCCTCCAATATGCACCTGAAAAGGTGTGTAAGATCATCATTGTGTGTTGCATGCTACACAAACTGACAGTGAGGAATGAGCTAACTCTCATCCAAGATGACGGTGACCAGCAGCCTCCAGCAGGGGAGGATCCAACCCTGGGTCATATTGCCAGTGATGATGAGGGGGAGGAGGATGTTCGGAGACAGCTCATCAACAACTTTTTCTCATGATTGTGAGTATACAGTGATGAGTTGACTAAGCTTTTTCTTTGCATGATATGTGTCTGTAGTGCAATATCTAAGCATACGTGTGGATGCATGCTACTTGATATGATCCTTGAGTCATGTGTCCATTGAGTTAGTATGTTCACCAGTACAGTGTTGACATGAGTCCTAGTTTGTGTTCACAAATCATGAGACTTGTGTATGGAATGTCTATTGGAGATGTATGCAGAAATTTAGGTATGTAAAGACTGTTCTATGTCTCTCCTTCACAGGGTACTTTGGCTGTTGTCTGGTGACATGTGACCTCCAGAACACACAATGCTGTTACAGAGTGCGACTTTTGGTGGAAACAGGAAGCGGTGCCACACACCCAATGACTAACATTTTGGTCCCTCTTGGTTAATTTGTGCTTATTGTCACTGTGTGGTTAGCTTGCATCTGTTGTGGAGGCAACATGTTGTGACTGTGTAATAAACCTGTGCTCCACATTGAGGTGTGCCTCGTCTGTATACACACATCCACCATTCATTTGCATACTCTACCTGTGGCCTGATTTCCACTTTATCTGAAAATGTTTAGTGTTTGTGCATTGAAGTGTCTTTTCAGTTTACAATAGTGGAGGCAATGAGTATGTATGCCATGGGATATTTGTGTTGTGTTGACCTTGTTGTGTGTATCTCTCATATGTGTCACATCACAATTACTCACAAAACTGAGCTTTTATTGCTGTACTTGTTTTCCTGCAAAGTATTTGTTTTTCAGGTCATCATCTCTATGTCACAAACAGTGTTTAATTCACAACAGAGGCAAGTATTGTGTGAATATGATTTAATTACAATGCATGTGTGAAATAGTACAAGTAATTGATAGTGCTGTACAAAGTGATAGAAATCCAGAGTTCACAGAGGAGTTGTTAGTGTTAGTAGATGAAATTTTCAGAGACAAGTCCACAGTCATTTGAGTCATTGATCCAACTTAGACCCTCCATCCCATGTGGGAGAGTTCAGTGACAGTCAACAAGGTCAACGCTTCGCACACAATGGAGGATATCAGGAGCAGGTTTTCACTTCCTGGGGGGTATGCATGGCCATCTGTCTCTCATTTGTCCTTCTTCGGACGACCCCTCTTCTTCTTTTGAGGGGAACCCTCAGGTGCAGGCTGCTGCGGTGCAGGGGACTCTCCGCCAGAGTCCTCAACCCCCCCTGTGGCAGTTGCAGATGTAGTGGCAACAGATGTAGTGGGAACACAGGAAGGTGTGGTCATGTTGTCAGCAATCTGGCGGAGTCATGTGAGTATGTCCCTGTGCACCGCAGTGAGGTCACCAATTTTATCCATTTTGGACTCCATCCTGGACATGTGGGTCTCCATCCTGGACATGTCGGAGTCCATCCTGGACATGTGTGAGTCCATTTTGGCATAATGGGCAGCCTGCTGGTGTTCATGTCCTTGAGGATCCCAACTACCTGGCCAAAGTCTCCGGTGCATTCTCGGTATGCATTTATAATGCGTCCTAACTGTGGGTCATCTTGCTCAGCAGCACCATCTTCACGACGTGACCTCACCCTGCAGACCCTCACACCACCCCAACCCACATGAGCAGGACCTGCCGTTGCAGACACAGACAACACTGAGCCTCCTTCATTGTTGACACTGGTGTTGTTGTCCGCCAACTCCAGAGTGCCCTGTGTAGCTGTGCCGTCAGTGTTTTCTTGCCTTGGTCTGTCCGTGTTGGTAGAGGTCATCTGGGTGTTGGCAGATGTTGCGGGAATGGTCGCAGGGGGTGCTGAAGTTACAGCTGCTGGTGCTGCATGCTGATCCACACCGGAGGCGCCAGGTCGTTCATCATCGTCCGAAGAGGACTGAGAGACATTGTTGGAAGCCGGAGTCCCCGTCACGCGCCACTGTCACAAATGCGCGACCCGGGACTCCTCCCTCAATGTTAGGCCAAGTAAGGACACCGTTTGAGATAGCCCTGCTCACCCCCTTAGTAGCTTGGCACGAGCAGCCAGGCCTATCTCCAAGGCACGAGTGTACAGTATGTGCAACCACACCCACAGCAACCCACTGGTGACACCACAAATGGACTCCACACGAGTTTGATAAAGACGAGTATAAACTTTATATAAAAAGATATACGATCAGACCACACAATACAAAAGCCAACATATAATAAAGGGTAATATTCGTTCCGGCTGGCTGGTAGGTTCAAATCCCAACCACCGCTTTCAAAATGCTATGCTGGTCGTAATGCTAGAATCACACACGTTGCAATGGACAAACAATAGTGTTCTGCGTAATGATACAATCCTGTGCTGGGCAAAGGAGAAATATCCGTAACGATACACCCCGGTACCTGCAATGGGAGAAATAATGCAATGCGTACCACTACAATCATGTACTGCGCAATGAAGGAATGATGCAATGCGCCCGCTACAATCATGTACTTTGCAATTAAGGAATAATGCAATGCGTAGCTACAATCATGTACTTTGCAATGAAGAAATAAAGCAATGCGGGCCGCTACAATCTTGTACTTTGCAAGGGAGAAATAATGCAATGCGTAGCGCTACAATCGTGTACTTCGTTAGGCAGAAATGTCAGGCATCATAAGACAGTCCGGCAGTTCGTTAGCAGCAATATTGGCAGTGTGTATTATGACAGTCAGCCTCTTCGATAACAGTTGCCCGCCACACGTATCAACGATGACATAAAGTCCAGCTTCTCACCCTGGCCCCAGTACTGCCACTCCTTTGGCCAGTATGGGCCCCAATCTGAGCCGAAGCAAAGGCTCACGTCACCAGAAGGACTGAGAGGCCGAGAGAGTGTCCCTCCGAGCCCGCACCCCGCCCAGGCAGTGATCCACGTTACCTGGGGGCGCGACCCCACTCTCCTCTCCTCCTTCAGCGAACTGGGCCTTCCGTGTAGAACTTTCTCAATGGGCCTCAGCGGCTCGGCCTGGCAGCTCAGCTCCTCCAGGGCTGCCGGTCCGGGCCGCGACTGTTAGGAAGGTCTCAGGCGGCCGCAGGGCACACGTACCCCACGCCCCTGAGATTACGTTACTCCGGGTGCACGTTCACCACAGCACCCTCCGGGTCTCCTCTGGCACAAAGCCACACACACAACGCTGATGGGACTTCACGTCGACTCCGAGTGCACGTTCACCAGGCACTCCTTCCTGCGGTCTCAGTTGGCACCAAGACACGCACACCGCGTTGCAGAGACTCACTTTCTTCCGGTGCACACGATGATCAGCCGATCACCTCCACAGTCCCAGGTTGCACCAAAGCACGCACACTCCTCACTGAGACTTCCTCCAACTCCGGTGCTCCGATATCCAGGCGCTCTTCACCAACACCTTCGGCCGCACCCCGACACACTCACCGTGTCCGAGCCTCACTTCTCCTCCGTTGCACCCGATGACCAGGCACTCTTCACCAGCGCCTCCGGTGCACCCCGATACGCACCCTCCACATCCGAGACTCACTCCACTTCCGATGCACACGTTGACCAGGCGCTCCTCACCAACGCCTCCTGTGCACCAAGACACGCACCTTGCGTGTCCGAGACTCACTTCACCTCCGATGCACCCGCTGACCAGGCGCTCTTCACCAGCGCCTCCGGTGCACCAAGACACGCACCCTGCGCGTCCGAGTTTCACGTCACCTCCGATGCACATGCTGACCAGGCGCTCTTCACCAACGCCTGCAGTGCACCACGACATGCACCCTGCGCGTCCGAGACTCACTTCACCTTCGGTGCACACGTCGACCAGGCGCTCTTCACCAACGCCTCCTGTGCACCACGACACGCACCCAGCGCGTCCGAGTCTCGCTTCTCCTCCGTGTGTCCAAGATCACAGGTCACACCTTCCGAGGGTCTCAAGCTGCCACAACACGCGCCCACCGCGTCGCTTGAAACTTCTCCGAAAACTTTTATGTTCCTGTGTTTCCAAACAGAGCGCCAGCTCACCTCGGGCCCTTGGGGTAACAAGACACAGCACAAAGCACAGTCTTCTTCAAGCAGGGGGACCCAGCGCACACAGCACAGTCCCAACAGCCTCTTCCTTGGTTAAAACAGCAAACTGCAGACCAGCCCCAGATCACGAAGCAAGGGTTGGTCCTTCCCAGCAGTCTCTTCAGTTGTTCCTTCCTTAGCAGAGGTTCCTCTTGACCACGAAATGGGTCCAAGCCTTTTCAGTCTCAATCCATTTCTATTCCCACGTTCAGGGGTCTCAGCTCTCATAGTTATACCCCTAAATGTCTTTGAAGTTCGTTGTGCTCAGGGGTCCCCGACCCCTGCCTAAATCAGTTCTGGGTGTCTCCCTCCCAGTGTCACCTTTCTCCCTTTGATACTGGGGGTCTGGATCCTTAATCACTCAGCAGGAGATGGGTCAATTGTTTTATAGCTTGCAACCCAGGCCTCTTCACTCCCGGGGTTTCTCCTCGCATACTCTCCAGATGCAGGTCAGCCTGGTGCCATCTCAACCCCTCCCTGGGTCAAGACCTCCCCCGGCTCCTCTCCCCTCTCAGATCCAGACAGTCAATCCACATTCAGCAGAGACACACAGAAATGCTTAAAGCACAAAACTCAGCCACTTTCTAAAAGAGTGGTTTCTGAACACACAGTGACAAAACCACTTTCATAGAAAGATGTGTTATGACGCTGTGAGTTCATACATACTAAACTTCACCTCTCCATTTTAAACTTATGGGAAACTAGGCTAACAAACACAATACCCAGCCTCCCCCATTCTGTCCTATGGGCAGAATGGCCTTTCACCAGTGAAAAACGAAATGGAGTGTTTTTCACAGTCAGGACATAACACACACCTTAGTATATGTCCTGCCTTTTATTTACACGGCACCCTGCCCAGGGGTTACCTGGGACCTACCACAGGGGTGCCCACTGTGTACGCAAAAGGGAAAGTAAGGCCTGACAAGTGGTTGCACTTGTCAGGACAACATGCTAACTTAGCAAACTGCGCGCAGGCCCTACACTGCAGACCTGAGTTCCCTTCTCCGCGCACCTTTGCATTACTAGCCCTGGCACACACAGTGCACATCACTAGGGACTTTACTAGTAAGGCAACATACCAATCATGGCCAACCAATTACCATTACACTTTACACAGGGAACACTTGTACTTTGACACTGATCAGCAGTGGCAAAGTACCCAAAGCATCTAAATTGGCAACTCTATGTCAGGAAAACAGTCTAGGGGGAAAGCAAAAAGTTTTAGGGAACTTTAGCCAAAAAGGCCAAGTCCTACAGACATCCACACTGGAGAGCTCAGGGTCAACCAGAGTCTGGGACTGGGATTCTTGTTCTGTTCCTGCAGTGTCCCCAGCAGGCCCTGTGGGTAGTATTAAAACACAAGGTATGTTGTGGTTTTATACAGCTCAACGGATCTCACACATTACATTTGCAATTGTACATCATGATGACTGTATGTACATTGCATTGTCCTCAATTGTCACACACAGAGGCCTATATTGGTTAAGGACATTGTAATTTTCACTAGATGCGTTTTTCTGAGCAGGTAGAGCTTTGTGCATGAACAGCTCATGTATTGATTCTTTGACTGTACATAGCCATTGAAACTCAAGTGGCACCCTGTGCCTGACACAGGTGTGCTGTTCTTTACCACATTTGTGCTTTTATAATGACATACATGCACTTCCTCTTACGATGTGTTGCAAGATTTGTGCATGTGTGCTGGCATTTGTGCATGTCTTTTTGAGTCACATTGGTGTGTCTAACAACATAGTCACAGTCCTGTATGTATGTGAGCATTTGAGATATACTATTTTGTTATATGTGTTCCTAGTTCTCATCTCAATGCACACATGTTATTGTGTTACTGTAGCAAATGGTGTTGCTGCTGAGCTTTGTGCGTGATAACGTCATTTATATTGTCCTTGTCCTCCATGGACAGATGAGTTAACCAAGGCTGCTTTCTTGCTTTTACATGGTGATAACTGTGAGGTCCAGAGGTTTGTGTGCTTGGGTTATGCTGCTGGAAGTTGTACCCCTCCTCCCACCCAGTCCAGATTATTCCTTGTGTTGAAAGTGTCAATGACAGTGAGGGGAGTGTAGTGCCAAGGATGCTGACAACGCTGCATGATGTAGGAGTTGAATGCAGCTCACAACAGCGCTTTGTGTAAGTGACACCATGCAACAGTGTCAGCTATCTTTCTGTGGCCATTCCATTCACTGTCAGGTATCCCTTGTCAATGATGTATATGGTGATTTGTGTGTGTGTATTGATGTGTGCTATGTCTGCATCTCACCACTTGTCCTGTACTCCACACACCTTCACAGCCAGCCAAGGGGGCACCCCTGGGACAATGCATCCCCAGACAGTGAGTGGAAACGTACAGTTAAGATGGCTGAGAGTGTGAACGTGTGTGAGAGGGCCAGAGCCTAGGTGTGACTTGTGGCTAATTCATACATCAGGCCCATGTGTCAGCCATCTTGCCGGTACATTTACTTTCACTGTCATGGACTAACTAGTCCCAAGAGTGCTATTTGTTCTGGATGAGAAGGTGTGTGTAGGGCAGGCCTTGATAGTAGTTGAAGTCATTGAGGAACCTCCTCCTCCCCCACAGCCCAGATAGGCCACCATGAACCATGCTTCCATGACAGTGAGTCAAACTTTACGTTCAATATGTCAGACAGTGGTGTCCTGGGGTTTGTTTGTGCACAACTCCCAACAGGGCCTTCTGCTCCTCACACCGGAGCCCTGTGTCAGCCATCTTGGCAGTACTTTTCCACTCCCTGTGAGCTGAGCATAGTTCAAGGTGGGCTTGAATGGCCATGTGGGAGGAGGATTGTTATCTGTGACTACGACTCCCATCATGCTTTTGCTACACCCACCTTCCCAGCAATCCCAACCTCCCTTCCTGTGACTCTGCTTTCCTGTGGGTGAATGTGTGCAAACAATATGGCTGCTGTATGTGACTGGTGTTTGGATCACATTGCCTTGCCGTGAGTTAGTGCTAAGTTTTTAATTATTTTTTCATGGTGTGCTTTGCTGTTACATTGTAGGTGTGTTGTTGGTTAAAATCTCAATTTGATTGATATCCCATCATGGACTGGTGCAACTCACACCAGGGCCCAGTGTCCGGCATCTTGGGAGTAGATTTACCTTGACTCTCAGGTTGTGCATAGTCACAGGTGTGGGGTTTGGTGTTGGTGGGAGGGGTGTGTGTGTGAGAGGGCCTGCTGGTAGATGTAGCCAGAGCTAGCACTCCTCCTCCCCCACAGCCCAGATAGGCCACCATGCACCATGCTTCCATGACAGTGAGTCTAACTTTACGTTCCAGATGTCAGACAGTGGGGCCTGGTGTTTGTTTGTGCACAACTTCCAACAGTGCCTTGTGCTCCCCACACCAGAGCCCAGTGTCAGCCATCTTGGCAGTACTTTTCCACTCCCTGTGAGCTGAGCATAGTTCAAGGTGGGCTTGATGGGCCATGTGGGAGGAGGATTGTTATCTGTGACTACGACTCCCATCATGCTTTTGCTACACCCACCTTCCCAGCAATCCCAACCTTCCTTCCTGTGACTCTGCTTTCCTGTGGGTGAATGTGTGCAAACAAGATGGCTGCTGTATGTGACTGGTGTTTGGATCACATTGCCTTGCTGTGAGTTAGTGCTAAGTTTTTAATTATTTTTTCATGGTGTGCTTTGCTGTTACATTGTAGGTGTGTTGTTGGTTAAAATCTCAATTTGATTGATATCCCATCATGGACTGGTGCAACTCACACCAGGGCCCAGTGTCCGGCATCTTGGGAGTAGATTTACCTTGACTCTCAGGGTGTGCATAGTCACAGGTGTGGGGTTTGGTGTTGGTGGGAGGGGTGGGTGTGTGAGAGGGCCTGCTGGTAGATGTAGTCAGAGCTAGCACTCCTCCTCCCCCACAGCCCAGATAGGCCACCATGAACCATGCTTCCATGACAGTGAGTCAAACTTTACGTTCAAGATGTCAGACAGTGGGGCCTGGTGTTTGTTTGTGCACAACTTCCAACAGTGCCTTGTGCTCCCCACACCAGAGCCCAGTGTCAGCCATCTTGGCAGTACTTTTCCACTCCCTGTGAGCTGAGCATAGTTCAAGGTGGGCTGGATGGGCCATGTGGGAGGAGGATTGTTATCTGTGACTACGACTCCCATCATGCTTTTGCTACACCCACCTTCCCAGCAATCCCAACCTTCCTTCCTGTGACTCTGCTTCCCTGTGAGTGAGTGTAACAGTGCTGGCAAGATGGCTGCCAGTGGTGGTTGGTGTTTTGAGGCCAAAGCCTTGCTGTGTTTGTTAGTAAGTTTGTACATGTTATGAAATATTTACATAGCACTCTGAGATTGCTGTTATTTTGTTTCTGTGAGTGGCATACACATCACAGGATCATTTGCTTAATGTTGATATGGCTTTACTAACAGTGATTGGTATCACTGTCCCCTTGACAGTGATGTCTGTGGGTGTGTATTGGCTCACAATATTAGCTAGTTGGTTATGTACTCACCAGGCTCTGGTGCTCCTGATAATCCATGGATGCCCTCTGGTGGAAGGATGGCCCGCACCTTCTCCTCCCAGGAAGTGAAGTGCGTAGGTTTTGCAGGAGGGCCACCGCCTGTCCGCTGGCTCAGGGCATGGTCTCTGCCAATCAGCTTCTTGACCCTCCTTCGCACATCATAGTACCTGTTCCTGTTGTCATCCATTGTGTGCAGGCAAGGTGCTTGTGCGTTCACCTTGTTGACAATCCTCTCCCACATCTTGGTTTTCTGGGACAGGGGGGTCTGTTGGACCAATGTGCCAAATAACTGTGGCTCTACTCTGAGAATTTGATCTACCATGACTTCCAACTCACTGTCTGTGAACTTTGGATTCTTCTTTGGGGGCATGGTGATGGGTGGTGGTGGAGATGGATGTGTGGATGAGTGGGAAAGTGAGCGTGAGTGAGTATGAGTAAAGGTGTGTGTTTGTGAGTGTGGTACTTGACAGGTGCTAGTGGTGTAGAGGTTGTGTGGTGGGTGGGTTGTGAGTGTATGTCTCAGTACAGTGTAGTGGTGGTATCTGCTGGCAGGTCTTTTGAATTTGCAAAGGATCATGGTAAGGATTTTGGCTCTTATGTAGGTGGAGTTGTGGGTGTGTCTTACATATCCGATTTTTTTTTTTGCCTTTGGCAATGCTTGTTTGGTTTTTTTCTGTCTGTTTCTGTTGTGTTTAGTTGAGCATGACGGAGACGTTCAGTTGACAGCAACGGATGCTTTTATCGGCATTTGCGGGGTAGTCTGAGTCTGTCCCATTCACGTTAAGCTATGTTGAAGCGTTTGCGTACGAGTCGGTCGCGTCGTGCTCTTTTCCGGCCGATTCACTCAGACGGCTTGATTCCCGTACGTGTCGGTCGTCCGTATTGTGCTCCGTGCGAGTCGGTTGTATTTGACACGCATTGCATCGTACTCTGCCGCTCGTACAGCGCGCGTACGTGTCGGTCGGAATACATTCCCGGGCCGTGTCGGTCGGAACGGTTTCCGAGCGGGATCGGAATCGGCCCCTAAGTGTGGTTTTTAATGTTGAAGGCAAGGATTATAACTAATTCAAGAAAATGTTTACTTACATATTTCTGTATTTTATCAGAAAGGATAACATTCTTTTTGCCTCCATTAAGTTTATAAAAGTTGAGAATATGTTAAAAATAAGGGAATTTTTTTTTTCTTGTGGAATGGATGAATTTGTTTATAATATACACTTGGTGTTTCATATTTGTATTGTGAGTATTTTAGGGTTAGTTAGTAGTATTTTTTCTATGTTTATTATGACATGCATGTATATAAGAACACGAAAAGAAAGATGGAGTGGTTGTACTTTTATAAAAGCTTTGGCCAAAACGCGTTAGGGCGTTTTGTTGGGAAATAAAAGCAATTAATTCGCTACCTGTAGTGCCTGCTGTTATTTTGGTCGATAGACCGAAGCTCTTAGCATATATATATTGTTATATGGGGTTATATGGCCCTAAGACACATTGTCGACATTGCTAAGTTAGCATGAGTTTTGCTTGCCCTATGCTGCTGCTTTTGCGCACGCTTCTGCTAAGCGTTTGTTTTCGCGACACTTTGCCTCTGCCCTGTACATGATAACAGATTGTTTTTCACGTTCTCAGCCTTCCCTTCAATTCTGTCTGAACATAATGTGTAAGGTCGGTCAACAATGTCTCTTGTTATTCTGTTCTGGTCAGTCCCTATTACCTAGACAAAACATGTAACCAACAGCTGCAATGCGGAAGAATCATGCTTCTGTTGCATGTTTTTGAAACACACTCGAAGAAAGCCGTTCCATGGAGCTGAACGCTGCTGTTCCTATGATGTAAACCCTTGGGTTTAGGCTTTCAGGTAGGGGTCTGCTGATAACGCCTAGAGATCTTCTGTTATATAAAATGACTTCTTACTGCCTTGGGGAGGGTGATTAGGCCCAGTTATTTAGCCTTTTTCACAGTCTTTATAAAATGACGACTCCTTTTATATTCTATGGTATTGTAACAATGCTAATGATTCTTGCTTTATGCATTTTGCTGCTAGTTGTGGTTCACATACTGTATCATGGATCACTATAGTCAAAATAAACATTTTGAACTTATTTAGTGGCTCTGATTATTTTTATTGTGGACAAGTACGTGAGAGCGAAAGAGTGTCTTGTTCCCGCGACTCTGAGGTGAGTCGGAAGTGCTCGTGTTCTGGGTTGTCTAAGCATTCGTAGCTTCTTGATATTTGTAGGAGACCGAATGAGACACTATTGCTAGTCGGTTGGGATTTTGGGTACTAAGGTGATAGGAGGTACACCCCTATTTACTGAGGTCCTGTTTTCTTGTGCATAGTTCTGAGTATAAGCAGAATCCCCGCAACAATATAATATAGTGATATGAGAAAAAGAAGGAAGAAAAAGCAACAAGAAAAATGTTGATCTTACCACTATAGATGTATGTTTTCCATCTCTATGAAAAGGGCGTGAAGATCCAGAGTGCTGGGTAGTTTTAAACGCCAGTCATGTGACCATCCTATGTTGTGAACAAGGCAGCTGAGACTGCCAAAACGCGTCATGCCATTGTAGTCGCATTTTGCTATAGAATAAATTTGGAGTAATGGAAACAAACATTGGCAGTGTCAGTGCCTGTTTTTTTAAAGTGGAACGGGAGTTCGAGTAAATATTGCTGAGATTGCTGGTCTCTGCAACGCAGACGCGACCTTGGTCTGGAGCTGCGCAGCAACACCAGCAAATGCGGAAGTGATTGGAAGAAACAATACTGCACAGCCCCCCTTGCCTGAATACGGAGAAACGTGGCTCGAGGGAGAAGAGGGTGCGGAGGAGTCTGCACCAACGGCCGGTACATCGGAGGACGCTCAGGCTGGCAGATATGCGATTCCCCGTAGCTTCCAATCCTATTACGAGCCTGCGTGTATTTGCGAAGGGGAAAGAGGCATTGGGAGAGGTAGCCAAAAGTTACACAGTGCCAAAGGGTCGTGCTCTGAAAACACCAAAAAGCAACGGGCTTCACTTAATAGCGATGGCGTCTAATTGGTTAAGAGAACGTGATGAGGCGGCAGAACAAATGTTCGATGAGAGTAGAATTGATCCCGAAGAGCCTGCAGGAAGGCACACGGTCATGAATGCACACAAGGAAGATCTGCGTACTAAACTTAAGAGGCTGGAAAAATTACATAAAACTGAAATGTCAAAATGGTGGGAGTGCAAGTCAATCCAAAAATACCTTGAAGTGGGCAGAGTGCCGATGGGATTAAGAGTGCTAATTGCACCCACATACGAGAACCCAGACCCTGAAATGTTATGCGAATGGGTGGAGAACAGTGCTCAGTCATCTAAGGTAATGTTGCAGATACTGGTGAAATATGCAGAAAGGAACCGCAACAAAATTCTGGATGAAATTAAGCTGTTAGAACAAGAATTAAGTAAACATACAAACCAAGAAGAAATTAAAAAGAGCTGCAAGGAAATGGAAGCAAGGCTCAAGAAATATGAACAAGTACTTAAAGAAAGGACATCAACAAAGTTCCTACGGGATAAACTAGATTACCAGCGGGAACAGATATACATGTTTGCACGTAGATTTGAGATCTTAAGAAAACAAGATCAGAGGGTTAAAACGCCAATTCGCAATCAACCAGTAACAACAGAAACAAGTTCGGAATTTAGTTCAGAAGTTGAGACAGATCCAGAAGAAGGTGCGGTAGGAGGCACAAGCAACATCAGATCCCCACCAACGGTCATTGAGGAGCTCCGTTTTTTACGGTTAGACTGCACTCTGAATGCGAGACCGTGCCAGCAAAGAGTCTAACCACCATAAAAAGGAAAAACGTACAAAGGAAATGGCAGAGAAGAAATAGAAGGTATGGAATTAAGGTCAGGAGCCAAACCGAAGACATCGAGACAATGCAAGTAATTGGGGCAGCAAGCAGTAAGACTGTGATCAATTTATCAAGTATCACTCTCACTGAAGAGGAGGAAAACATTCTCTCCTTGGGTTTATCATACTGCACCACAATGAACTTTGATTATGGACAGACGCACATAGACTTTTTAAAGTTTATGCAGAAATTGAAATTGAAAAAGTTTTTCGCAAATAAAGATGTCACACCAGAACTTCAAAGAGGAGGTGAATTAACGGCAGAAACCAATCTAACAGTTCATGATATGGAGGTTCTGGCTGAACTCCAGCAATTGGAGAGAGATGGGAATGACACTGAATTGAGCACTAGAGAGACTGCGGACAGCCTAGGAATAGACATTTATGGAAGAGAGGCAACCCATTTCAAACCTAAGTCAGTTTTCCTCCCTGTAACACCTAGAGACTCTCTGGACATCTTCTCTGAACTAGTAGTTTCAGGCATGAAGGCATTATCCATGCAGTCGAGTAGGGAGTTTTCTAACCGTAAAGACACAAAGCTAATGCAATACCAACAAGTAATAAATAAAATAAAAAAGCAAGATGATGTAGTTGTCAGGGAATCGGATAAAGGGGGGAATATTGTTTTGTGGCCGTTAACTCTATATGAGGCTGAGGCAAAGCTACAGCTACAGGATAGTAACTGTTATTTTAAAACAACCCCCTCAGCATTGTCAAAAGTCAAGACAAAATATTTCGCTGAATTAACTAAATGGAGGGGACTAGGCTTGCTTTCACAAGATGAGTACAAGTATCTGAGAGTTGATACACCTACAACGCCTATACTTTATCTGATTCCAAAAATTCACAAAAACAGTTCTAACCCTCCTGGGAGGCCAATAATATCGGCAATAGGGACCTTATTTGAACCAACGTCATGTTTCATTAACCATTTTCTCCAAGAGTTTGCAAAGATTACACCTGCAAATCTGCAAGATACAAGTCATTTTTTAAAAATAATTTATGACATTACTTAGGAGGAGTCCTTTGTGTTAATGACATTAGATGTGACTTCATTATATACTAGTATAGCACATATGGATGGCCTACGAGCTCTGACACACTTTCTCACTTTTTGGGGTTAAGACCTATCTCACTGCATCAACCCACAAATATGCTGCTCTAAATGCCAAAATGGTGTTTAGAGAATAATTTTTTCATGTATGGGAAAGACACCTATAAGCAAATGAGGGGAACAGCTATGGGCACCTGCTTCACCCCCAGTTATGCCAATTTACACATGGCATGGTAGGAGGAGCAGGTGCTCAAACTGAAACATCAGAAGGAGTGGAATGAGAACATAGTACTGTGGACGAGGTTCATTGACGATTTATTTATCCTATGTAATGGTACCCCAGAATCGGCCCAGACCTTTGCTTCTAGTCTAAATGAGAAAAATTTAAATTTAAGATTCACTGCTAGTATCAGTAAGACCAAAGTATGCTTTTTGGACTTAGTAGTGTTCATAAAAGACAGTAAACTACAAACTAAAAACTATAAAAAAACAACAGCTGGAAACGCAATCCTACATTGTGGAAGTTTCCATCCAGTCAGGCTGAAACAAAGCATACCCTACGCAGAACACCTGAGAATGATTAGGAACTGCAGGGACAAGGGTTTCCTAGAAGCAGCTCAAAGTGAACTAGAAACCAAATTCACTGAAAGGGGCTATAGTAAGGCAACCCTCGAACAAGCGAAGGATAAAGCCAAGAAAGTGTCACGAGAGTCCCTGGTTTTTGCCCAAGATAAAAAGCAAAAGAAAATAGGAAAGGAGAAAGAAAGGGATACACCCCGAATGATCACAGGGTACAATGCATATCACCAAAAAGTCAGACAGATTTTAACAAGGCACTGGCACCTGATAAGGAGCGATTTGACAATAGGGAAAATGGTCATGGGGAAGCCAACATTAACATTTAGAAGAGCAAAAAATATGTGTCAGGAACTAGTGGTGAGCAGTCCAGAGGTGTCAAGAACAAAAACTTGGTTACAATGGAGTCCAGGATTTTGGAAATGCCAAAAAAGCAAGGCATGTAAATGTGGGATGAACAAAAAAGAAGTGTGTTTGCCGTTGTTAACATACCCTGTGAAGATACGTCACAACTACACATGTAGAAGTGACTATGTTGTGTATATACTACAGTGTCCTGCCCTAAATTTTACGGAGGCAGCACAATACGTATGGTCATGTCCGAATACTGCAGCATTTGAGGGCAATAAAAAATAAAGACTTGAGTTATCCGGTTGCCCGTCATGTGCACGAGCACCACGAAGGCAGGTGTGACAGCGTACGCTACTTCGTCATTGATTCAGTACAAAAAAAGGAGAAGAGGGGGAGACAGGGAGTTAAAATTAAGGCAATCAGAAGCTAGATACATTGTCTTGTTAAACACCAAAATCCCCTCAGGACTGAATGCAGACGAAGAGTTGTACACACATATTTGATGGAGTAACAGGGTAGTGTTTTGAACGTTCTCTTTTATGGGAAAGAAGAAACCAATTTTAGAGTAGGATGTGAGACTGGAATTCGTATGAATATGTATATTTTTTGCACATTCAGTATGCACTGCTATTTAGCACAATAAGCACTTTATTGTTTGTAGAAAGGGAAAGCAGTGGAGAAATTAGTGGAAGAAATACATTTAAAAAACCCTTCAGGAGTGACTTCGGAAGTAATGCACTTGCACTTTATGATGAACTTGTACAGAGGGTAGAATAGATGTTTACATTTTCATTACTATAATGTGATTTTATACATGCTATTTAATATAGCCTTATAGACCGCCGTAGCGGGCTATACGGCTATTAAAGGCCCGCTCCAGCATTAAAGGCCCGAGCCGAAGGCGAGGGACTTTAACAAGGGAGCGGGACTTTAATAGCCGGTACAGCCCAGCTACGAAGGACTATAAGGCTATTAGAACATTCTGCCACTAGAGGGCAGAATGTTCTAACAAACAAAACAAAGACCTCTCGGAGTTCGAGGGGGTTTAAATCCCCTCAGGCTTCGAGAGGCCTTTGTGAAAACAACATTGGAATGTTGCTTTGTGGGCCTTTACCGGCCCGTAGAAGCACGGAGCACTCCATTGTCTTCAATGGAGTGCTCCACATTCCAATGTTCTAATATAATGTATTTCACTAAAAGTATATATATATATATTATCTACTGGCGGTCGCCAGTAGATAGTTATAGTTAGGACCTATTTTCCATAGGAAATCCGCGACATTCTATTTGAAATAACTCTTGCGTCGGTTGACGAATCTTCGTGCAATTTTCAAACTTTATGGCCCGCTCCGGTCCGCTCCTACCCTGAAAGTTTCGGGGTGATTCGTCAAGCGGGGGCCGAGAAAAAAGGGGGGTCCCAAAACGTGTTTTCCCCATTCATTTTCCCATAGGAAACTTTAGCCACGGCTACAGCCCGAACTGCTGAACGGAATTACACCAAATTTGGCAAAGAGGTAGTTCTTGGTTCAGAAAGAACCCTTTTTGTTAAATGGTGTAAATCTGTTCAGTAGTTGCGGAGAAATTAAAAAAATAAGAGTCAAAAAATCAATTTCCCATAGGAAACTTTATGCAAGGCTACAGCCCGAACTGCTGAACGGAATTACACCAAATTTGGCAAAGAGGTAGTTCTTGGTTCAGAAAGAACCCTTTTGTTAAATGGTGTAAATCCGTTCAGTAGTTGCTGAGAAAATCAAAAGTAAAAACACATATATATCTGGGCGGAGCCTAACCACACATGTCATTGTGAGATCTGATTGGCTGTCAGCACTTCATCCTGGAATTGCTGGCAGCCATCTTGGGACCAATATAAATGATAGTACCCCATTGAAATGCATTGTAGTGAATCGAAGATTTTGAGGGTTACCAAAAGGAGAACTGTAAAGGGTGATAACAGACTTTAGTTACATTAGAATTCATTTGTTGATGGTACCATACTAATTTCAGGAATTGTGGTGTGTTCTAAGGTGATTTTACCCTGTGAAAAACCTTCTGCTGGGATATCATGAATCATGTTTAAGAGAAAACTATTTTCACATGCTTGTCCCATACAGTTTTGGAAGGTGCTCCAGAAGCTAAAATGAGAGCATATTTTCTGTAAATTCACATTATCTTTCTCAGTCATGTGAGAATGAAGTCTGACATTCTCAGTAAAACATGTACATCCAACAATGGCAGAGACTGTCAGTTGATTCCTTTGTGTTCTACTGCAGCTTCCCAGAGTGTTCTAAAGAACAACTAGAGTGCTAACAGCCTTACTTATGACAAAAGTATGGCACACCTGAAGCCATCTTGATTGGAATAACTGGTAACACTTAAAACATTTAATTTAAAAAGGAACAAAATGATGGGGTTCATTTTGTCATAGAAATTATGGTTAGTGCTGTAGAAAGAAAAATTAGGACATGTTTCAAGTGTGATCTCAAATATCTTCCTGTTATATTTCAACAGGAGCAGCCTGTCAGTTGATGCCTTTGTGTTCTACTGCAGCTTCCCAGAGTGTTCTAAAGAACAACTAGAGCGCTAACAGTCTTACTTATGACAAAAGTATGGCACACCTGAAGCCATCTTGATTGGAATAAACTGGTAACACTTAAAACATTTAATTTAAAAAGGAACAAAATGAGGGGGTTCATTTTGCCATAGAAATTATGGTTAGTGCTGTAGAAAGAAAAATGAGGACATGTTTTAAGTGAGATCTCAAATATCTTCCTGTTATATTTCAACAGGAGCAGCCTGTCAGTTGATGCCTTTGTGTTCTACTGCAGCTTCCCAGAGTGTTCTAAAGAACAACTAGAGTGCTAACAGCCTTACTTATGACAAAAGTATGGCACACCTGAAGCCATCTTGATTGGAATAAACTGGTAACACTTAAAACATTTAATTTAAAAAGGAACAAAATGAGGGGGTTCATTTTGCCATAGAAATTATGGTTAGTGCTGCAAAAAGAAAATTTAGGGCATGTTTTAAGTGAGATCTCAAATCCTCTTCTATTTCATTAGAAAATTCTGACATGCAGACTGAAACAATCACTTTCAATACCAGCAGTAGACTTCCAGTTAACTCCTTGGTGAGCAGTAGCTTTACTACAGTGATCTAATGAACAACTAGAGTGCTAACATTCTGAATTTATGGCAAATTTGTGACACATCTGAATGCCTTCTTGATGGAATCAAAGTAAAAAACTGAAAGCATTTCCTACTGAGGAGACTTTAGTAAATGAGGAAATTAGGAAACTTCATAACAAATAAGTCTCCCAAGATGGCCACCAGAGAAAAAAGAGCCCAAATGTAGCACAAAAATCACCCAGAGGTGGCCCACGTATAGCCCAATGACAGAAGTGTGCAAAACACTTTTTATTCTTTGTTTTTTTGCAGTTTTATATAGTGCAGACTGGTCAGGTATTGGAGTGCTTTACATGAGCATTGGTTACATCACACAAGGACAAATTCATGTTGGTTGACCCCTACACTACCCAAACACCACTGCACTACCCTAAACCCTAAAACACTACCCCCAGCACGACCCCCTTCACTACCCAAACACAACTGCACTACCCTAAACTCAAAAACACTACCCCCAGCACGACCCCCTACACTACCCAAACACCACTGCACTACCCTTAACCCTAAATCTACCCCCTACACTACACAAATACCACTGCACTACCCTAAACCCTAAAACACTAGAACCCAGCACGACCCCCTACAGTACACAAACACCACTGCACTACCCTAAACCCTAAAACACTACCCCCTACACTACACAAACACCATTGCACTACCCTAAACCCTAAAACACTACCCCCAGCATGACCCCCTACACTACACAAACACCACTGCACTACCCTAAACCCTAAAACACTACCCCAGCACGACTCCCTACACTACACAAACACCACTGGACTACCCTAAACCCTAAAACACTACCCCCAGCACGACTCCCTACACTACCTAAACACCACTGCACTACAATAAACCCTAAATCTACCCCCAGCATGACCTCCCACACTACACAAACACCACTGCACTACCCTAAACCCTAAAACACTACCCCCAGCACGAACCCCTACACTACCCAAACACCACTGCACTACCCTAAACCCTAAAACACTAACCCCGGCATGACCCCCTACACTACCCAAACACCACTGCACTACCCTATACCCTAAAACACGACCCGTACATTACACAAACACAACTGCACTACCCTACACCCTAAAACACTACCCACAGCATGACCCCCTACACTACACAAACACCACTGCACTACCCTAAACCCTAAAACACTACCCCCTACACTACACAAACACCACTGCCCTACCCTAAACCCTAAAACACAACCCCCAGCATGACCCCCCTACACTACACAAACACCACTGCACTACCCTAAACCCCCTACACTATACAAACACCACTGCATTACTCTAAACCCTAAAACACTACCCCCAGCACGACCCCCTCACAACACAAACACCACTGCACTACCCTAAACCCTAAATCGACCCCCAGCACGACCCCCTACACTACCCAAACACCACTGCCATACCCTAAACCCTAAAACACTACCCCCAGCACAACCCTCTACACTACACAAACACCACTGCACTACCCTAAACCCTAAAACACTACCCCCAGCACGACACCCTACACTACCCAAACACCACTGCACTACCCTAAACCCTAAATCTACCCCAGCACGACCCCTACACTACCCAAACACCACTGCACTACACTAAACCATAAAACACTACCCCCAGTATGACCCCCTACACTACACAAACACCACTGCACTACCCTAAACCCTAAAACACTACCACCAGCATGACCCCCTACACTACTCAAACACCACTGCACTACCCTAAACCCTAAAACACTAACCCAGCACGACCCCCTACACTACCCATACACCACTGCACTACCCTAAAGCCTAAAACACTACCCCCAGCACGACCCCCTACACTACTGCACTACCCTAAACCCTAAAACACTACCCCCAGCACGACCCCCTACACTACCCAAACACCACTGCACTACCCTATACCCTAAAACACTACCCCCAGCACGACCCTCTACACCACCCAAACACCACTGCACTACCCTAAACCCTAGAAAAGAAACCCCCACCCCATGCCCAATCCCCCTTACCTCTCACTCCTCGTGGTTCCTCTCTCCTCGTGGTTCCTGCTTCACGTTGTCTCTGAGTGGCGGTGCACGTTGTTGTGAGGAAACGGAACAGCCTCTGTTTCCTTACAACGACATGGGTCGTCTACATGTTTTTTAGAATGCATGGTCATTTACCATACATACCTTTACAACAAAATTCGTTGTAAAGGCATGCGTGGTAAATGACCATGCGTTCTAAAAAAATGCGTAGTAATGACTTTGTGATGTACAACGCATGCGTGGTAATGCATGCGTTGTAATGGTATCGCAAAGTAAAAAGTCGTTGTAACGGCTGCTTACCGATCGAAGCTGGCCCCTGTTCTTCAGTGAGACGTTTATTTGATTAATTAGGAGGAAGGAATGTGTTTTTTTACCGAAAAGTGCATTCCCGGCTGTTGTATTGTGAAAGTGTCCGCGTGGCCTGGTTTCACTTCCGGTGAGAGAGTGGAAGAGTCTGTTTGGATCTAAAGGAGTTCTGTTGTTGGACGGGGCCGGCGCGACATGTCATCAGAAAACATAGCTAATGGAAAGCGTCCTCCCTGAAGTGTGGAGCAGTGCCATGAGAGGTCAACGAGTGTGCGTCCCACCGCAGTATGACCGTACCGCGTGACCCATGTGCCACCTCCAGGGTACGGGAGGCAGAAGCGGCATCGCAGGTCCTCTTGAAGACCGTTGTAGCACTAATTCTACATTTTGGTACTAGGGCATTTTAACTTCGTTGTTCCTGCCAGATACAAAGAGAAGATCCTGTGTTATTCAGTGCCCTCGTTACCTTTTTTGTGGGTTGTGGTGCTTGTCACTTCGCTGCCCCACCGGTGCACACGACTGGGCACCCCACCTCGTGTGCCATCTGCAGGGCCTCTGCCCTCGGATCACTGGTTTCGGTTTCTGGAGTGGCAACATAAACAGTTGCTCCCAAAGGACTAGCCTGAACACTTAGGTGAATATCCCCTGCACCAGCATTCCATGGAAATTCTTTCCTAGCTCTCCCACGTCAATGAGGACGTCATAATAGCACGGCTCCGCTCGCAACACCGTATGACGTCATCGGAGCCATAAGAGAACCTCGTCGGCGTGCTGTCGTCAGTTCCACCCATTTTTTCCGTGTCACCGAGGCAAACAGGGGACCGAGACATTTTCACATGTATACATAGTATAATAAATATATATATATTCACTGAAAAAACCATAGGTTTCAGGCACGTTATAGTTAGAAATTAGCATTTAAAAAACCTTAGAAATTCACTGAAAAAACCATAGGTTTCAGGCAAGTTATAGTTAGAAATTAGCATTTAAAAACCTTAGAAATTCACTGAAAAAACCATAGGTTTCAGGGGCGTTATAGTTAGTTGGACATTTCACTCGTACAAAACCATAGAAATTCCCCGTTATAGTTAGTTCAGCTAACTATAACTCGCGCGCCCGCAATGCACTGCTGATGACGTCACATATTACATCACTCATGACATGGTCAGTGACATTACTCATGACATCACTGATGACATCTCAAATGACATCACTGATGACATCACTGATGACATCATCCAGTGAATGAGTGTTTTTCTGAAAATTAAATATGTTTTATATATGTATATCTCAAGGTCGATGGAAGAATAAATGGGTATATAAGTGTCTAAATGGATGATTTTGTTTTGTAAAATTGATTGTATAACTGACTAAGTGTATCTTAGTGAATACATGGGTTAGTGAGTAATGTTTAAATATGAAAATATCTGTATCAGTCTCTCACTTTGTGTATAAGTGGCTGCATGGGTTGGTGAGTAGCTACATGAGTGTCTATATGGGTTATTAGTTGGTTTTTGAGTATCAGTATGAGTGTCTGAGTGTCTGTATGGTTCGGTGGGGGTATTACTTAGTGCATAGATGCATGAATGAGTGACTCACTGTTTGTATGTGTTGAAGACAGCATGTGTGCAGGACTGTATAGGTGGATGAGTATGTGTATGGGTGTGTTAGTGAGTGAATGACTGTCTCAATAGTGTCTTTATGAGTAACTACATATGTTTTAAACTAGTATATGTGAGTATTGGTGTATATAAGTGAGTATATGTGAGAGTGAGAGATTGGAAGAGTTCCTGTACAAATAAGTAGGTGTTTCTATAAGTGATTGTTTAAGAGAGTAAGTATGTGTAAGTTTCTGTAGAAGTAAGTGTGGTAGTGTGTGTATAACTGTATATGCAAGTAAATGGATGTTTGATACTTTGTTTGCATGTGTGACTATGTGTGTGAGTAACTCTATGGATGAGTGGCGGTGTGTAACAGGATGTATAGGTGTATGAGTACATATGATGAGTGAGTACATATATGAGTGACTGTATAGGGACTGTTGGTGAATGAGTGGATGTGTGTCTAGATCTTGAAATTACTGAATAGGTGTGTTGTAACTGGTATTGGTATGTCCATTGTTTTGAAAATGTTAGTTTGTATTTTTGAGTGTGTGTATCAAAGGTTATATTAGGGTGAGAGGAGGTCTGCCACTCTATCACAAGGATGATGTCATCAGTGATGTCATCAGTGATGTCATTTGAGATGTCATCAGTGATGTCATGTGATGTCACTGACCATGTCATGAGTGATGTAATATGTGACGTCATCAGCAGTGCATTGTGGTGCGCACGAGTTATAGTTAGCTGAACTAACTATAACGGGGGAATTTCTATGGTTTTGTACGAGTGAAATGTCCAACTAACTATAACGCCCCTGAAACCTATGGTTTTTTCAGTGAATTTCTAAGGTTTTTTAAATGCTAATTTCTAACTATAACGTGCCTGAAACCTATGGTTTTTTCAGTGAATATATATATATATATATTTTTTTTAGACATGTGATTAGGAATTCATAATAGTCTGTGTTAACTAGATGAAGGTATTGAGGTATGAAATTTTGATTAACCTTTTTAGTAAGCACTTGCACTAAAGTCAAAAGCACTTGCACTTAATCACAGTTGGAAACACTGAGGTATTAATTAAAAAGAAAAAAAGTAAAAAAAAGAATAAAAAGTAATAAACTAATACAAGTGAATATGAGAAAAAGAAGGAAGAAAAAGCAAGAAGAAAAATGTTGATCTTACCACTATAGATGTATGTTTTCCATCTCTTTGAAAAGGGCGTGAAGATACTGAGTGCTGGGTAGTTTTAAACGCCAGTCATGTGACTGTCCTATGTGGTGAACAAGGCAGCTGAGACTGCCGAAACGCGACACGTCATCGTAGCCGCATTTTGCTATAGAATAAATTTGGAGTAATGAAAACAAACCTTGGCAGTGTTGGTGCCTGTTTTTTTAAAGTAGAACGGGAGTTTGAGTATATATATATATATGTAGACAGCGAATCAGAGCGAGAAACAAGGAATGCTAACAAAAACCAGCTAAGACAAAAACACACTTTGGACGAGGAATTGGGTTTTTTATGCGACGACAGGAAGCAAACCCTCCGTCCACGCATACAGAGAACCAATTACGGACAGACAAAAATTATAAACTTGGACAACGAAGGAAGGCAAATAGAAACTGGACCAAATCAAAGAAAACAGGGAGGATGCAGGAAAGGCAAATAACGGACAATGTGGATGACAACAAAACAATCATGAATTTATCCAATGTAGTACTGAGTGACACGACAAACGAATCTTGAGCCTGGGCCTCACATATTGTCCCGCGAGGAATTTTAACTACTCGAAAACCAGATTGGACATCTTTAAGAGTATAAGAAAACTAAAACTAAAAAAATTTCATTTATTGAATAAAAAAGATGAAAGTCGGGCAAATAGCAATGAAGGTGGAGCAATATTGACCGAGAGTTTCGCAAATACTGCACAGTCAGATGCCTCATTTGTCAATGAAATGCAGGTACTATGGGATACTAATGAGACAACTCCCATTGCAGAACAAGAGAAAACCAACTCACAATTATTATCATTTACCCAATCTGGTCATCACAGAGGAATAGTAGTAAATCCTGGTCAACGAACACCCTTCATACCAAAATCCACGTTCAATCCCATCATGATTCGTGATTCTATTGACATTTTTCATGAACAAGTGGTAGAGCAGATGAAGCAATTGAATATGAAAACTAACAACACCAAATTTAAATACAACAAACAAAATCACGAATATGGCAAGCTCATGAAAAAACCCAAAGAAAACAACAACATAGTCATCCGTAATTCGGATAAAGGCGGTAATATTGTTCTGATGTCCAAAGACGATTACACCAAGGAGGCCTACACGCAACTAAATGACAGAACATGTTATACCAGGAGTAGTGTCTCCGATTTGAAAATAATGTATACAGCCTTTTACAATAGATTGTTGACATGGAAAAGTAACAACTTGATAACGACTCAGGAGTACAAATTCTTGAAGAATGACTATCCTGTCGTACCTACGATATATTTCATTCCCAAAGTCCACAAAGATCCATTAAAACAGCCTGGCAGACCAATAATATCAGCCAGGAATAGTTTACTCGAACATACATCCCAATATGTGGACTTTTTTCTCCAGGATTTAGTTAAAGCATTACCATCGTATGTGCGCGACACCAGTGACTTTTAAGGAAACTAAAAAGACTTTGAATGGAAACAAGAATATCTGTTTATAGCATTGGATGTGAGTTCGCTGTATACTAGTATTCGACATACAGACGGCCTGCTAGCTTTGGGTCATTATTTGGACAAAAGAGCAGACAACACCGCAAATCAGAATAAGATGTTAATTGAGATGGTGGAATATTGTCTAATGAACAACATATTCATGTTCAACAATCAATTGTATAAGCAGACCAGAGGAGTGGCGATGGGGGCCAGCTTCTCTCCCAGCTATGCATGTTTGCAAATGGGCTGGTGGGAGGAGCTGGTCCTCATGACCAAACACAGGGAAATCATGGCGACCAATGTCAAAGTATGGTTACGTTTTATTGATGACCTTTTTGTGATATGGGATGGTAATACTAGTGAAGCCAATGAATTTGTAAATGCTTTAAATGTGAATGATTTAAATCTACATTTTACAGCTAGCATTAGTACAACTCAAGTTAGCTTCTTGGATACTAAGGTTTACATAGCGAACAATAAGATTGAAACTAAGCTATATCGCAAGGAGACTGCAGGTAATTCGACGCTACATGAGAGCAGCTCTCATGTAAAACATCTAGTAAACAGTATCCCCTATGGGGAAATGCTGCGTTTACGGCGTATCCACAGTAATGAATATGACTTAGTGGAAGCACAGTCTGCCAGCAGGTTGCGATTTTTGGATAGAGGATATTCCAGCAAAGTCATTAACAATGCCATTCTAAAATCAATGCGAAAGGAGAGATATGAGTTACTGGTTGACAAACAAGGTAGTCTTGATGAGCCTGAATTACGAGAGGGGGAAAATGGTCCTGAGGCTAAAAATGTGTTTAGAATAATCATACAATATAGTCAACAACACAAACAGCTCCAATCGATCATTGCTCGCAACTGGCCCATGGTACTAAATGATCCTGTGATTGGGTCGAGTCTACCGAATAGACCCTCAATTACATACATTAGGGGTCTATCTATGCATGACAAATTGGTTAAGACAAGTCCTGAGGTCATTGAGGCAACTAATTGGTTGCAAACTCATAAAGGTTTTTTAAATGTAAAACCTGTAAGGCATGTCAACAGGGTGAAAACAAGACACTGTACACAACCCCATTTAGTGTCAGGAGCAATAAAATAACTAAACTCCTGACCTGCAAAACTGATTATGCAGTGTATGTTTTAATCTGCCTGTGCAACCTACAGTACGTAGGTAGCACCAAATTATAGGTGCACAAAAGGATTTTACAACACATAGGTGCGATTAATAACCAAGATAATACTTATCCTGTGGCGCGCCATTTTAAGATTAAACATGATTCCAAGAGCCAAGACCTCAGATACTATGTCATAGACTCTGTACCACCCAGCAGGAGAGGGGGAAACAGGGAACACAGATTGCGTCAATTGGAAACAAGGTATATTTTAGAGCTGAATACTAAACAACCAACTGGGTTGAATGTAACTGAGGACCTTTTTACTTGCCTATGACCTTTCAAGTAACATATATATATTGACATTTTCATGTGATTTAAGACATCATGGGTTTTAGCAAAGTTTTATCTAATATTTATTGACATTTTAGCATATATATTTATATTTAAGTATTTTATATCTATTAAAGTTTATATTTTATGCTAAGTTACAATATATATGTATGCATTAACATTTGTCATTAATTTATTGGAGACACTAAGGAAATTTTGAAAAAGTCACATATTGAAACTGTGTACAGAATTTTATATTTTATATATATTTATTGTATATACTTTGCTGCTATAATCTTATCAAAAATCGAGAAATTCAAATATCATATATGTAATCTGGTATTGATACCGGCATAAGTATGTAGGAAAACCAACACCATCTAGCTTGACAGCGTGCATTAAATCAATATTGAGAAGCAACACAACAAAATGTAATAATGAGAACAGTTTGGAAATAGCCCAAGTGGAAGATACAAAGAGCATCAGGCTATATTGCGTAGGACACTGGGACTCCAGTACCAGGGCAATGCCATGAAATAGTTTAAAAGATTTAGCCAAAATGTATCTTGAAATGGTAATGTTAACTTTGTCTAATGGTACGGTAATATGCACTTAGATAACAAGAAATATTCACTTTTGCACTTCAGCACTGTTTGCACTGTATGTGATTATACGCAAGGAATAATGGAGTAGAACAAAATCAAGGGATTGGTTTGTGAATATGACAATATACGAGTGTTGGTGAATCACTATCTTGCACTAAAATGTATTTTACAGATCATTACAAAATGTGAGGTAAACACCAACGTAAATTAATATAACAAAATCAGATTGCCAAACATTTGTTTTATGATTGAAATAGAAGCAATCGTATTCGAATATTGTAAAGACTACAAAAGAAATCTTTTTTTATGTCTATTGCGTAGTTTGCACACGTGGTCTTTACCACACCTACACCAGTCACTTTAAATAACCTAGGAAAACGCTGAACCTATGTCATGTGATCAAGGCACTTTGTAGTGCCGAAACGCGTTATGGCGACTAGCACGAAATAAAGACTAACTGCACTACTCACCGTGGTCCGTATCCGTTTGTGGCAATAACTTTGCGAGGAAAACGGTATTGTGTGTATATATATATATATATATATATATTTATATATATATATACACACACACCACTGAAACGTTTGCAAATGGGAAAGAACGGAACGTAAAGACATTCACAATTTCATTACATTCACAATTTCGTTATGCCTCACAATCTTACCATGTATCAAACAGACTGGACCACATGTCCCACAATCCCCAGGGCCAGTATAGTATATTTTGGAGCCAATCACCCACATTTCAATATTGTGTCCCTTAAATTTCGCTATGCGAAGACAGAATGGAACATAAAGACATTATCTGCATCTCTTAGTATGGCTCAGAACAGGTCCATGCTTGCCAACCCTGAACTTTCTTTGAAAATGAAACCTGTATGAGGCATGCTTATCTTATCTTAACGTTTGAAGATCATACACTTCAAACTTGGGCCTACTGCCACCAATATCACGCACATTGACGAGTGTGAGTACTATTATCATGTAAGTGAAGCTACTCTAACTAATACCGCATTTCCATACAGACAATTTTTTATTACACGAAGTAAAACTCACCTTTAAGCGTGTTAGTAATTAAAGAAGTATTGTTGAGACAGACGGTTTGGTCCCAGTGGGAGGAACATTGTAAACATGGGGCAAGAATCGTGATGCGTGAAAATTCATCAGCTTCCTACTGCCAAATGAACAGGACATTAAGTAAATATAATACAGCACATGCCATTTTATTATCTTCTCTAAAGGTCACTGGCTTTTTTACAAGAACCTGCATAACAAATCAATCCTTTGTGCTGTGCAGTTTTCTTTTCATGTGCTGAATCGCTGCTCTAGTAGATGATGTTGAAAAAATTGCCCATTACCGAACAGGATGAGAGTGCTTTCAAAAGAGATCTTATCTTTTGTCCTGAGTTTTGTTCTACAGAATTACCTGCTAGGAAAAATGTGTCACAATGACTTCATTTAGGAAATAAGCTATTCTATTATGCATACTGTAGCACAGTCTAATACTTTTTAAAATAAAACATCAAACTCGCTCTGCTTTTATTGTTTATGGCATCAAAGACTCTAAGCAGCAAGTAACATTTGGCTTTTGCATTCAACCCTTCAACATGTAAACAAAGGCTAACGTTTGGCAATGGCTAACGTTAACATATTTTGCAGAAAAATAAGAGGAACCCCTTCAAACAAAAGGAATAGGGTACTTTAAAGCTATATCACAAAAACGGTTTCCTTTGGACAGTAATATATCATGTAGGCACCATATGTTCTGGGTATTCCATTCAATCTAAATTTCTCTCATTCAACTGCACACTATACATACACGGGAAGTATGACCATATATCCCCGACAGATAATCTGGACAACTTAAATTGTAAAAAAGTACAAATCGATTTATTGGTTAAAAACTCATAGAGTACACAATTTTTAAAAAACGGTTGACATAATCCATAACATTGTTAATCACCTACACTCTATAGTGAATTTCACTGTCACAAATATTGATTACACATTAAGAACAACAATAAAGTTAAAAAAGAGAGTACATATCATAGAAAGAAACACTGTGTCATTTACGTAATACACATCCGTGATTAAACAATTTCATGGGCTGGAGCCTGATACTTTTCTATTTGCTAGATACTCATATGCCACAGCCACTTCACGGATTGTGTTGTTCTCAACAAAGCGTCGACGCGTTTCGATGGATATCTTATTACACCATATTTTTCAAGACAAGGATTTTGACTCTCATTGACACTAGATTTGTACTTGATCAGTTAAAAACACCTGTGTAGTAAAGCACAAATATCAATCAGCAACCCTAGTAAACATCATAATTGAAACTCTCATAGTACTAAAAAACATATGCATTATATCTATTATGAAACATTTTATAACACTGCTTTTATATCTTTTTTTACCAGAGATTCACAATAGTTCCAATGTACCCTTGTTAAAGGACACACTGTATAGGTCCCCAAGCATTGCTAGATATACATGCTATGATATTCCCCATAGTCTTTAGACATTCGCCTTTAAAACAGTATAAGCAAAAATTCCATCCGCGATTATCCTAGGTATATATGTCAATCTTCCCTCCATTTCCACACTCAGGCCCACATATTCATATATCTTTTTAGACCACACACACGCTACTTCCACTACTAGCATCAAAACCTCTATCTCAATCTAATTAAATCATTGCTTCAAGCAGACCTCACCTATCATTGGCGAGGAAGGGCACTCCAGTTGCACTGAGCATGTAATTCAAAAGTGTGTGGGGTCATTGCCTCCTGATTCCTATCAGGTTTGCAATTTAGTTTATCTATTAAAGTAATTTATAATCCAGTTATTGTAATCAGAAAGATCTTGTAGCATATTTATGTCAATATAGAAGAAAGCGTTTAAATCTCACCTTCATACCCCCTTTGGTAGACGAGAAGATGTATTAGCGCTACTTTATCTAACCCAAGGGCGTGTAAATCTCTGGCCCGGTTGATATTTACAGATCTGTAAAACACATAATATATGGCTAAATAGCCCGCATTTTCTCTATGGGAGTTTTTAGATAGTTCACAAAAAAGCATTACTATTACATTTACCTTATCAATCAGGACCGTAATTGCAGATTCCACTTCTGCCTTCTTAAAATATCAGATTCCAAAATTCCTTTTAATAATTAGGGTCTGAAAAATAAAAAAGAATGATGACATTTTTAAAATCTACTTGTAGGACTCTCTGATGCTATGGTTAATTGCCCTTTTATCTAATATCATTAGAAAACCCCAGAACTAAAGTCGCGTGCGTCCTCTAAGAAGCCAACTTGTAAATAGAGAAAGTTAATATGGTCGGGTCCCTTTCGCTTTGTACCTGTACTGGAGCTGCCCCTGTACTTTTCCTACTTGTTGTGGATCTCACCTCGGAGGTTCCTCTGTTTCAATAAAGATTTTTAAAAACACTACCTCCAATGATCCACTATGCCGCTATAATATCTCATCTGGGAGGTTCCTCTGTTTCAGTAAAGATTTTTTTAAAACACTACCACCAATGACCCGCTATGCCATTATAGATGTCCTCTATCCGCCTTACATTGAAAAGTAAAGAGAACATTTCTCTTCTCTAACGCTAGCCGGGTACTCTTTACTGTCCACTTACTTCAACGGCTGCATGCTCCTGCGTGGTATCGTCTCGGCTTTCACTCGCTGAGAAATATTAGAATAGTGCCCTCACTGGTATATTTATACCTATGGGTGTCAAAATGACACCTGTTTTCAATTAGCATGGCGTCCCTCACTCGCATGCGCAATCATTACTATTTTCGAAGCGCAAGTACTTCCGGGTTGTCATAGACACAAACGATGGGTTTGTTATTCCATCATCGCGTCTATCGACAACATGCGCCATCTTGGAACGTGTCAAATTAAATATTCTCAACACTGCTTGCTGCTCATAATGATATAAATAGGCTCCCGATTTGAGACATTAGTAGGATGCCACTTTGGTATATAGTTGTTAGTATACAACACCAAACACTAATCTTTAGAATATAACATTTGTCGATTTTGGAAGAAATTATTTTATATATGGTCTCCCTGTCTCCACTATAACATCTGTTCCTGACACGCATATTGTGCACTGCGGGATATATTATACGGTGACACCCAATCCTGCCACATCGTTTTTAGTAACTAACATAGAGTTCAAAAAACAGATCTTCGTGTTAATAGAAGTTCAGGGTATCACACCCACTACTCAACTCAGAATCATAGAACTTAATTAGATCTGAGATTAAAAATATCGATCTTTGAAGCTTATAATAATTCTATGTACAATGACTGTAAGTACAAAACATTGACTTAGTCCGAGGTAAAAACTACCAATCTTCATAATTAGTGGTACTTTTATACGCAATGACCACTACTCCACCTTCATCGATCCGCGTGGGCATATTTATTTTATTATGGTGGAGTGTAAGCTTCTAAATTAAATATGATCTTGAAATTCATCAGCAACTGCCAACAGGATGGGAAGAGAGAATAGAGTGCTACTCGGCACAGATAAAAAGGCTACTAGCTAAACTCACCACGCTGTCTAAGATCTGTCTATGTAATAAATGACATCCAGTCCTCTCTTGAATTCAGGCCCTTGTTGATGGTATCTAATTTGCACATGTACCATTGTTCCCTAATTTTTCTAGTTTTTTCCACATTGCCTCCACGCCTATTGTTCTTGAATTTTTCCAATCTAAACCACCGGAAATCCTCGCATTTGTGGTTTAGTTGGGAAAAATGTGTGGTCAATGGTGCATTCTCTTTATTAGTGCGTATAGCAGGTTTGAAATCTACTAGTTTAAATCGTAGCTCTCGTCCTGTTTCACCTATGTAGCCTAGGCCACACGGGCAGACCAGGAAGTAAACCACGTTTTTGGTTCTGCAATTGGTAAGTTCCTCAGATGTAAACGTTTGGCCCTTATGTTCTACCTTTTTGGCTACTATACATTGTTCACAGACTGAACAGGATCCGCATTTGTTGTTCCCTATCGCTTTGGTCTGAAACATCGTAGTTTGGATGTTCTCATCTTTATCAATGTACGTATGTACCAGGGAATTACGTAAATTTTTATTACGCCTAAAGGCAAACAAGGGTTTCTCAAGGGGTTCTTCTCTGTCGTCATTTATAATCTTCCAGTTTCTATTAATTATATATTTTTTTTGGTTACTCACTTGGGAAAATTTGCTTACAAAAACTATCTTATGGGTGGATTTAGTCTTTTCTTTCAATTTGTTCATATCGAGCATAGCCTCTCGGTCATAGAATCTAGCCCGTTTGAATGAATTTTTGATCAGTTTTTTCGGATAGCCCCTGTCGCTTAGTTTCTTCTTCAGGCCCTCAGAATGTACATAAAAATCATTTATTGTAGTGCAATTCCTGCGGCGCTGCAGAAATTCCCCAAAGGGGATATTATCTCTCTGGGCTTTGGGGTGATGACTTTTATAATGTAGCAACGTATTTTTGTCCGTTGGTTTGCTGTATAGTTCTACTGCTAGTTTATTATCATCATTTTTAATGCAGATATCTAGGAAATTAATGTGGGAATTACTCCATTGAGAGGTAAATCTGAGATTTGGATCTCCCAGGTTCAACCAGGAGATGAATTCTTCCAATTGGTCACTAGCACCGCTCCAGATGAAAATAATATCATCTATGAAACGGTGCCAGTGACTGATAATCTCAAAAAAGGGGGCTAATTCATTGAAAACATGGACCTGCTCAAATCTACTAACATAAATGCAGGCCAGACTTGGGGCGCAGGTCGCGCCCATGCTGGTCCCCTTTATTTGATGGTAAAGATCCTTCTTGAATAGAAAGAGATTATTCTTCAGGACCATGCTGACACAACTCATTATGAAATCAATGTTGCCACCCCCAAGGTCTTCTACTTGTAAGATCGATCTCACTGTTTTTATTGTGTCGTCTTGGGGGATGTTTGTATATAGGGCTTCAATGTCAAGGGTGACCAAAAGCTGGGTCACCCCATTGAGGCCCAATCCCTCAAAGGTGGCGATCGCATGCGCTGAATCTCTCAGATAGGATTTCTGTTTGGCAACAATGGGTTTTAAAAAAAAGTCAGCATATTTACTAAGTGGTTCTAAAATGGAACCGATACTGCTCACAATGGGTCGCATCGGGGGATGATGGATATCTTTATGGATTTTTGGCAACCCATATATCGCCGGTGTAATGGGATCTAAGTTGTATAGAAATTTGTATTCATCCTCACAGACCCACTCTTCACTTTTAGCTAGGTCTAACAGTTCATAAACATCTTTCTTTAATTGAACATTTCTAGAGTGGGATACCTGTTTGTAATGTTCTTTCACGCTTAAAAGACTTGTCATTTTCATATCATAATCCTTGTAATCAAATAGCACAACCCCGCCGCCTTTATCGGCTGGTTTGATAATGGTATTAGCATCCTCTTTAAGTTCTCTAAGTGTTTTTCTATTGTCCTGTGAGAAATTATTATTAAGTTTGTCTGAGTGCTTTTCTATGGTCCTGTGAGAAATTATTATTAAGTTTGTGTGGGCGATCTAGTAAGTTTTTTATTTCAATCTCCACAGTTTTTTCAAAAATCTCAACATTTTTGCTGACTTGGCCTAAAGTGGGGGTGAAGGACGATTTGCCACGCAGACCAGAAATGTTGGTACTGAAGCGGCTCTCTCTCCCTACAAAAAAGTCCTTAAGTCTAATTTTTCTAAAAAATAGTTTAAGATCTTTATCAAATTCAAATTTATTGGGAGCTACTGTCGGGGCAAAACTAAAACCTCTCTCAAGTACTTCTTTTTCTGCTAAAGAGAGAGTTTTGGATGAAAGATTGATAATGGGGATTTTGTCTATCGCCAATATCTGCGGTTCCTGGTCTTTAGATATTCCTGGTGGGGGGGTAATTCCTTACTGGTTCCCCTCTGTTGGGGTTCCTGAAGTTCCCCTGGTCTCGCTTCTGGTGTTGCCCTAAAAACATCTCCGGTTCTGGATTAAATCCCAATCTTCCGTGAGTTTCTAGGTGCTGATCTTTCTCATCACTGCTGGAACAAGAGGTGTCAGAGAAGGTAATCCTCTTGTTACCGCCTCTGGAATAGATGGGTTTCTGGTAGTTAGGTTTTTCCCATCTCTGATCCCTTTTTAAATCATAATATTCTTTTCCTAGATAGGGGTATTTTTTTTCTGCGCTGAATTTATCAATGTCCTTTCTAAGTTTATTAATTTTCTTGTTGACTAGATATTCTCTGTAGCCCTCAGTTTCTTGTTTCATCTCATCAAGTCTCTTTTTGATTTCATCTATTATTGTAGTGTCTTTTATCTTACTCTCTAGTTCTTCAATGGTTTTCTTTTCTATAATTATTACCTCCTGAGCCGTCTCTATAATAAGGATAAGCCAATCACGGCTACAGCGGTTTGCAATCTGTGACCATGTTTCCAAGAATTTTTTATGTTCAACAAAAAGTCCTGGCTCATTTTTAATTTGGAGCCCAATTGGTATCACACCTGCTTTTAGATACTCGATAAGAAATTCCGCATGCAGTTCAGTGCGGATTAGTTTTTTCATTAAATTATATAGTTTTAGTAGCTGTTCATGGTTCGATTGGTTAGTGATGTTGGTAGCCCCAGTACGAGAATTTTGGTTATTACGTTTATTGAATTGGTCTTCTGAAAAGCTGAACGTTTTAAAATTGTCCATGCTTATATAAGTGGGAACCAACTCTAACCTAGTGGGATGCAGAAGGCCTTCCCGGACAGAAACTACCTCTTCAACCCAGTGGGCTGTGTTAGAGTTTGCAGAAAAATAAGAGGAACCCCTTCAAACCAAAGGAATAGGGTACTTTAAAGTTATATCACAAAAACGGTTTCCTTTGGACAGTAATATATCGTGTCAGCACCATATGTTCTGTGTATTCCATTCAATCTAAATTTCTCTCATTCAACTGCACACTATACATACACGGGAAGTATGACCATATATCCCCGACAGAAAATCTGGACAACTTAAATTGTAAAAAAGTACAAATCGATTTATTGGTTAAAAACTCATAGAGTACACAATTTTTAAAAAACGGTTGACATTATCCATAACATTGTTAATCACCTACACTCTATAGTGAATTACACTGTCACAAATATTTATTACACATGAAGAACAACAATCAAGTTAAAAAGAGAGTACATATCATAGACAGAAACACTGTGTCATTTACGTAATACACATCCGTGATTAAACAATTTCTTGGGCTGGAGCCTGGTACTTTTCTATTTGCTAGATACTCATATGCCACAGCCACTTCACGGATTGTGTTGTTCTCAACAAAGCGTCGACGCGTTTCGATGGATATCTTATTACACCATCTTTTTCAAGAAAAGGATTTTGACTCTCATTGACACTAGATTTATACTTGATCAGTTAAAAACACCTGTGTAGTAAAGCACAAATATCAATCAGCAACCATAGTAAACATCATAATGGAAACTCTCATAGTACTAAAAAACATATGCATTATATCTATTATGAAACATTTTATAACACTGCTTTTATATCTTTTTACCAGAGATTCACAATAGTTCCAATGTACCCTTGTTAAAGGACACACTGTATAGGTCCCCAAGCATTGCTAGATATACATGCTATGATGTTCCCCATAGTCTTTAGACATTCGCCTTTAAAACAGTATAAGCAAAAATTCCATCTGCGATTATCCTAGGTATATATGTCAATCTTCCCTCCATTTCCACACTCAGGCCCACATATTCATATATCTTTTTAGACCACACGCACGCTACTTCCACTACTAGCATCAAAACCTCTATCTCAATCTAATTAAATCATTGCTTTAAGCAGACCTCACCTATCATTGGCGAGGAAGGCCACTCCAGTTGCACTGAGCATGTAGTTCACGAGTGTGTGGGGTCATTGCCTCCTGCTTCCTATCAGGTTTGCAATTTAGTTTATCTATTAAAGTAATTTATAATCCAGTTATTGTAATCAGAAAGATCTTGTAGCATATTTATGTCAATATAGAAGAAAGCGTTTAAATCTCACCTTCATTCCCCCTTTGGTAGACGAGAAGATGTATTAGCGCTACTTAATCAAACCCAAGGGCGTGTAAATCTCTGGCCCGGTTGATATATTCAGATCTGTAAAACACATAATATATGGCTAAACAGCCCGCATTTTCTCTATGGGAGTTTTTAGATAGTTCACAAAAAAGCATTACTATTACATTTACCTTATCAATCAGGACCGTAATTGAAGATTCCACTTCTGCCTACTTACAAGAAGTCCGTAATTGCAGATTCCACTTCTGCCTTCTTAAAATATCAAATTCCAAAATTCCCTTTAATAATTAGGGTCTGAAAAATAAAAAGAATGATGAAATTTTTAAATTCTACTTGTGGGACTCTCTGATGCTATGGTTAATTGCCCTTTTGTCTAATATCATTAGAAAACCCCAGAACTAAAGTTGCGTGCGTCCTCTAAGAAGACAACTTGTAAATAGAGAAAGTTAATATGGTCGGGTCCCTTTCGCTTTGTACCTGTACTGGAGCTGCCCCTGTACTTTTCCTACTTGTTGTGGATCTCACATCGGAGGTTCCTCTGTTTCAATAAAGATTTTTAAAAACACTACCTCCAATGACCCACTATGCCGCTATAAGATCTCATCTGGGAGGTTCCTCTGTTTCAGTAAAGATTTTTTTAAAACACTACCACCAATGACCCGCTATGCCGTTATAGATGTCCTCTATCCGCCTTACATTGAAAAGTAAAGAGAACATTTCTCTTCTCTAACGCTAGCCGGGTACTCTTTACTGTCCACTTACTTCAACGGCTGCACGCTCCTGCGTGGTATCATCTCGGCTTTCACTCGCTGAGAAATATTAGAATAGTGCCCTCACTGGTATATTTATACTTATGGGTGTCAAAATGACACCTGTTTTCAATTAGCGTGGCGTCCCTCACTCGCATGCGCAATCATTACTATTTTCGAGCGCAAGTACTTCCGGGTTGTCATAGACACAAACGATGGGTTTGTTATTCCATCATCGCGTCTATCGACAACATGCGCCATCTTGGAACGTGTCAAATTAAATATTCTCAACACTGCTTGCTGCTCATAATGATATAAATAGGCTCCCGATTTGAGACACTAGTAGGATGCCACTTTGGTATATAGTTGTTAGTATACAACACCAAACACTAATCTTTAGAATATAACATTTGTCGATTTTGGAAGAAATTATTTTATATATGGTCCCCCTGTCTCCACTATAACATCTGTTCCTGACACGCATATTGTGCACCGCGGAATATATTATACGGTGACACCCAATCCTGCCACATCGTTTTTAGTAACTAACATAGAGTTCAAAAAACAGATCTTCGTGTTAATAGAAGTTCAGGGTATCGCACCCACTACTCAACTCAGAATCATAGAACTTAATTAGATCTGAGATTAAAATATCGATGTTCGAAGCTTATAATAATTCTATGTACAATGACCGTAAGTACAAAACATTGACTTAGTCTGAGGTAAAAACTACCAATCTTCATAATTAGTGGTACTTTTATACGCAATGACCACTACTCCACCTTCATCGCTCCGCATGGGCATATTTATTTTATTATGGTGGAGTGTAAGCTTCTAAATTAAATATGGTCTTGAAATTCATCAGCAACTGCCAACAGGATGGGAAAAGAGAATAGAGTGCTACTCGGCACAGATAAAAAGGCTACTAGCTAAACTCACCACGCTGTCTAAGATCTGTCTATGTAATAAATGACATCCAGTCCTCTCTTGAATTCAGGCCCTTGTTGATGGTATCTAATTTGCACATGTACCATTGTTCCCTCATTTTTCTAGTTTTTTCTACATTGCCTCCACGCCTATTGTTCTTGATTTTTTCTAATATAAACCACCGGAAATCCTCGCATTTGTGGTTTAGTTGGGAAAAATGTGTGGTCAATGGTGCATTCTCTTTATTAGTGCATATAGCAGATTTGTGTTCTACTAGTCTAAATCCTAGCTCTCGTCCTGTTTCGCCTATGTAGCCTAGGCCACACAGGCAGACCAGGAAGTAAACCACGTTTTTGGTTCTGCAATTGGTAAGTTCCTCAGATGTAAACGTTTGGCCCTTATGTTCTACCTTTTTGGCTACTATACATTGTTCACAGACTGAACAGGAAACGCATTTGTTGTTCCCTATCGCTTTGGTCTGAAACATCGTAGTTTGGATGCTCTCATGTTTATCAATGTACGTGTGTACCAGGGAATTACGTAAATTTTTATTACGCCTAAAGGCAAACAAAGGTTTCTCAAGGGGTTCTTCTCTGTCGTCATTTATAATCTTCCAGTTTCTATTAATTATATTTTTTATTTGGTTACTCACTTGGGAAAATGTGCTTACAAAAACTATCTTATCGGTGGATTTAGTATTTTCTTTCTTTTTGTTCATATCGAGCATAGCCTCTCGGTCATAGAATCTAGCCCGTTTGAATGAATTTTTGATCAGTTTTTTCGGAGAGCCCCTGTCGCTTAGTTTCTTCTTCAGGCCCTCAGAATGTACATAAAAATCATTTATTGTAGTGCAATTCCTGCGGAGACGCAGAAATTCCCCAAAGGGGATATTATCTCTCTGGGCTTTGGGGTGATGACTTTTAAAATGTAGCAAGGTATTTTTGTCCGTTGGTTTGCTGTATAGTTCTACTGCTAGTTTATTATCATCGTTTTTAATGCAGATATCTAGGAAATTAATGTGGGAATTACTCCATTGAGAGGTAGATCTGAGAATTGGATCTCCCAGGTTCAACCAGGAGATAAATTCTTCCAATTGGTCACTAGCACCGCTCCATATGAAAATAATATCATCTATGAAACGGTGCCAGTGACTGATATTCTCAAAAAAGGGGGCTAATTCATTGAAAACATGGACCTGCTCAAATCTACTAACATAAAGGCAGGCCAGACTTGGGGCGCAGGTCGCGCCCATGCTGGTCCCCTTTATTTGATGGTAAAGATCCTTCTTGAATAGAAAGAGATTATTCTTCAGGACCATGCTGACACAACTCATTATGAAATCAATGTTGCCACCCCCAAGGTCTTCTACTTGTAAGATCGATCTCACTGTTTTTATTGTGTCGTCTTGGGGGATGTTTGTATATAGGGCTTCAATGTCAAGGGTGACCAAAAGCTGGGTCACCCCATTGAAGCACAATCCCTCAAAGGTGGCGATCGCATGCGCTGAATCTCTCAGATAGGATTTCTGTTTGGCAACAATGGGTTTGAAAAAAAAGGCAGCATATTTACTAAGTGGTTCTAAAATTGAACCGATACTGCTCACAATGGGTCGCATCGGGGGATCATGGATATCTTTATGGATTTTTGGCAACCCATATATCGCCGGTGTAATGGGATCTAAGTTGTATAGAAATTTGTATTCATCCTCACAGACCCACTCTTCACTTTTAGCTAGGTCTAACAGTTCATAAACATCTTTCTTTAATTGAACATTTTTAGAGTGGGATACCTGTTTGTAATGTTCTTTCACGCTTAAAAGACTTGTCATTTTCATATCATAATCCTTGTAATCAAATAGCACAACCCCGCCGCCTTTATCGGCGGGTTTGATAATGGTATTAGCATCCTCTTTAAGTTCTCTAAGTGCTTTTCTATGGTCCTGTGAGAAATTATTATTAAGTTTGTGTGGGCGATCTAGTACGTTTTTTATTTCAATCTCCACAGTTTTTTCAAAAATCTCAATATTTTTGCTGGCTTGGGCTAAAGTGGGGGTGAAGGACGATTTGCCACGCAGACCAGAAATGTTGGTACTGAAGCGGCTCTCTCTCCCTACAAAAAAGTCCTTAACTCTAATTTTTCTAAAAAATAGTTTAACCGCTTCGCCGCGATCGGAATTCCGCCCAGGTGCTGGACATTCCGATCGCGGGTGTGGTCGTGACGAGCTCAGCTCATCATGCGCACAGCGCAACCGCGCAGCATGACGAGCTGAGCTCGTCATGAGCATCGAAGGGGTTAAGATCTTTATCAAATTCAAATTTATTGGGAGCTACTGTCGGGGCAAAACTAAAACCTCTCTCAAGTACTTCTTTTTCTGCTAAAGAGAGAGTTTTGGATGAAAGATTGATAATGGGGATTTTGTCTATCGCCAATATTTGCGGTTCCTGGTCTTTAGATATTCCTG
Organism: Calotriton arnoldi; assembly: GCA_963921515.1. Classification (NCBI taxonomy): domain Eukaryota; kingdom Metazoa; phylum Chordata; class Amphibia; order Caudata; family Salamandridae; genus Calotriton; species Calotriton arnoldi. The sequence goes on from CAWUFW010013212.1 coordinate 64,294, forward strand.
GGGGGGGTAATTCCTTACTGGTTCCCCTCTGTTGGGGTACCTGAAGTTCCCCTGGTCTCGCCTCTGGCGTTGCCCTAAAAAAGTCTCCGGTTCTGGATTAAATCCTAATCTTCCGCGGGTTTCTAGGTGCTGATCTTCTTCATCACTGCTGGAACAAGAGGTGTCAGAGAAGGTAATCCTCTTGTTACCGCCTCTGGAATAGATGGGTTTCTGGTAGTTAGGTTTTTCCCATCTCTGATCCCTTTTTAAATCATAATATTCTTTTCCTAGATAGGGGTATATTTTTTCTGCGCTGAATTTATCAATGTCCTTTCTAAGTTTATTAATTTTCTTGTTGACTAGATATTCTCTGTAGCCCTCAGTTTCTTGTTTCATCTCATCGAGTCTCTTTTTGATTTCATCTATTATTGTAGTGTCTTTTATTTTACTCTCTAGTTCTTCAATGGCTTTCTTTTCTATAATTATTACCTCCTGAGCCGTCTCTATAATAAGGATAAGCCAATCACGGCTACAGCGGTTTGCAATGTGTGACCATGTTTCCAAGAATTTTTTATGTTCAACAAAAAGTCCTGGCTCATTTTTAATTTGGAGCCCAATTGGTATCACACCTGTTTTAGATACTCGATAAGAAATTCCGCATGCAGTTCAGTGCGGATTAGTTTTTTCTTTAAATTATATAGTTTTAGTAGCTGTTCATGGTTCGATTGGTTAGTGATGTTGGTAGCCCCACTACGAGAATTTTGGTTAATAAGTTTATTGAATTGGTCTTCTGAAAAGCTGAACATTTTAAAATTGTCCATGCTTATATAAGTGGGAACCAACTCTAACCTAGTGGGATGCAGAAGGCCTTCCCGGACAGAAACTACCTCTTCAACCCAGTGGGCTGTGCTAGAGTTTGCAGAACAATAAGAGGAACCCCTTCAAACCAAAGGAATAGGGTACTTTAAAGTTATATCACAAAAACGCTTTCCTTTGGACAGTAATATATCGTGTAGGCACCATATGTTCTGTGTATTCCATTCAATCTAAATTTCTCTCATTCAACTGCACACTATACATACACGGGAAGTATGACCATATATCCCCGACAGATTATCTGGACAACTTAAATTGTAAAAAAGTACAAATCGATTTATTGGTTAAAAACTTATAGGATACACAATTTTTTTTAAAACGGTTGACATAATCCATAACATTTTTAATTACCTACACTCTATAGTGAATTACACTGTCACAAATATTTATTACACATTAAGAACAACAATGAAGTTAAAAAGAGAGTACATATCATAGACAGAAACACTGTGTCATTTACGTAATACACATCCGTGATTAAACAATTTCATGGGCTGGAGCCTGGTACTTTTCTATTTGCTAGATACTCATATGCCACAGCCACTTCACGGATTGTGTTGTTCTCAACAAAGCGTCGACGCGTTTCGATGGATATCTTATTACACCATCTTTTTCAAGACAAAGATTTTGACTCTCATTGACACTAGATTTATACTTGATCAGTTAAAAACACCTGTGTAGTAAAGCACAAATATCAATCAGCAACCCTAGTAAACATCATAATTGAAACTCTCAACGTACTAAAAAACATATGCATTATATCTATTATGAAACATTTTATAACACTGCTTTTATATCTTTTTTACCAGAGATTCACAATACTTCCAATGTACCCTTGTTAAAGGACACACTGTATAGGTCCCCAAGCATTGCTAGATATACATGCTATGATGTTCCCCATAGTCTTTAGACATTCGCCTTTAAAACAGTATAAGCAAAAATTCCATCCGCGATTATCCTAGGTATATATGTCAATCTTCCCTCCATTTCCACACTCAGGCCCACATATTCATATATCTTTTTAGACCACACGCACGCTACTTCCACTACTAGCATCAAAACCTCTATCTCAATTTAATTAAATCATTGCTTTAAGCAGACCTCACCTATCATTGGCGAGGAAGGCCACTCCAGTTGCACTGAGCATGTAATTCACAAGTGTGTGGGGTCATTGCCTCCTGCTTCCTATCAGGTTTGCAATTTAGTTTATCTATTAAAGTAATTTATAATCCAGTTATTGTAATCAGAAAGATTTTGTAGCATATTTATGTCAATATAGAAGAAAGCGTTTAAATCTCACCTTCATACCCCCTTTGGTAGACGAGAAGATGTATTAGCGCTACTTAATCTAACCCAAGGGCGTGTAAATCTCTGGCCCGGTTGATATTTACAGATCTGCAAAACACATAATATATGGCTAAATAGCCCGCATTTTCTCTATGGGAGTTTTTAGATAGTTCACAAAAAAGCATTTAATTAGATTGAGATAGAGGTTTTGATGCTAGTAGTGGAAGTAGCGTGCGTGTGGTCTAAAAAGATATATGAATATGTGGGCCTGAGTGTGGAAATGGAGGGAAGATTGACATATATACCTATGATAATCGCGGATGGAATTTTTGCTTATACTGTTTTAAAGGCGAATGTCTAAAGACTATGGGGAACATCATAGCATGTATATCTAGCAATGCTTGGGGACCTATACAGTGTGTCCTTTAACAAGGGTACATTGGAAGTATTGTGAATCTCTGGTAAAAAAGATATAAAAGCAGTGTTATAAAATGTTTCATAATAGATATAATGCATATGTTTTTTAGTACTATGAGAGTTTCAATTATGATGTTTACTAGGGTTGCTGATTGATATTTGTGCTTTACTACACATGTGTTTTTAACTGATCAAGTATAAATCTAGTGTCAATGAGAGTCAAAATCCTTGTCTTGAAAAAGATGGCGTAATAAGATATCCATCGAAACGTGTCGACGCTTTGTTGAGAACAATACAATCCGTGAAGTGGCTGTGGCATATGAGTATCTAGCAAATAGAAAAGTACCAGGCTCCAGCCCATGAAATTGTTTAATCACGGATGTGTATTACGTAAATGACACAGTGATTCGGTCCATGATATGTACTCTCTTTTTTAACTTGATTGTTGTTCTTAATGTGTAATAAATATTTGTGACAGTGTAATTCACTATAGAGGGTAGGTGATTAACAATGTTATGGATTATGTCAACCGTTTTTTTAAATTTGTGTACTCTATGAGTTTTTAACCAATAAAACGATTTGTACTTTTTTACAATTTAAGTTGTCCAGATTATCTGTCGGGGATATATGGTCATACTTCCCGTGTATGTATAGTGTGCAGTTGAATTAGAGAAATTTAGATTGAATGGAATACACAGAACATATGGTGCCTACACGATATATTACTGTCCAAAGGAAACCGTTTTGTGATATAACGTTAACATATAACAGGAAACAAGTAGAAGACAGTGTTTTTTTTTTAATTTATTGCCGCAAATTTGTCGATCCTCTGCAACTTCATGGCAATTTTTTTTTTTAAATGCTTTTGGCCCCAGGCAGGGTCCCTGTGGGACCCCAGCACCAGACCTAGGGGTCAGGGTATTCCTACCCTGCCCCCATGTGTGATTTTCTTTTACTTAGTTCCGAGTCCCAAGAAGGCTACCACCACTTCATGGTTGAAGTGGTGGCAGCCAATCAGATCTCAGCATGAGATCTGTCGGATCCACGGACCCTTGTGTATGCCGTAATCCAGTTTTGCAAGAAACTCTTTTGCTTTGTCCTCAAAGTGGACTCATCATTGACATACTGATCATCCACACTCACAGGGTAGGGGCCCCTAGAGATGATCAACAGAGACATCATAGCGCAATGAGGGAGGCCGGGAAACTTGACCAGCTTATCTATCAAGACCAGAACATTGATCTGTTCCAGGACCTCTCCTAGACCACCTTGAACAAGAGGTGTGCACTTGCCCCAGTGACAACCGAACTGTGCAGACAACTCCGATACCTCTGATCCTTCCCCTTTGCTCTCTAGTTCCAGAGTGACTCCAAGTCGTATGCAATACGCACAATGGAAAAAGCACAGAACATCTTGTGTCCATCTAAGGAGCATCCACAATCTTCAATGAAGGGGGAAACTGTTCAGAGTTAGCAACCTAAAGCAAAATGGCATAAACCTAAATCATCATGGCCAACAACGCAGAAATGGGAGGTCAGCCTACAATTAATTCCTTGGCACATACCATCTGATGTGGAGAATCTTCACGGGCTATGGGGGACCCTGGAGTTGACAGAAGCAGGTTACAACGCTATTCATACTCACGTTAGGTATGTATCTGATCCCTTCACTTGGGGGGGTGGGTTATTAGGAGGTTTTATTTGAGAGTGGGATACATGGGGGAACTGGATTGGGGAGGGAGAGATAAGGGTTAAAACAAACAGCGATTGTCCATGGGTTTGAATGAGCGGTTGTTGATACTAAGCGACTGTTTTTCTGCACATTACAGTGGTCACCTCTTATGGCCTGTTCAAAGTATGTATGAATGTTGGCTGAATCATCTCCATCTTCAGAATATTGGTTTGAGTTTTTCATTGAATATAAATGGTTTGAACTATCCAGTTAAACATCGTAAGATAAGGAAAGAGAGGAAGGAGGCCATCCCAGATATCCTATGTCTCCAGGAAACACATTTAAAAAACTCAGACACCAATTTGATGAAACATAAGCTTTACCCAACCCAATACTTCACAGTCACCTCGGTCAAGAAGGGGGGAGTTATGATTGAGCTCCATAAAGTCTTAAAGTTTGAAGTAATCAGAGTGGTCAGAAACAAAAGAGAGTAACACTATATTTACCTAGAATTGAAACATCAGGACCACCCTTGAAATATTCTTAAGATATATGTCTCTATCCAGAGTCAAGAACAATTCCTTAACAGCCTACCAGCTTTGATAGGAGAGTGGAATCTGTATAGATTCTCAGGGTAGGTGATTTTAGCCTGTCCTCTGACACCCTTGTAGATAGACAGCCACAAGGCAGAAACCTACAAAGCACAATGATTGCAGCATTGATGCGGGGAGTGAAAGACCTCAGATTTTCTCACACATCCATGAGTCATACTCATGAATTGACCTCATGTGGGGTACCCCAGATATCCTGGAGGACACCAGTAATGTTTTCCACAGCACAATAGCGGTATCTGATCATGCCATGGACAGCTGAAAGGGTAAAAGACACATGTACCGTGCTAACTGCCCAGATTGGAAATTTAGTAAATCCCTCATTAAGAGTGGCCTCATGAGACAGGAGTTGAGTGCAGTGATAGCACAGAATTTTTAGATAAATGCCCTGGAGAGACACCCCTTAAAATAGAATGAGATGCTTTCAAGGAGGTCTTTCTGGAGCACTGTATTCCTGAGAGAGTGAAGTTATGTTGATCTTCTGTAATAACCAGAACCTTCCTAGAGTTTGACCTTAAAGCAGCATCGTAACACCATAAAAACTCTGGATCCCTAAAAAAATCTCCAGGAGGCTATTTCCTTGAAAGGGAAGATTGATCTCTTTGCAACAGAAAAGTTGGAAAAATCACTGATAGGCTCAGTTCTAGCTTAGCAGCTAAGAACGCAGGTGGCCCACAGGTAGATCTCTGCAATCACTTGGCAAGGAGACATTGTACAAGATCACAATGCTGGCAATGCCAGACCTTGCACATTTACTACGCTTCCTTCTACCAGGGGGGGCCTGTACCCCATGAGGAAATGAACGCCTTTATCTCAGCAGCTTAGTTGCTGGCCTTATCTGTAGTGTCTTGCGAATTAACAATGACGGAAACCTTTTGGCTTCTGATAAACTCAGTAGAGTTATGACATAATGAATAGAGTGAAAGCTGCTTTAGAATATTAAGTTTGCTGTTACAAGTAGATGAATAAAGACGTGTATTACTAAGCTTCGTGTGTGGCATAGTCATTGGCAGGTACCCAGGCTGGGAAGATGCCACAAATGGCGATGAGATAGGGGATCAGTAACTCGAAGATTGACAGTGCTCTCTCAGAGAGTGTGCCATGGCCCAAACAAACTGCTTGTGTGTGGCACGTGTGCCATCGCCGAAGTACGGAATCGATGCTGAATGCATGTGGAGTCAAAGCTCATTTCGTGCCACTGTGAAGCAGTTGAAAAGAGAGGTCACAATTCCACAGATTGTCCATGATGACCCGGAGACCAACACATCACAGGGCCTCAGAGATGACCCGGGTCCTAAAGGATGGCAGACAGTGTCAGAGAGAACTCCACCCTCAGCGTCAGACACTCCCACAAATGGTTACAATGCTGCTGCCTTCGTGAAACCACAATCATCATTTGATACCGCCAAAAAGCAAAATATTGGCAACTGATGGACTACGTGGATAGAGACATTTGAAGATTTCATTGATTAGCAAATACCTAAAAAATCTTGCTGGTGATGGTGTAAAGAAAGTAAAGAAAATGCAACAAACTCTCTAAGAAATCTCATACCGTCAGATTAAAATAACCTTGAATCTCAATCCAATGCCAAATGCTGGCTATGGAAAATATATTTTCAGTCGAGAACAACAGAAAGTTGGCGAAACCATCGACGAATTTGTAAAAGAGCTTGACACACTCATCAAACACTGTAAGTTCAATTCATTTAATGATGAAGAGGCCATACATCTCAGGATCATTGATGGATGCTTGTCTGATTCATTCAAATAGAGAATGCTGAGAGAAACCTAGGGGCATATTTATAAGCCCCTATTGCCACCACAGCATCCCTTTTTGGGACGTTGTGGTGGTGATAGGGGCTTCGCCTTATTCACAAGGCAGCGTTAAGCCACGTAACGTGGCTTAACGCTGTCTTGTACATAAGGCACCCTTTCATGCTATACTTAGCGTGAAAGGGGAGGGCAATAAGTGTTGCGGTGGGCATTCCACTGCAACACCCATTGATTTTGATGCTGCCCCATATTTACAAGGGTGGCATAAATATGTGGCAGTGCCAAAATTAAGTGGTCTTACCCTGGCGAAACGAGGAGAAATTATTTATTTCTCCTCGTATTTGCTGTTTCCATGCGTGCTGCATTGTGCAGCACACATGGAAACAGCAAAACACCATTGATTGTTTATGTGCAGGAAGGTGTCAAGTGCCTCTCTACTCAGCTTCAGTACAGCTGCAGATGTGGAATTGATTTCTGTGACCTACAGCATGAATGCTCACCATGAAATAGTAAGGCAGTTCCCTTCGTTTTTTCATGGTTTGAGAAAGCTTAAGACCATGAAAGTAAAGTTGCATATTAATGAGGAAGTCCGTCCTGTTGCTCGGAGACATAGGTGAATTACTTTTCATTTACAAGATGCTGTTGAAAAAGAACTTAAATAGTTACTTAAGCATGATATAATTGAGTGTTCTACTGGTCAAATGACATGGGTTTCTCCTATTGTGGTACTGCTCTAAAAGGACAGTGAAGGAGCGGTACGTATGTGCATTGACATGTGTCAGGGAAAGAAGGCAATTGAACAAGAACGTCATGCAGGTCCACACATTGCTGACATGATATTACAACTAAATGGTACAAAGGTCTTCTCCCGCCTTGATTTGAATAAAGGTTATCATCAGTTGGAACTCGAAGATTGCAAGTGCATTATAAACTTTTCTACACATGTTGGTCTGTTTCGACACAAAAGACTAAGTTTTGGTGTGCCATCTGCTGTAGAACTGTTTCAAATGTCATTCGACATAGCAGACAGCCTTTCAAGAATGCGTTCCATTACAGCAATGACATATTGGTTTTTGGAGCTACACAAAAAGAATATGATAAAGCTCTTACACAAGAATATCATTTACTTCCGTCCAAAGCAGGTTTGTCTTTGAATGTAGACAAATGTCAGTTCCATAAAACAAACCTAAAATTCTTTGGCCGTATCTTTTCTGATAGGGGTATGACACCAGATCCTGCTAAAGTACAAGTGCTGTCAAATTTTGATCCCCTACAAGATGTTTCCACGGTGCATTCATTTCTTGGCATGGACATCTACCGTTCTAGATATATACAAGACTTTGCCAATGTAAGTGCTCCGTTGGGAGAGTTGACGAAAAAGAATGTTTTAATCCAGTGGTCGCATGAATGTAAAAACAGTTTGAAGAAAATCAAAGAAGCCATTGAGAATGCTAATGAGATGGCTTATTTGAATCCAAAACTTAATACAGAGGTTGTTGGTGATGCTAGCCCAGTTGGGTTAGGTGCTATGCTTGCACAGCACAGTGGCTAACCGAATGCTCCAGGGCATATTGTGGCATATGCAAGCAGGAGTTTGACCCAACCAGCACGTGCTTACTCAAAACCTAAGAAGGAAAGTTTAGCCGTGGTGTATGCGTATGAACACTTCCATGTATTCCTGTACTGGAAGCCTTTTATCCAAAGGCCAAGATGCCTACTCACATTGAACCCTGGGGATTAAGGCTGAAAGAGTACAATTATAACATTGTGCATCAACCAGGAAAGGATCAGAACCCTGCTAACTACTTTTCCAGAGTGGTCATTCAAGGTCATGGCACTCCATCCACGTCAGCTGAAGCTTATATCAACTTTATGGTAAAATCAAACACACCAGCTGCCATTTCGTTAGACCAGACAATCACCAGTCATGATACTAACATGCTAAAGTTGAAAGATATAATTACACATAAGTGGTAGAACCAGCACACTCGACCTCTCACCAGTGAGTGTGAATATCAAAAATACAGAAATATCAAAGATGAACTGTTCATAACTCAAGAGAGAGTTATATTGAGAGGGTTGAGAATCTTGCATCTGAGTATAAAGCATCAAAACAGAGGTCCTCTATGGCCGCAGGCCAATGGACTGTTTGACAGATTTATGAGTATGCTAAAGAAAGCGGTACAGCATGCTAAACTTGAAAAGCTCAATCTACAAACTGTGTTAAACTCTACATTGCAAGCTTACTGTTAACATCTCACTTGACCACCTGTGAAAGTGTAGCAGCATTGATGTTCGGGAGAGCAATGACAACAAGATACCCCAGTGGACCAATCAGAGAGAAAGAGATGAGAATGCCATTGGTACCAGGGACTTGGTTAAGAAACAAAAGATGCAACCATATGCTGATCGAAGACAACATACAAAAAAACATTGTCTTGCAGAGAGGAGACAGAGTGCATGGCAGATGTGGAATACAAAATCGGACTCCTTTTGATGCATAACCTTTCCAAGTAGTGTCGACCAAAGGACACATGGTGACTGCCCAGTGCCCTTGGAAGTCTATTACCAGAGACGCTTCTCACTTTCGACATTTGGTTCTTAGTTCACCAGACCTCCGGGGTGGAGGAGAGACTGATTCTGAAACACCGGTGACTGCTGCTGCGTTTTCACCATCCCATCAGATCTTGGATCATGATGGTGGCCGGTCTCAACTTCACACGACACGGTCAGGTCAAACCATTACAGCGTCAAAGAGATTAATTGAAGAGATTTAAATGTATATATGTGTATATCTTTTCGAAAAGTGGCAAGTTTTCATTTAACAGAGGGAGAGATGTAGTGCCTTGCGAATTAATAATGAAGGAGCCCTTTTGGCTCCTGATGAACTCCATAGAGCTATGACGTAATGAACAGTGTATTGCAGTGAAGGCTGCTTTAGAATGTCGAGTTCACAGTTACATGCAGAAGGATAACAATGTGCATTACTAAGCTCCATGTGTGGTGTAGTAATTGGCAGGAACCCCAGCTGGGAATATGCTACATTATTCAAGGCCATGAATAGGGTGAAGGACAGAGCCAGATAATTAAATCATCTTGTTTGTTGTATTTCTGAAATGGGTAAGTAGTTTTAAATGAACCAAAGATTGTCTATTTTACTTATTTTCTATTAACCTAGAACAATTATACCAGAGCAAAACAGAAAAGACAGCCAACACGTGTTTCACCTGTTCTCTGTGCATAGGCCTGGAGCTTTCTCAAGGCACCAAACAATGGTAATACTGGTCATCTACGGTTTCATTCCTGCACATATCGTTTGGATTTAGTGGTTCGAACCAGTGGTGTTTTCAGTCTCTCTCCACATTCCATTATGCACAAGTAGGGGTTTCTCGATTCTGATCTAGGGCCATGTGGAATGCCCCTGGTTTTTAGCATTTTGACTGTTTTAGTGTTGTTAAATATCTTTTTTAAATTTATTTTTGCAGTTTTATATTTAAGGGTATTGAAGCACTTTACATGAACACCAGTTACATTACATAAAGGTAAAAATGAGCAAGCAAATGCGGCTGACCACGGTTCAGCACCTCAATTCCTTAATTGAAAAGGTGTATATATAGTAAAATAAAATAATCTGTGCATCAACTTCCGGAGTTTGCCGCACTTTCACTCCACTGGAAACCAGATAAATAATTCGTAAGGATGAGGAAGGTGCACCAGAAACAAAGTCACTGAGTTCCAAATGTATCCAAATAATTGTTATCCTTTATTGTAGTAGTTGTTAAAATTGGACATCAGCCGATCAGTATCCGCAACCCCCTAGGGATTTTTCCATTTTTCATGTACTGTTCCAGAGTCACCCCATGCCACCATCTACTTAATTCTTGTTTCTGCAGCCGTTCTAATCTCTGAAATAAAGTCTTGAGGCTCGTCACAGTAGTTGCCCCTTGGTTAATTGATTGTTTAGAGGTACTTGCCCCAAACAAATCCAAAGCCAGTTCCTCATGGCCATCTTGAAATCTAGGCATAATATACAAATAATAACAACAGAAAAGAGTGCAAAACGGTCCAACAATAGGTAAAAATGAGCAAGCAAATGCGGCTGACCACGGTTCAGCACCTCAATTCCTTAATTGAAAAGGTGTGTATATAGTAAAATAAAATAATCTGTGCATCAACTTCCGGAGTTTGCCGCACTTTCACTCCACTGGAAACCAGATAAATAATTCGTAAGGATGAGGAAGGTGCACCAGAAACAAAGTCAATGAGTTCCAAATGTATCCAAATAATTGTTATCCTTTATTGTAGTAGTTGTTAAAATTGGACATCAGCCGATCAGTATCCGCAACCCCCTAGGGATTTTTCCATTTTCATGTACTGTTCCAGAGTCACCCCATCCCACCATCTACTTAATTCTTGTTTCTGCAGCTGTTCTAATCTCTGAAATAAAGTCTTGAGGCTCGTCACAGTAGTTGCCCCTTGGTTAATTGATTGTTTAGAGGTACTTGCCCCAAACAAATCCAAAGCCAGTTCCTCACGGCCATCTTGAAATCTAGGCATAATATACAAATAATAACAACAGAAAAGAGTGCAAAACGGTCCAACTATAGGTAAAAATGAGCAAGCAAATGCGGCTGACCACGGTTCAGCACCTCAATTCCTTAATTGAAAAGGTGTATATATAGTAAATTAAAATAATCTGTGCATCAACTTCCGGAGTTTGCCGCACTTTCACTCCACTGGAAACCAGATAAATAATTCGTAAGGATGAGGAAGGTGCACCAGAAACAAAGTCAATGAGTTCCAAATGTATCCAAATAATTGTTATCCTTTATTGTAGTAGTTGTTAAAATTGGACATCAGCCGATCAGTATCCGCAACCCCCTAGGGATTTTTCCATTTTTCATGTACTGTTCCAGAGTCACCCCATCCCACCATCTACTTAATTCTTGTTTCTGCAGCAGTTCTAATCTCTGAAATAAAGTCTTGAGGCTCGTCACAGTAGTTGCCCCTTGGTTAATTGATTGTTTAGAGGTACTTGCCCCAAACAAATCCAAAGCCAGTTCCTCACGGCCATCTTGAAATCTAGGCATAATATACAAATAATAACAACAGAAAAGAGTGCAAAACGGTCCAACAATAGGTAAAAATGAGCAAGCAAATGCGGCTGACCACGGTTCAGCACCTCAATTCCTTAATTGAAAAGGTGTATATATAGTAAATTAAAATAATCTGTGCATCAACTTCCGGAGTTTGCCGCACTTTCACTCCACTGGAAACCAGATAAATAATTCGTAAGGATGAGGAAGGTGCACCAGAAACAAAGTCAATGAGTTCCAAATGTATCCAAATAATTGTTATCCTTTATTGTAGTAGTTGTTAAAATTGGACATCAGCCGAATTATTTATCTGGTTTCCAGTGGAGTGAAAGTGCGGCAAACTCCGGAAGTTGATGACAGATTATTTTATTTTACTATATATACACCTTTTCAATTAAGGAATTGAGGTGCTGAACCGTGGTCAGCCGCATTTGCTTGCTCATTTTTACCTATTGTTGGACCGTTTTGCACTCTTTCTGTTGTTATTATTTGTATATTATGCCTTGATTTCAAGATGGCCGTGAGGAACTGGCTTGGATTTGTTTGGGGCAAGTACCTCTAAACAATCAATTAACCAAGGGGCAACTACTGTGACGAGCCTCAAGACTTTATTTCAGAGATTAGAACGGCTGCAGAAACAAGAATTAAGTAGATGGTGGGATGGGGTGACTCTGGAACAGTACATGAAAAATGGAAAAATCCCTAGGGGTTGCGGATACTGATCGGCTGATGTCCAATTTTAACAACTACTACAATAGAGGATAACAATTATTTGGATACATTTGGAACTCATTGACTTTGTTTCTGGTGCACCTTCCTCATCCTTACGAATTATTTATCTGGTTTCCAGTGGAGTGAAATTGCGGCAAACTCCGGAAGTTGATGCACAGATTATTTTATTTTACTATATATACACCTTTTCAATTAAGGAATTGAGGTGCTGAACCGTGGTCAGCCGCATTTGCTTGCTCATTTTTACCTATTGTTGGACCGTTTTGCACTCTTTTCTGTTGTTATTATTTGTATATTATTCCTAGATTTCAAGATGGCCGTGAGGAACTGGCTTTGGATTTGTTTGGGGCAAGTACCTCTAAACAATCAATTAACCAAGGGGCAACTACTGTGACGAGCCTCAAGACTTTATTTCAGAGATTAGAACAGCTGCAGAAACAAGAATTAAGTAGATGGTGGGATGGGGTGACTCTGGAACAGTACATGAAAATGGAAAAATCCCTAGGGGTTGCGGATACTGATCGGCTGATGTCCAATTTTAACAACTACTACAATAAAGGATAACAATTATTTGGATACATTTGGAACTCATTGACTTTGTTTCTGGTGCACCTTCCTCATCCTTACCAGTTACATTACAGAAGGTAAGAGTAATTTTTTAATACAACGGGAGATTAAGTGATTTGCCAAGAATCACAGGACATTGAACTCTTTTATGGATTTTTAGGCCGAAATAAAGATATCAATTGAGCTGATGCCTGCACTCGTTAATTGATTGTTTAGAGGTACTTGCCCCAAACAAATCCAAAGCCAGTTCCTCACGGCCATCTTGAAATCTAGGCATAATATACAAATAATAACAACAGAAAAGAGTGCAAAACGGTCCAACAATAGGTAAAAATGAGCAAGCAAATGCGCCTGACCACGGTTCAGCACCTCAATTCCTTAATTGAAAAGGTCTATATATAGTAAAATAAAATAATCTGTGCATCAACTTCCGGAGTTTGCCGCACTTTCACTCCACTGGAAACCAGATAAATAATTCGTAAGGATGAGGAAGGTGCACCAGAAACAAAGTCAATGAGTTCCAAATGTATCCAAATAATTGTTATCCTTTATTGTAGTAGTTGTTAAAATTGGACATCAGCCGAATTATTTATCTGGTTTCCAGTGGAGTGAAAGTGCGGCAAACTCCGGAAGTTGATGCACAGATTATTTTATTTTACTATATATACACCTTTTCAATTAAGGAATTGAGGTGCTGAACCGTGGTCAGCCGCATTTGCTTGCTCATTTTTACCTATTGTTGGACCGTTTTGCACTCTTTTCTGTTGTTATTATTTGTATATTATGCCTTGATTTCAAGATAGCCGTGAGGAACTGGCTTTGGATTTGTTTGGGGCAAGTACCTCTAAACAATCAATTAACCAAGGGGCAACTACTGTGACGAGCCTCAAGACTTTATTTCAGAGATTAGAACGGCTGCAGAAACAAGAATTAAGTAGATGGTGGGATGGGGTGACTCTGGAACAGTACATGAAAAATGGAAAAATCCCTAGGGGTTGCGGATACTGATCGGCTGATGTCCAATTTTAACAACTACTACAATAAAGGATAACAATTATTTGGATACATTTGGAACTCATTGACTTTGTTTCTGGTGCACCTTCCTCATCCTTACCAGTTACATTACAGAAGGTAAGAGTAATTTTTTAATACAACGGGAGATTAAGTGATTTGCCAAGAATCACAGGACATTGAACTCTTTTATGGATTTTTAGGCCGAAATAAAGATATCAATTGAGCTGATGCCTGCACTCGTACCAGGTCCCCTGTTCCAAAGTCAGCATCTCTGGACATAATGCATCATCCTCTGACAAAGTATTAATAGTTTCTGCTAAATACGTATAAAACTCTTTGTTGTCAAAATTGTATTGTCTAAAACACAACAGATAAAGTAGGCTTTGGGTCAGTGCCTTGCTCATGATTCTTTGGCTTCTTTTCTATTTCAATTCTCTTTTGCTTATTCAATGGCTTTCCTCCCTATTCTTAGGCTTATCCCAGCCCATGAAGCATTTCCGTTTTGCACAGGAAACAGCCTCAATAACGAAGTCTTAACAACGACTGAACTGAACAACGAATCCAAAACAACGACCTTTATATGAACCACGACATCATCAACCACGACTTACACGAACAACGAAACACTAAACAACGAATTAAATGAACAACGACCTCCTTACTGGCCAATAGGTGGCACTAATGTGTTATATATATATATGTAAAGGTCAAGAATTACAAACTAAATGGTTTGATAGTGTTTATACGTCTTTTCAAGTCTGGGTCCCGCTCCTGGCAGATGACCATGAATCGATAATGTAATTATATACAGAACGTGCATTAAACCGACCATCAAACAGCGTGAGGGTGGGGTCTAGTCACTTTATAGCACGTTTCCAATATCACGATTTACCAAACAGATATAGTATTCATGTTATACACCTTGTAAGGGTGAAACACTCACTGCACTTTGTATCGATTAGAAACGCGAAGGCCGTAGGGTGTACATATTCCACTACCGGTGCTAAAAATCCACCCTGCCTATGCCAGGGAGAAAGAGTTGTACAGTGAGCTATCTATGCGCAGCGTCAAACATGTATCAGACAGTAGAAACCCGGACCACCTTACAAAAACATACAGGCATCAGGATTCAGAACTATTCAGACAAACCACCAACATTTCACTACTTCACCTGGAGCTGCCCCAGGCAGGGCTCACAGATCGTACACCAAGCCTAGACTACAAATGCCACGCGCCGGGCACGTGCACAGTCACCTCCACAGCTGCACGTTATGTGTGGAGGAAGCATGCCCTGCAGCTACTCACGCTACATGTGAGGAAACTTGCACTGATGATGCTCATGCTATGCGTGGAGGTAGCATGCCCAGCTGCTGCTCATGGTTTGAGAGTGTTTATACGTCTTTTCAAGTCTGGGTCCCGCTCCTGGCAGATGAGGCAGTTGTAGATGGTTCTCAGGTAGGCCATCTAAATGAAATATGGAATTACTCACTAAATCTTTTTGATGACTAAACAATGACAAGCTGCGTAAGCACTGTGAGAAGTTGGCCTGGTATATGCTGTCCACTAATGATAGTGGGCACCTTGCACCAGTCCAAACAACCCCTTATTGGAGATAGGTTAAAGACAACCTTATTGAAAGCTATCCTAGTGGTAGCTATGGAGAGCAGCCTTCAGGCTAAGTCTTGAAGGAATGTAAAGCAGCTTGTTTTACCAGTCTATAATCTCTTGAGTGACCAAATGAAAGAGCACCACACCAGGTATATATTCAAAATATATGTATTTATTGCTAAACACACCCCTCTAGTCTCTTTATGAGGCTAGAGTTCGAAGATACATAAGTTATAAGTTATCAAATCACAGTAATAGCACAAATACACGTTTGGGCCCTAGGGGCGTACCAAACCATATACCAATAAAGTGGTATGCGAACCACGACTGAACTAGACACTAGGCCTAGA
Organism: Calotriton arnoldi; assembly: GCA_963921515.1. NCBI lineage: Eukaryota > Metazoa > Chordata > Amphibia > Caudata > Salamandridae > Calotriton > Calotriton arnoldi. The sequence goes on from CAWUFW010013212.1 coordinate 80,275, forward strand.
GCCTCTAGAAGTGCTTGGACCACAAGGAACCACCCAAGGTAGTGACACAGGGGACCCACGGGAGACGCGTGCAGTGTAAATACACAACCGCGATACGCCGTTAACTTCTATGGAGAAAGTCGGGATCGGGAAAATAGAGGAAAGGGACACTTAAAAGAGGACTAGGACAAAACCCTTTGAGATCTAGGACTTTGAAGAGTCTCTACCCACGGGAGCACCGGAGTACTCGTGTTACCTCACCCAGGGAAGCCGGGTGCATAGGTGCCTTTCGGGGTCGGGTTTCGTCGTCGTTTCGAATGGCGATCTGCTGCAAAGTGCTGCTGGCGGCCAAGAGAAAAGTGTCCGGGTGGATCCAAGAGTGGATCGGAGTTCTGGTGAACCTGAAAGCAGAGGGGACAGAGTCTGGGTCACTAGCCAGTGACCAGGAAGGCGATGGACAGATGCCCACCGATGTCGAGTGCTTCAGGTGCGTTGACGGTCGTCTTGACTCTTCAGCCACGAGGTCCGGGAGGCGTTGTCGGCGACCAGGAGCAGGATTCGGGCTGGTACACGATGTCTGTCGAGTGCTGAGGTATCGGCGACCGGATTGGACCCAACAAGCCTTGGCAACGGCAAGTCTTGATTAAGATGTAGATTGTCGATGGTGCAGACCAGCAAGGTCTGTGGAACTCACTCAGCAAGGGTAAGTGAGCGCAGGCCTGGAGCAACAAGGATGCCAAGAAAGAAAAGGATTGGCCTTCGTTAAGGGCTACTAGCCAACGGGCTAGCGACCGCGAAGGAGCCTCGTGACGCCGCACGTGGAGCTGGCTTACAGGACACTCGTGGAGTGGGGGCCAGTGATCTTCGGTGCAGGTGGTGCTGGAGGCTAGGGCTACTCGAAGCCCAAAGCACGACTTCTTGGGAGACCCAGAAGATGGTGCACTTGCAAATGTGCTCGGTGTCCAGGGGTCACGGTCTCAAGTCACCCACGATAGCCACGGACCTCAGCTTTGCTGGGGACTCAGGGTAGCCTCGGGAAGTCTGAGAATCCACCTTTGGTGATGCGATGACTTCGGCGTCCGACAGGAGCTTCAGAAATGCGAACCGGACAGATGCTTCTTTGGTGCCTGCCAAGCAGGGGAGTCACTCCTTGACCCCAAGGGAGATTCTTCAGTCCTCTAATCTTGTCGTAGAGCGTCGAAGGTCCAGGATTCAGTTTCAGAGTTTCGTCCAGGTATAATCTAAAGTCCTAAGGACTGGGTTCCTACCTTTATACTAAAGATAGGGGTTGGACTACTCTGTGGCCCCACCTATGGGTGGGTCAGGGCAGAGGATGGCTACACCCCTTTCCCTTTGTCCAGTTCGCGCCAAAGCAGGGGCTGCAAGCCCTGATCCGGTTTGAACTGGGGTATGCACAGGGACACCAAGTGTGCCCCCAGTGCAGGACTTCAAAGCACCAGAAAGTGCTCCCGCCCAGCCCCAATACACATTATCCTGTCTGGGGAGGTGGTCACACCTCCCTGGGACAGGAAACCTATTGTCCAGGCCTCCCCTGCCGGAGTTTCGTCCAGCAGCAGGAGGCCAGACTCGTGTCTGTGGCAGCAGCATCCATTTTGTGATGCTAGGGCTCTGGAAAGAAGTTACCGGACTCGTCAGAGTTAACATGTCTTTCCCTCTAGAAGGGTGGAATGCTACCCCGCCGCCAGGATTGGCGGGGGGTAGTATTCCAAGATGTTTGACACCAAACACGACATGTTTAGGTGCAGCCATTCCAAAGTTAGCATTTTACCGCGAGGATATAATGCGCTTAAGAGTATATGGTCAGGCTGCACTACAAACAGCATCAGAGATGGTCTCCGAACGCTGCAGAGGGGCCCTGCTCATGCAGGGGCACCCTCTCACATAGGAACCATGCACTCTGCCTTTAGGATTGATAAGGCCTGCCTTAGGAGTGACTTATAGGTTTATATGTGTGTATGTATTTCGTGATATAGGTAACCTATATCACAGTAAGGGGTGCATGCACCACCTTACCCAGGCTGCAGTAGCAGACCTGTGGTGTCAGTTTGGATGGCCTTCCAGGGGTGGCATAATACATGCTGCAGCCCCTGGCAGGCCTCTGAGGTACCTAGGCCCTTGGTACATAGTATACCATATACTAGGGACTTATAAGGGCACTCCAGATTCCAATCAGAGATGTGCCTAAGGCACATGGAAACCATTTTAGAGAGGAAGCAGCTAGGCTGGGGTTCTGATTAGCAGGGCCCCAGCCAGACTAATGTCGAAAAACAGTGAAGCATCAGCAAAAAGTGGGGTACCCATGTGAAGCAGATCCTACTCTCCTACACAACCCCCCAAACGTAGGGACATTAAACTAACCTTGCCCAGTTAAGTCTTCATGTTCTAAGTGGAAATACCTAGAGAGTCCATCTGCATTCGCATGGTTACTCCCAGGCCTATGTTCCACTGTAAAGTCCATCCCCTGTAGGGAAATGGACCACCTACGCAGTTTGGGGTTTTCACCCTTCATTTGTTTTAGCCATAAGAGGGGCTTATGGTCTGTCTGAACCAGGAAGTGTGTACCAAACAAGTATGGCCTCAACTTCTTCAGAGCCCAGACCACAGCAAAGGCCTCCCTCTCTATGGCTGACCAACGTTTCTCTCTAGGGGTCAGCCTTCTGCTAATAAAAGCTACTGGCTGATCCTGACCTTCTTCATTCAATTGTGACAGTACAGCCCCTACCCCCAATTCAGATGCATCAGTTTGAACAATGAACTTCTTGGAGTAATCAGGACTCTGCAGAATTGGAGCAGTGCACATGGCCTGCTTGAGGTCATCAAATGCCTTTTGACAGCTAACTGTCCACTGAACCTTTTGGGCATTTTCTTAGAAGTTAAGTCATTCAAGGGTGTCACTATTGATCCATACCCCTTGACAAATCTCCTATAGTACCCAGTCAGGCCTAAGAAGGCTCTCACCTGAGTCTGGGTAGTGGGAGCAGTCCAGTCCATGATGGTCTGGATCTTGCTCTGCAAAGGTTGAACCTGGCCTCCACCCACAAGGTGGCCCAGGTACACAACCTGACTCTGCCCTATCTAGCACTTAGTGGCCTTGATAGTCAGGCCTGCCTTTTGCAGGGCCTGTAAAACATTCCTGAGGTGGACCAGGTGATCCTCCCAGGTAGAGCTAAAGACAGCAATATCATCTAGATAAGCTGCACTATAGGCTTCCAGTCCTGTGAGAACTGTGTTCACCAACCTCTGGAAAGTGGCAGGTGCATTCTTCAGACCAAAGGGCATTACCACAAATTGATAATGCCCACTAGGGGTTGAGAATGCTGTCTTGGGCTTTGCAGTATCAGCTAGTCTGATCTGCCATTAGCCAGCTGTTAGGTCAAATGTGCTGAGATACTTGGCAGAGGCCAAAGTATCTATGAGCTCATCTGCCCTGGGTATTGGATGGGCATCAGTCCTAGTGACTGCATTGAGACCCCTGTAGTCTACACAAAACCTCATCTCTCTTTTTCCACCACTGGTGTGAGGTTTCGGTACTAGGACTACTGGACTAGCCCAAGGGCTATCTGAGGCTCAATTACTCCAAATTCCAACATTTTCTGGACTTCAGTCCTGATACAGTCCCTGACATGGTCAGGTTGCCTATAAATCTTGTTTTTAATAGGCAGACTGTCCCCAGTGTCCACTTCATGAGTGCACCAGGTGGTTTGACTGGGTGTCAGTGAAAACATATGTCGAAACTGATTGAGGACCTGCCTGCAATCAGTTTGTTGCTGAGTAGTGAGGCTGCCTGCCAAGGCTACACCATCAACTGACCCATCGTCAGGGTTCTGTGAGAGCAGGTCAGGGAGTGGGTCACTCTCTTCCTCCTGCCCTTCATCAGTAGCCATGAGCAAGCCCATGTCTGCCCTGTCCACATATGGTTTTAACCTGTTGACATGGAGAACCCTGTGGGGACTCCTGGGTGTTCCTAGGTCTACTAAATAAGTGACCTCACCCTTCTGCTCAACAATAGTGTGGGGTCCACTCCATTTGTCTTGGAGAGCTGCTGGGGCCACTGGCTCCAACACCCACACCTTCTGTCCTGGCTGGTAAACAGTCAGAACAGCCTTTTGGTCATGCCAGGCCTTCTGAAGTTCCTGGCTAGCCTCAAGGTTTTTGGTTGCCTTTTTCATGTACTCAGCCATCCTGGAGCGGAGACCAAGTACATAGTCCACTATATCTTGCTTTGGGGGCTTGAGAGGTAACTCCCATCCTTCCTTCACCAAGCACAGTGGACCCCTCACAGGGTGGCCAAACAGAAGTTCAAAAGGGCTGTAACCAACCCCTTCTGAGGCACCTCCCTATATGCGAATAAAAGGCAGGGCAAGAGTATGTCCCATCTACGCCTAAGCTTTTCTGGGAGCCCTTTAATCATGCCCTTCAAGGTTTTGTTGAATCTCTCAACTAAACCATTGCATTGTGGGTGATAGGGTGTGGTGAACTTGTAAGTCACTCCACACTCCTTCCACATTGCTTTCAAGTACCCAGACATGAAGTTAGCACCCCTGTCTGATACTACCTCCTTAGGAAAGCCCACTCTTGAGAAGATTCCCAGGAGGGCCCTTGCCACCACAGGTGCTGTAGTGGTCCTGAGGGGAATAGCTTCTGGGTACCTGGTGGCATGATCCACTACCACCAGGATAAACCTGTGCCCAGAGGCTGTTTGGGGATCCATGGGACCAACAATGTCAATCCCTACCCTTTCAAAGGGCACCCCCACCACAGGTAGTGGTATCAGGGGGCCTTTGTAGTGCCACCTGCCTTGCCACTGGCTTGGCAGGTTACACAGGAGCGACAAAACTCCTTACTGTCTTCAGACATGTGGGGCCAGTGAAAGTGAGGGACAATTCTGTCCCAAGTCTTGTTCTGGCCCAGGTGTCCTGCTAAGGGAATATCATGGGCTAGGGTCAATAGGAAGCCCCTGAACTTCAAAGGTATTACTAACCTCCTGGTAGCACCAGGTTTGGGGTCTCTACTCTCTGAGTACAGGAGTCCATCATCCCAATACACTGTATGGGGACCACTAGCTTTCCCAGCAGCCTCAGCAGCAGCTTGCTGTCTGAGGGGTTCAAGGAGGGCAGCTCTGCTGCTCCTGGCTCAGATCTGCCCTAGAAGGTCCCCCTGTCCCCAAGAACTCAACCTGGTCAGGTTCAAGTTCCTCTGGGACAGTTCCTTCTTCAGGGCTGAGATCATCCCCCTCAAGGGACTGATCTTCCTCCTGAGCCAAGGGGAAGGCACTGCCTTAACCCTACTACTCCTCCTCTTGGAAGGCACTTGGTCCATTCTTCCAGAATCCAAGGCCTGTTCAGTGCTAGACATTTTGGCTTGTGACCTGGTCACAGCAAACACATCTGCAGGGATCCCCAGCATTTCTGCATGGGTCCTGAGCTCCACTTCTGCCCAAGCAGAAGTCTCTAAGTCATTGCCAAGCAAGCATTCGACTGGTAGGTTTGCACTTACCACAACCTTCTTAAGGCCAGTTACCCCTCCCCAGGAGAAGTTAACAACTGCCAGAGTATGGTCTGTTCTGACATTGCTAGCATTGGTCACTTGGTACATCTCACCAAGCATAACTTGCCCAGGCAGCACAAGGTCTTGTGTCACCATTGTGACACTTGCCCCTGTGTCCCTAAATGCCAAAGCCTCACGTCCATTGATTAAAGGCTGTTGTCTGTACTTGCCCAGATTACTGGGACTCACAGTGGAGGTCACATCCATGCCTCCATCACAGACTAACACAGCCTGAGTCAGTTCCCTGACTAAGTCAGAGCCCAACTCAGTTCCCAGGGTGAACCCTACTAAACCCTTTGCTGGAGCACTTCCACCAACTGTACTAGGGGGAACAGGTGCCTTAGGGGCATTGGTGGGTGCTGGACTGGAGTCTTTGGACTTGGTGCAATCACTGGTCCAGTGGGTCTTTTGCTTACAGACCTTGCACCATGGTTTTCTTTGGCCTTTACCCTTGGTAGACTGGGAATCCCCACCAGAAGAAGATTTTGGGGGCCTGATGAAGACTTTTGATCTTTACCCTTCTCCCCACCCTTGTCAGAGTTCTTAGCATCTTGCTTCTTGGTTTCCCCACCTTGGTTCTGTACCTTCTGCTTCACCCTGGTCCTGACCCATTTGTCTGCCTTCTTTCCCAATTCTTGGGGAGAGGTCAGATCAGAGTCTACCAGGTATTGATGCAACAGCTGATTTTGACAGTTATTAAGAATCTGCTCCCTCATTATCAGATTATACAATCCTGAGAAGTCACACACCTTACTGCCCATCAACCAGCCTTCCAGAGCCTTGGCAGAACAATCCACATAGTCTACCCAGTCTTGAGTCTGTGCTTTTTGGGTGTCTCTGAACTTCAACCTGTACTGTTCAGTGGTTAGGCCAAACCCATCAATAAGAGCACTCTTCAAGACCTTGTAATTGTCAGCATCCTCCTCTCTAACAGTGAGGAGCTTATCTCTACCTTTGTCAGCAAAGGAGAGCCACAAGATTGCTGCCCACTGCTCCTGAGGGACCTTCTGTACTTTACAGGCCCTTTCTAAAGCAGTTATCCATTTGTGGATATCATCCCCACTCTGGTAGGGAGGGACAATCTTGCTCAGGTTCCTATGGTCATAGGACCTTTCCCTATCTCTAGGGACATGGCTGCCACCATGGGACTCTAGTCCCAACTTTCTTCTCTCTCTAAGGAGATCTAGGGATTCTCTATCTAAAGCTAATTGCTTTTTTCTGAGTTCCAGCTGAGTTTCCTCATACTGGACTAGCCTCTTTCTTCTCTCATGAGAGGATTCTCTCCTATGAGATGAGACAGAGCTCCCTATAGAGGTGCCAGAGTGGTTAGACTCCTGGGAAGGAGATCTAGACTTCCTGGGCACACTCTTAATCCTTCCTGGGGGGACAAAGAGGGCATCATCTTGATCATCCTCATCATCATCCACAGGAGGGATTGGGTTTTCCAGGTCAGGGTCATTGTCACCCTCCTGGCCAGTTTCAGAGGGGGGCTGGGGTATTGGTACCCCTGGCCTCCTCCTCTTCTTCTGCCCCACCCTCAGCTCCTACCCCTTCAGTCCCTACAGGCTTACTAAGGTCATAAGCCACCAACAGCTCCTTGTGGTGTTGGGTGGTGGGGCTTTGGCCTGTCCTTATTTTCTCAAGTTGCATAAAGCTCTCAATTCCAAGAATGGGAGTGTATCATACTTGGAGGGTGGAAGCTCAATGGCTTCCTGCAAGGATTCTTTGGATCCTGCCCTTAAAGACATTACTAGTGTGGTGTGGTGTATGCACTACCTACTCTAGTGTGGCCTACTAAACTCTCTTGAGTTGTAGAAAGGGTTGTGCTATCCCTTAACACACAACTCTAAGTTCAGTAGAACTTACTGTTATTCTAAGCTTAAATTATATGTACCTTAGGTACCTTTAGTGGTTTTCAGTTGATCAATTCAATTGAGATTATCTGGTAAAACAATAGCAAGCTGGAATCCCACACGCTGCACACCAATGTGAGAAGTTGGCCTGGTATATGCTGTCCACTAATGATAGTGGGCACCTTGCACCAGTCCAAACAACCCCTTATTGGAGATAGGTTAAAGACAACCTTATTGAAAGCTATCCTAGTGGTAGCTATGGAGAGCAGCCTTCAGGCTAAGTCTTGAAGGAATGTAAAGCAGCTTGTTTTACCAGTCTATAATCTCTTGAGTGACCAAATGAAAGAGCACCACACCAGGTATATATTCAAAATATATGTATTTATTGCTAAACACACCCCTCTAGTCTCTTTATGAGGCTAGAGTTCGAAATACATAAGTTATAAGTTATCAAATCACAGTAATAGCACAAATACACGTTTGGGCCCTAGGGGCGTACCAAACCATATACCAATAAAGTGGTATGCGAACCACGACTGAACTAGACACTAGGCCTAGAGCCTCTAGAAGTGCTTGGACCACAAGGAACCACCCAAGGTAGTGACACAGGGGACCCACGGGAGACGCGTGCAGTGTAAATACACAACCGCGATACGCCGTTAACTTCTATGGAGAAAGTCGGGATCGGGAAAATAGAGGAAAGGGACACTTAAAAGAGGACTAGGACAAAACCCTTTGAGATCTAGGACTTTGAAGAGTCTCTACCCACGGGAGCACCGGAGTACTCGTGTTACCTCACCCAGGGAAGCCGGGTGCATAGGTGCCTTTCGGGGTCGGGTTTCGTCGTCGTTTCGAATGGCGATCTGCTGCAAAGTGCTGCTGGCGGCCAAGAGAAAAGTGTCCGGGTGGATCCAAGAGTGGATCGGAGTTCTGGTGAACCTGAAAGCAGAGGGGACAGAGTCTGGGTCCCTAGCCAGTAACCAGGAAGGCGATGGACAGATGCCCACCGATGTCGAGTGCTTCAGGTGCGTTGACGGTCATCTTGACTCTTCAGCCACGAGGTCCGGGAGGCGTTGTCGGCAACCAGGAGCAGGATTCGGGCTGGTACACAATGTCTGTCGAGTGCTGAGGTGTCGGCGACCGGATTGGACCCAACAAGCCTTGGCAACGGCAAGTCTCGATTAAGATGTAGATCGTCGATGGTGCAGACCAGCAAGGTCTGTGGAACTCACCCAGCGAGGGTAAGTGAGGGCAGGCCTGGAGCAACCAGGATGCCAAGAAAGAAAAGGATTGGCCTTCGTTAAGGGCTACTAGCCAACGGGCTAGCGACCGCGAAGGAGCCTCGTGACGCCGCACGTGGAGCTGGCTTACAGGACACTCGTGGAGTGGGGGCCAGTGATCTTCGGTGCAGGTGGTGCTGGAGGCTAGGGCTACTCGGAGCCCAAAGCATGACTTCTTGGGAGACCCAGAAGATGGTGCACTTGCAAATGTGCTTGGTGTCCAGGGGTCACGGTCTCAAGTCACCCACGATAGCCACGGGCCTCAGCTTTGCTGGGGACTCAGGAGTAGCCTCGGGAAGTCTGAGAATCCACCTCTGGTGATGCGATGACTTCGGCGTCCGACGGGAGCTTCAGAAATGCGAACCGGACAGATGCTTCTTTGGTGCCTGCCAAGCAGGGGAGTCACTCCTTGACCCCAAGGGAGATTCTTCAGTCCTCTAATCTTGTCGTAGAGCGTCGAAGGTCCAGGATTCAGTTTCAGAGTTTCATCCAGGTATAATCTAAAGTCCTAAGGACTGGGTTCCTACCTTTATACTAAAGATAGGGGTTGGACTACTCTGTGGCCCCACCTATGGGTGGGTCAGGGCAGAGGGGTGGCTACACCCCTTTCCCTTTGTCCAGTTCGCGCCAAAGCAGGGGCTGCAAGCCCCTGATCCGGTTTGAACTGGGGTATGCACAGGGACACCAAGTGTGCCCCCAGTGCAGGACTTCAAAGCACCAGAAAGTGCTCCCGCCCAGCCCCAATACACATTATCCTGTCTGGGGAGGTGGTCACACCTCCCTGGGACAGGAAACCTATTGTCCAGGCCTCCCCTGCCGGAGTTTCGTCCAGCAGCAGGAGGCCAGACTCGTGTCTGGGGCAGCAGCATCCATTTTGTGATGCCAGGGCTCTGGAAAGAAGTTACCGGACTCGTCAGAGTTAACATGTCTTTCCCTCTAGAAGGGTGGAATGCTACCCCCGCCGCCAGGATTGGCGGGGGGTAGTATTCCAAGATGTTTGACACCAAACACGACATGTTTAGGTGCAGCCATTCCAAAGTTAGCATTTTACCGCGAGGATATAATGCGCTTAAGAGTATATGGTCAGGCTGCACTACAAACAGCATCAGAGATGGTCTCCGAACGCTGCAGAGGGGCCCTGCTCATGCAGGGGCACCCTCTCACATAGGAACCATGCACTCTGCCTTTAGGATTGATAAGGCCTGCCTTAGGAGTGACTTATAGGTTTATATGTGTGTATGTATTTCGTGATATAGGTAACCTATATCACAGTAAGGGGTGCATGCACCACCTTACCCAGGCTGCAGTAGCAGACCTGTGGTGTCAGTTTGGATGGCCTTCCAGGGGTGGCATAATACATGCTGCAGCCCCTGGCAGGCCTCTGAGGTACCTAGGCCCTTGGTACATAGTATACCATATACTAGGGACTTATAAGGGCACTCCAGATTCCAATCAGAGATGTGCCTAAGGCACATGGAAACCATTTTAGAGAGGAAGCAGCTAGGCTGGGGTTCTGATTAGCAGGGCCCCAGCCAGACTAATGTCGAAAAACAGTGAAGCATCAGCAAAAAGTGGGGGTACCCATGTGAAGCAGATCCTACTCTCCTACAAACACCTCTAAACGCCCTGGAGTCTGAGAGAACTGATAATGAGGATGACGTCAGACCAGTGATTTGAGAGCGTTTATACTTGTAGCCATGTGAATTGTCTACGGTGAGCGTTTTTTGAGCAGGAGATTTCCACTTCGTTTTTTTAATGTTATTAAAATCATGCATACATGTTATTTACGCCTCAGTTTACGATTGGAGGCACGGATTTGTCTCTCAATACCATTACTTAAACAATGCGAAAAGGAGGTTTAATATATTTCCCCAATCAGTGCCTAATTTGAGCAGGTGGCGGCCACCAGCACTTATTTTTGGGGACCAGCACTTTTTTCCACATCAGAAATTTTCTGAGTGCAAGAAAGGGAAAACACATAGATCGGAAACAGGAGGAAGAGAAGGGAGGCAACACTGTCCCAAAGGAAGAAAGCAGGAACCTGCAAGGCCGAGAAAAAGGGGCAGGGGATGCCTGGGAGTGAATTAAAGACTTCCAGCCATTGTATTTTGCGCACCGCTGTTCAATTGCAGCGGCCGCCGACTTCTGAGCTGAGCCTCGGGCACCGGCAGTCTTTCTTTCACAAATTAAGCGTTGTCCCCCTAGCAATCTGCAGTCAGTCAGAGAAAGTGCTGCTGCGTTGTGACATTTTTGTCTGCGCTGCATGCGAAGATTTTCTTTAATCCAGAATAATGCCCGTGGGATAAATCGGAGTGCCTTTCCCTTACGTGCATTTGGTAATGTATACCAATGTGGAGGGCCATCTACTCACGGTAACACAGTAATGATTGGAAAAAGAATATTGTGCGCAGCTGAGGCGCTAGAGGGAGCGTTTTTTTTTTAATGTTGAGGTCTGCCCGGTACTTTTTAAAATCAGCGGTGAGTGCATTTTAAAAATAGCACAAACATGCGTTCAAACTGCTTACCTCGAGCCTTAGGAGCCGTGTAGGAGGCTGGATTCTTCTCCTTTCTTCTGCGTGACGTTCCATGGAGCTGCGCGCCAGCTCAGTTGTGGATGTTGTGACATTTCCCCCTGTTTTCAACTGACATGCGCAGAAAGCAGGTTGCTCATGGTATGTTCTGTTTTGAACATAATGGGAGATCGGGATATATGTAAATTAAATATTTTTCGTGGTTCAGGAAGTCGTGGTTCAATACATTTTGCCTTTGATCGTTGTTTAGCCTTCGTGGTTTAGGCACTCATGATTTATGAAGTAGTTGTTTGATCATACAACCCTTCTTTGCACTGCTTCTGATTGGATGAGTTGTATCCTTCTACTGTTAACTTAGGGGGGACTCTTTTTATTTTTTGTTCAGCACTCATTAAGGTGCATGCCTTCATTCCTCGCTCTCTCCTCCACCAGTTCCTCTCCACATGAACCCTGGCCCTGCTCTTTCTGCTTTCCTTTTCACTCATCCATTGCTCCCCTCTCTTATTTAATACCTTTTATCACATTATAGCCCTTGCCCGTCTGCTCTTTCTATATAGCTATATATCACTCCCATTTTCTCTGCTCATCTGTTGCTCTCCAGTGCAACACTGCTCTTCCACTTCTCAATCTATGTTTTTTTTTTGTTTTTTTTTGGCCTGGCAGCTGCAAAGTGCGTCCAGAGGGAGGATCTCCTCATTACAATTAGGGATCAGTGGTCACCCACTCACCCTATTAGATTCCTTGGTGTGTATTAAACTTCAAATATCGGAGACCTTTATGAGCTAAATTATTGGGCAAAGCTGGTCAAAGTTAAGAAATTATTAGACAAATAGCATTTTTACCTTTATCTATAATAGATCAAGTCTCTTAATTAAAATGTTAATTTAACCACTATTCATATTAGTCAATGTTTCGATTAAGCTTAGTAAGAGCTATTGTAATGAGATTCATAGCCTAACTAGGAAGTTTTTATGGAAGCATCAGCTTTGTGTATTAAACTGATTAGTGTTCAATCAAGTAAAGAGCAGAGGGGCTTGGTCTAGGCAGAGCCCAATCTATACTATCAGGCTGCCTTTATAGATTCTTATTCTCGTTTGTGGGTTGATCCATTTTCTCCTAATAATTTTTTTAAGATCAATGGTAAACTAGTTAGAGCTTCAGTTTTCGTTCTTTCTAAAAACTTATAAATGTCCCCAAAAACTAGATAGAATTTTTCAAAACAGATTATTTTCACGAAAAACAACAATTAGTCTAAAATATAAGATATTTGATTGCCACCCTTTTTTTCATTGCACGATTATAGCAGTTTGGAGTTAAAGATGCCGGAACATCTAGTTATGCTTTAGAAAAGACATGGGGTTACTATATTACTTAATTTTATAATAAACAACAGATGGAAGACCTGACAACGGTTAGGACTGCGGGACAACAAAAGTGTGTCTGTCCTATGGCTTAGTTTTGTACAAATCAGTTTTTCGAGGGATTATTTCCCTAATGTAGGGGGATTTCACTTTTAATCTTCAAAAACTACTTTTTAAAAACGATCTGTTAGGGCTTGGTAATGGTACAAGATGCTGCATTAGAGTATTCAGGAGGAAATAACCTCAAATTGTATTTGTAAAATATCTTGGGCAACGGGGTGTGTTATTTCCCGAGCCATTTGGTAGATATTTCCTCTTTTGGTTAAAAACTGTTCAGAACAGCAAACTATATAACAATTGAGTTTTTGCTAGATGGATGCTCAATTACACCCCTCAATTCCTGCACAAATGTTTACATAATGACCCTAATAAATGTTTTAGATTTACTACATCGGCGAGAGGAGATTGGTCCATTTTATTTTTTACTTACCCAGTTTTTCAACACTTTTTAATCCAGACATTTCAGTTTATAAACCAACAGCTAGTAAAAAAAGGTGATAACAGATTCACTATTAGTTCTTTTTGGGATGTTGGGTAGTATTCGGGATTTTTTGAAGAGTGAAAAGAAGTGCATGTTTTTTAGATGTTTCAATTGTACGACTTCTTATTCTACAATTTTGAAAATCAACAAGGTGCCCTTTATTTACTCACTGGCCAGCTAAAATGACGAGGGTACGACAACTGAAATATACTTATGCTAAGAAGAACAATCAATTGATGGAATCTGAGCAGCTGTGGCATTTTTTCCCATCGAACGAGGTCAGGAGCCTTGCTGAGGCGAGGGGGTGGTTTAGTCATTGGCACAGTAGGTTTTTATCTTTTTATACGTTTTTTTTGCTATTGCACTTTACTAATTGCATGTCTGCACAGGGAACATAGCACCTTGTTGCCATTTTTGTACTGTCTACGATTTCACTTTTTTATCTGCATGTTTGCACAGGGACAGATTCTCTTTGTTAACATGTAGTAGATTGGGACGATAGCACTTTTGCACTATATATGACTGCTTTGCTCTTGGGAATTACATAACAGGAGTACTTTTGTGCTTAGTCATTTTTCTTTTTAGCTTTTGTACTAGTGTACTTTATTCTTGTGTATGGTTGTATTGGAAATACCTTTGGTGATTTGTATAATATTATCACGAGCTTATGAACAACTTGCTTTCTTTGCCATATTTTTGTCTATCTATGTAAAATCTAGCTGTTTTATATAGCTATCTTTATTGTTTGCTCGGTGCTTCATTGTAAAGAAGTGACAGTTTGATTTATGGTATCATTGAAATAAAAATAATTAATTTAAAAAAAGTGCAACCAGGCAACTCACTCACTTTTTTTTGGCTTGCCCCCAAACTTTATTTTTAATTTTCATTTTATCAATCTAAAATGGCCACCCGCCATGTTGGGTGGCAAAGTAAAAAAATACAATATTGCCCTCAGGGCATCGCAATGCATGCCATGTACGCAGACAAATGCGTACACATGTGCACACATAGTGGCCACCTTTGAATGTTTTTTCTTTAAAAAATACATCACAAGCTGACCGCCATTTGTTCACATGCTTCGTATGTCTCATGACGCACCACAGTCATTTTGGCTTTTTTCTTTACCCTTACAACATTGAAAACATTCATTTTCGAACTGTAGGTCAGTTTAGAATGGTAAAGTAAAAATTAAAAGCTAAAGAGCCTAGGAGCACCAATGCAACCAACATTGGTGAAGCAAGTAGACAAACAATCTCCTTTTAAAGGTCTTGCCAATACTTGTTTTGAAGATTTTACTTACTTTTCAGAGCTTTGGGATGGATCCATATTGTATCGCTATTTATTTACAAAATATAACAGCTTCATAATAAAGTACCTGTCAGTCCCACCAAGCCTTCTTATTGAGGACAAAATTCACATATTTCAGAATCGCGCCTTTTTAATATATAAGGAATAAAGGCAAATATCAGGAATACATGAGCGATTTATCTGACAGAGCCTACCTTTGCAGTTTTACAGTTTTACTAAAGTAAGTACGGGAAATATAAATGTACATGGAGAGAGTGACATGGGGTGGAGGTAAAGGTGGGGTGTAAGTGCATGGGGAGATGCAGTAGAGGAGAAATGAAACACACAGAGAGATCAGAAGATCACTATGAGGTGCCGGTGAAGGTAAAAGGAAGTTTTCTCACATTAGATAACGTGTCTGGGTAATAAAGAGAAGCATAATGCGTGGACTATGAGAGCGTTTCAGCACGAGTAGTTCTGGGGCTCTATTTCAAGGTAAGAAGGAGGGAATCAACTTCTGTAGCACAAGCACCAACTACCTATATATAACAAGAATACATTGTGGTTGGTGCATTAAAGAGAATATTAATCAGGAGCACAGGAAGGAGCCCAACCTGCGACTGAGGGCATATGGTCTCCTTTTCAGTACATCATTTTCATAGGAGGTCAGTGTCTTCAGTTGTGACTTCTATTTCCCTAGAGATCACATGGGTTCCTTCCCTACTTTCTGAAGATGAACACCTTGTTCGCAACCAGGGAAGTGGCAACCCAACTGTGCCAGTGCAGTGAGTCACCTTCAATATGAAACCCATCGTGTAAGAGGAGTCCGTGGCACCAATTCAACAATGGACCAATCCTGTATTCAGTTTGCAAATTGATAAATAATTTAAAGTTATTCACCGCAAGCAGCTCATCAAGCTTGAGTACACATGTCTAGATATAGCCAGCAATGGCTGGACCAACAATGGTGCAAAGACTTTTCACTAAAGTAAGTGTTATAATGCGGTGCATTTACCACAATGCATCTGGGCGTTGTGTGTTTCGGTATGCCAAGCAGAGTGCTTTCTCCCCCTTTTGTGATTGGCTCTGTTGAGTTATTAGGCTAACAAGCTCATTGGGATGCAACTGCGCTGTGAGAGTGGAACAGAAACCTGAGAAGACTGTAGCAGCATTGCCAGTGCCCCCATAATTCGATGTGTTATTCTCTACAGAAGAAGGACTTCAATCCTGAAACAGGTATCTATAGATACCCAGCACTGGCTGCGGCAACAATAGTGAATACTAAAGACTTGCCACTAAAGTAAGTGTTATCATGCATTGCATTTACCACTATGCATCTCGGTGAAATGTGTGCCTGCGTGCCAGGCAGTTTGCTCCCTGTACCCTGTACCCTTTTGTGATTGGCTCTTTTGAGTTATTAGGCTGACAAGTTCATTGGCCTTCAACTATGTCGCAGGCATTATGGTTGGTTATTTTGCATTTTAGCCTACTCGGATTTCTTTTCCCCTTTTTTATTGCTTGCGTTTACATTCATTTGCACTTTAGCCCCTTATTATGTGTTTTTTTTAATTTTTTTATTTATTTGACATTCTTTATTAAACCCTATTTACTTTTCGTTTTTCTTGCATGTCTCATTTATTTAATTTATTTGATTTTGGAATAGTCTTTCTTTTTTGTAAATTGGCTATCTTTTATAACCTTTCTCTTAGTCCTTTTGTCGATTTTCGACAGTCTTGTATATTTTAGAAATTCACTTTGCTTCCTGGGATCAACCCATTCGTTTATTTCATCACCTGATATTCGTTCCTGTCATATGACTGTGTTTGACCCCCCCCGATTGGTTCCTTCGGCCATAATCAGCACATTTAAATCCGGCGGGCATCTTGCTTCTTTTCAGCCCCTGGAGCTCTCTAGTTCGCACGGCCTCTTTATTGCCAGCTACTATTACGTACCGGCAATTCCTGTTAAGAGTCTCTGCTCGTTGTTTCCTATTCCTCTCGGTCGCCGAGGCAGCACTTTGAATTTCTTTTCCCTTTGTCTGCTTTATACAGCTGGACTCCATGAACCGCCTGATATTATCTACATCTTATTTATACAGGATTCCCTTCATCACCAGATGACTTGAATTTGCGTATATGCTAAGTAGCCTTGTTCCGTTTTGGCCTGCCTTTAACAGATCTCTATAGGTAAGAACCATTCCGGTTGGTCATTTAGGTTCATATGCTTTTAGCGTGTTTCATTTGAACTGATCCCTTGAATCCGTTCTGTGCATTTCTTTTATCCTTTAGATTCCATTTCCCCCTCCTATATTTCCATTAGTTCTGTGCGTTGGCCTGTTATACACCCAGATTATCGGTAAGCATTCTTTTTCTTGGACAGACTTTCTGTATTTTCTTTGGCTGTCTATGTATCGATTATATTATATATTTGGTCATTACATCGGCTGCCTAATTGTGGCTATTGTTAGCATGTCTGCTTTAGTTCCTTTCGTCATTTTTCTCTTATTTATTGCGAGCCTACGCCCCTGTGTGATTCTCACATAGACGTTATCTTCTTTCAACCCATCGGGCCGTTTTTCTGCTTAATGCAGTTTTACTCCATTGACCCTGCATCCCTTGGCTCATATTAACTATTTGCTTCGCCATTTTCTCTTCTTCCCCTTTTTAGTTTGATGTGCCCACGACTAGGCCTTCATGCTCCTTCAAACTGCTCAATATGCCAATTCCTCGCTTTTGTTGGAATGCTCTTTGATCATCAGGTAAACCATTTGTTTCTCTGTTTTCTTTCTTTTTTATTAGCCCTCCATACTCCTGCCAATCTTTTGGCTCCTTGACTTACATTTCCCTTTATCTCTTGTCTTTCCTTCTCCGTTTTCTCTTTTCTTTATTTCTGTATTCAGGTAACATACACCTTCTGACTGTTTGTATTTTTTGTGTTTATTCTGAAAGTGATTACTGATGTATCTAGTTCGGGCAAGTCATTACAACTATCGAACACTCTAGAAATTCATTGACATTTTTTAATTACTTTCTTTTGTCGTATTTCCTAGCATGTATATGCATTGTAAAGTGATAAGTATTATTTTTGTATTTCTGTTTTGTTTGTGATTTGATTTGAATGTTATTTAGGTGTCCATTTGTGTTTACGCGTAATTCATGTCCTGGCTTCCCCCCCGTTTTGATTAATTTGTATGTTTATTTCAGTGCTTTGTGAACCTCATTGAGTAATGATTATGTTGATTAGATTGTGCTGTATTCTTTAATATGTCCCCATTTAAATAGTATTATTATATGAACTACTCTATTGAGATTTTGCCTATATACTGTCTCTTTTCAGGCACACCCCACCGTTTCTCTTCCTGTGTTTCTAACTTGGATGCCCTGAGGAAGGTGCATATCTATTTATTTTTTTATGTATTTTGTTCTGACTTATCAGACACTTTATTTGTCACTTTATATCATTGTTTGTTGTGTATGAATGGACTATATGAACTAGACGTGTGAGAATGTGTATAAATGAATTGGAATGTTTGAAGTTTGTATGAGTGGCTGGTGGGATGTGTTTTTGTCATTTTTTGACTTATTGTGATATTATATATTCAGTATATTTATTAAATAAACTTTTTTTGATACTTTTCTAACTATATTTTTGGTTCATTTGTATTTCTAATTCTTTGCACTGGCTTGTCTGTGGTTACATCATTGACACATTGCACAACTTATATTGAATAGGTAGAGAATTCTCCTTGTCGAGCTTTTATGGTCAAGTTCATTGGAATGCAGCAGCACTCTGGGAGTAGTACAGAAACCTGAGAAAACTGTGAGCCGAATTGCCAGCACCCCCAAATTAAAGACTTTACTCTCTACTGAAGAAGTACAAATATCCTGAAATATCTGTCTAGAGGAAGCCATTACTGGCTGCACCAACAATGGTGAATACTAAACGCTTTCTGCTAAAGCAAGTGTTATCATGCACTGCATTTTCCATAAAGCATCTGTGTGAATTGTTAACTGGTATGCTTGGCAGGGTGCCTCCTCCCCCTTTTGTGACTGGCTGTTTAGGTTGTTGGACTGACAAGCTCAATGGGTTTGCAACTGCGCTCTGGGTGTGGTACAGAAACCTGAGAAGACTGTGATCAGCATTGGTAGTACCCCCAAATTTAATGTGCCACTCTCTGCTGAAGAAAGACAAATTTCCTGAAATATGTGTTTAGAGATACCCAGCAATGGCTGCACCAACAATAGTGAATAGAAAGACTTTCAACTAAATGAGGGTTATTATGCACTACATTTACCACACTGCCTCTGGGTAATTGTGTGCTGGTATGCCAGGCAGTGTGCTCCCTTTCCCTTTTGTGATTAAGTGTAAGCATACCTGCTTCTGGCCACTCTGGCCAGTGGAAGTATTTACCGCCTATCTATAAACCAGTATTGTTCAGTATTGGGCCGCTTGCCAAAGTGGTCTGAAGCAGGTATACTTTTGCTTTCAACTGGCTGAAGAAGTGTATAAGCCCATCTGGGGCTTTATATTCTTTCCATTTGCCATCCATGGTTATGAGCATAGTTTACAGCTTTGGGAAGAAATTTAAAGTTGCAATTTTGCAGACTAGGCCACAGAACTTCAGTTTGAGGTTTGTGTCGAAGGAGAAGTCCATGGCTACATGCACTGATTGGTCTCATTTTCCTGGCAGCAAATATCACCTGTCTGATGAAGAAAGCAGACTGTTGTTGCTCTTTGAGATGATTCTATGTTGGTTTGGCACATCCATAGTCTGAGGACCAGCTGGATTTTTATAGGTGGGGTGAAAGCCACTCCTTGCGTTAGAGACAACAATGACTCCAGGAAACCAGGCTTCTTGTCCTTTGCCTCATTCTCTGGTTTGCTATAGAATCAAAAGCAGCCTTGGCAAAATGCTCAAAGCTGCCCCTCTCCCTTTGTCTCCTCGTGCAATCTCTCTATTTCTATCCATTCATGCTGTTTCTCTCCTCTCCTCTCTCTCTCTTCCCCCTCTCAGATTGCTTTCACGCTACCCTCCTCCTCCCTCTCTCTCTTTCTCTCTGTCTCTCTTTAAGCATCACTCTGTCTGCTGCAATTAACCCCGGGAAGCTGGGGAAAGTGACAGAGGCAGTAGGAGTGGCCCTGGGCTTTCAAAACTGCCCTCCAAGGCCAGGGTAATGCCCAGTTAAATAAAAGGCTCACCCGGCCCTGATAGAACCATCAGGGCCGGACTGGCTACCGGGCGTTTTGCTGTGCTGCACAGCTGGGGGCTGATTTCGCTGCGGTGGGGGCTGATTTCGTTGATGGGGACCTGCGTGTGCTTTTAAATAAACATTTCAAAACGAATGTTTTTAAGCGCACGCAGGTCCCCATCAACGAAATCAGCCCCCAGCTCGGCAGCACAGCAAAACACCCGGTAGCCAGTCCGGCCCTGAGAACCATACATTAACCTCTCTGGACCTGACAACCATCTCAATGTTACGTGTTTGCAAGTGCCAGAGTTCTTGCCCTAGTCTGGCATTTTGGTCTCTCACTCTTTCAAATTGTTGAGTCTCTTTCCTGAAGTATCCAGTCATTGCTGAAAGGAACATGGTCGAATCTGATCGACTTGATGTCTCTAGACACTGCCAAGGTTTCCTTCATGGAATCTACTAATATTCTGATGAAGGATACTTCTTTCAGGATGGTCTCCAAAGTTACATCTGTAATCTTGGCTGGAGTAGTGAGCTTACAGAAGCAAGTGCCTGAAAGTGCCTCAGAGAATAATATTTACCTGAAAGGCCTCGAGGCAGACATTAAGACTTAATGGGGTCCATTTGCAGGGTGGTTTACATAAATAGATTGGCAGAATAGGGTCAATAGCTGCAGAATTCTCTTAGGGGTCGCAAAGTGGACTGAGACCTTGGCGTGGGTGTGGCAAATAATTTTTCAGACCTGTACCTAGGAGAAGTAAGAATACAGAAGCAGAAACCAGTCAGGACAATGGATCAAGGAAACAATGTAAGTTGTCTCTCTACGACGGACTATGCGAGTTTGCCAGTATCAATAATAAGGAAGCAGTAATCTACCTTGCAGTGGATCCAAGAACAGTGTTTAGCAGGAGTCACAGTGAGGACTCTGCTGGGATTGCCAGTTATGTTACTGACTGCCAACTCTGAGAAGGTATGCCATAGAACCACCAATATGGAATGCAATTTTATTATCATATGTTGGTGGCAGGTTCAAGATGACAGCAATTGGGTTGGGGTGCATCGGTTTCCCATACTTTGGACGCCACAGTCAGCTGCTGCTACAGTGACAGCCTTCCTGAGAAGCTACAAGGTAGGTGCACTGACATCATGCCCATGATGTAACCAACTATCGACCTCAGAGATGGGAGGTGCTGTGTATTGCGCTACAACAGGGCCCCTATGAAGTACTCCTTTGGTTATCCGACAGTTTAGCAGAAGAAGGGGAGCAAAACTTTCTAAAGTGCGCACTAAATATTGACCCTAAAATATCAATGAGACACAATATCGAGGACAAAATATCTAAAACAAATATTGACAGGTAAGTCTAGATTTTATATAACTAACTCCACATATATGCACCTACGTGATGCATATATCTTCAAGGTGTGATCTCAGTACTTTGGACAGGTCTGAAAGCACATTCTCTCTAGAGCGGGCTCAGTTCTTGTTGACAAGTCCTGCCTCCTTAATATCCACTCTTTTAAAGAGGGGTGCAATCTGGATGACCCGTCGAGCCTCCAAAGCCATTCAGGATTGCTTTCCTTCCAAAAATACATAAATAGAGGTTTAGAATGCCAATATTTTGGAATCGGAGACCATTCAAACCACCTTATTTTAGACTGCTTGACACAAGCTCATTTTGGCAGTTGGACAGTCCCAAATACGAATTTGTGATGTCCAAGCAGGGACCCATTATTGCAAAAATTGCAAGTTTTTTAGTTTTTGAGTTATTTAAGGGCCAATTTTCATCAGGGGTTACATGTGATAGGTGCACCTAAATGCAACAGAGTAGACCAGACAGGAAAGAATAAGGGCTGTGTCACATACGTGTCTGAAATTAAATAGCCGACAACACATCATGATAACTTGTGTGTTGTCAAAGCATAAGTAAATATAGAATCGGAGAGAGTGGATGCGATCATCCTGGTGCCTCATGTAGATAATAAATAAAAAAGGAGATAATGCGATCCCTGAGGCGATACATATCCAACATGGTGTGATTCAGAGGCAAAATATGAAAAAAAATAGATTGGAAGCAGTTAGGAAAAAAAGATTCAACCCTGCCTGTCACCTTAGCATGGGGAGTTGATGAAGGAGGAAGCAATGGTCAATGGAATGGCACACTAAATATCGACCCCAGAATATCAATGGGACACAACATTGAGACCAAAACACTTAAAATAATATTGACAGATAAGTCTTGACTTTTTTATTCCTAACTCCACATAAATGTACCTACTCAATACATATATCTTAAAGGTAGGTAGATGTAGAATTAGGAATAGTAAATCTATAGTTCCTTATAAGCACTTACCTTTCGGTATTATGTCCAGTCGATATTCTGTCCTCGATGTTCTTGCATCACAGTATTCTGATGTTTGATATTAAGTAATACAATCATGGTCAATGGTGTCAAACTTTGCAAACATCTATGATAATATCAGAGCCTCCTCTGCTCTTATGTTGTCCAGGGTGGCCAGGATAGTGATCCCAGTACTATGATCAGGTCTGAAACATTCTGCATGAGGATAGGGGATTTTAGAAACTTCCCAGTAATTACTAAGTTGTTTATCCAAATTACCCTCCAAAGTGTTGGCTCCAGCTGAAATAGAGTATAGGGGATCCACAACATGTTTTATCTTCATTTCAATAGGAAGTACTTGAGCTTTCTTAAATTGTCACAGTAAAATTCACTGGGTCAGAGATGCATTAAGTAAGATTTTACACAGAGCTGACGTTCTGAAACTGAAGAACCTGGACATCTTCCCAGAGTGTTCTCACTCCAGACATTCTTATATCACGTTCAGGAACTGAGGACAGTGAGATGGAGCACGTTGCAGATCAAAACAAATGAGAGTATTGTGAGTAATGGCGTTATGCTGCTGTGCTTTTATCCTTTTGTTTGTGCGTTAAAGCATTGAATTTGCTGATGTGTGAAAGATTGGGGTGCAATGACTGTTATGCTGTGGCGTTTGTGTGTTAGGGCACAGAACTCGCTGGTGTACAATAGTTTCATGTGAAATGACGGTTTTGCTTTTGTGCTGTTATCCTCTTGTGTGTGCATCATGGGTGCATGAAGCTCACTGGTGTGTGAGAGTGTGTAGTGCAATGGCTATTACTCTATTGAGAGGGTGTGTTGGGGCACAGAACTTGCTAGGGTACAAGAGTATTGTGTACAATCTCTGTGCTGCAGTTGTGCGTGCTTTGGAGCACAAATTTCTCCAGTGTACAGAGGTTGTGGTGATATGGCACTTATCCAGATTTAACCATGGCTGGAGCACAGATCACAGTGGATCCAAGAGGATCGTGTGCATTGGCTGTTATGCTGTTTTGTTTGTGTTGGTGCATGGAATGTGTGGTGTGCATAATCATTTAGTCTACTTGGTTTGGTGATGGCCACATAAGGGTTGAGGAAGAAGGATCTGATTCTGCGCTGGCACTTACAACGTGATTTCTTAGTAAAGTTGTCAAAGATTTTTCCTCATTGGTTGTATGGACCTTTGTTGGCTGACATGAAGCACTGTGAGGGAGAACACATCACCAATACATTTATAGCTTGTGATGCCAATGTGACTCCACAACTAGGACCAGGAATCGCCAAGTGTGGTTATAGAGTTTATTTTGGATTACTAATCAATCTGGTATATAAACAAATCAGAAATAAGTTCAATAGATACAGCAATACATCAGATAAGCCAAAATATCTCAGTAGATTAGGTCGCAATAAAATGAGATACAGAATTGTGATAGCCACAGAAACAAATTAAGGTAAACAGGTGTTTCAAAAAAAACTTCTCTTTTCTCTTCTAAACATAAGTCAAATATAGGATCATCTACTAAGGGTCTCTATTTAGGGAGCATAGAAGGTGTCAGCATGATCAGACTTAAGTAGAAGTCTTGAGAAAAAGGAAATAAGTATTTAGCATAAAGCTTCACACTTTCAAGAATGAGGTAAGCAGAGAGGTCTGTACCTCTCAAAGCCCAAAGGGAATCCCTGCCTTCCAACTATAGGAAAAATACCAATTTAAAAGTAACATAGATTCAGAAACATCCTTATCTCCTTTCACACCACCAGGAACCAACCAAATCGTTACTCGAGTGCACCTGCAACATCCCTTCATTTTCCTATCACATCGAAACTTAGACTGTAGTTCTCAACCTTGAACATCTCTCTGCCCTGGTACATGATGAACAGAAGGCCTCTTTCGCCTGTTAATGCTCCATGTTCATTGCCAAGATCTTCCCTCCAGACCTCACTATCAGTAGTCTAATATAAACAATAAGCCTTTCTCTAACTAACAAAAATCATGATAATACACCTGCAAAGAAAGAGATATTATGCTGGCAAGGCAAAATGCATTTCAATTGAGACCTGTAGTCGGGCTAAGTTAGTTGAGCATTTAATATGAACTTCAATACATGATTATACATCCACACGTGTAACTTGAAGAATAAATGTAAAACATGAGTAAAGGAGTACGTTTACATGTTTCAACTAAACATTAGTGTACATGTCTATAAATCTCTAATCTCTACAATGGTTTCATTCCGTTAATATGTTTAAATGCTTCACACATGTTAATGAAGTTAGTGAATACAATGTCAGATATGAGTATATAATTGCATAATTGTGACGTGTAAGGGTGGAGCCTAAATTGTGCTGCTCCAAAGAATGGTTGAGTACAGTACCAATGTGGGAATTAATATGTAGGTTAGTGGCTGTGTGTTTGGGGAGTATGTCAAGTGGATGTCGATTTTCAGGATTGTGGTTGCAGTGTATTGTTTAATGCTGTCTTGGTTGTGGGATTGGTCTGCTGGTGTGCAAGGTGGAGCAAGGGAAGGCTTTTTTATACTCAGAAGCAGAAGCAGGAACAACTATGACAGCACATAGCAGGCCCCTCTAATAAATGACGTAAGGTGGAAGATTTACATGAACACTGTCATAATGGCAGTTTTGCAGCTGCAGAGGGTAAAAACACTCCCAGCGCAGTACCGAAATAAAAACGCAGAGTTTGCCTCCACTATTAATATAATTTCTGCCATATGAAGCCTGAAGGGTCCTCCCAAGCCTGGGTACATGCCAATGAATACACCACACACAGAGCTTAGTATAACACATCTTTATTCTTCTGCGTGTAACAGCGAACTCAACATTCTAGACCCACATTCACTTCACTACGCTCTAATTCTTACATCACAGTTCTACAGAGTCTATCAGGAGCCACAATGGTTCCATCATTACAAACTCACACAATGCTACATCTCTCCCTCTGTATACACAATTAGAGCTCTTCAATAAGGCTTCATGGAGCTTGAATCACACATCTCGACTGTGTCTTCAGAAACTGGGGACAGGCGGTAGAAATGTCCATGACTGGCATTGGTGATGGAGAAACAGCAACAGTCAGGGGTTCTTCACTTTTCTTTTCAGTCCCAGTCTCTACAAAGAGCGACAAACCAACTGGAGGAAGTGCAAGGAGTCTCGCAAAATGGGCTTCCCAGGATGATGGGCAGTTACTTTGTGTCTGTTGTACCCTGCACATAGAGACACTGGAAACCTTGTTGTATATTCTGAGGTCTTCTTTATTAGTTCCAAGAGATATGAACAACTGTCCATTACATCTCTGCTTCAACCCTGTTACTAGTCTTTACATCTCTTACACCAGCCCCACCAGGAGCAGCCTCCCTGCTGCTCAGCCCATCTCCAACTGTCATCCACTCATCCACACAGGCACCCAGGCATTCCATTCATCACATTCACACCAACATTCCGTTTCCATCTCTCACTCTGGCTGAGCAGCAGGAGACAGCTAGGCTGTGTAGCATTACATATCACAGCGAGGATATAACATTATCCCCTTTCTTATAAAAGAAAACAGAAAGTGTGAAGAAACAGGAAGGTAACTATAAACATGGCAATAAAATATACACTCACAGAAAATGTTAAAACTCATGGAAGCGAAGCAAAACAAAAGCTAATTCGCTAGAGTAGAAACTTTGTGAACCTGAAGGAAGGAAAAATATCGTCAAGCAATAATAAATACATAGCAAGCAATATACCCATCCTTCCCAAAAACAATTAGAATAAAAGAAAGTAGTGAAGGGTGGACCACACCCAAAGACCAACACCCGAGGCCAATGTCAGACAACAAGGGTGAGAACTACACCAAAAATACATATGTACCACAATATGGACAACACAGAGGGTACACACAGTGAGACGCAGGGCGACTTACACACGACAACACCAGAAGCGCAGGGCGACTTACACAGGACAACACGTGATGCGCAGGGCGACTTACACACAACAACATCTGAAGCGCGGGGCGACTTACACAGGACAACACGTGACGCGCAAGGCGACTTACACACAACAACATCTGAAGCGCGGGGCGACTTACACAGGACAACACAAAGAGACCCAAATATAATAGAAAACGGAAGCTCACACAAATGCCCACCCCCATGTAGAGGACACTAAAAAGGACTAAAACCCAACCTTACCCCTCACTTAAGGGATCAACTGTGATGTCCACCCACTCAGAGACTAGGACGTCCCAACCATTAAACAGCGTAAAACTGTGGCATCACGAAATATGAAAAATGAAACTTTTGATCTTTTTAATACAATTCCATCTACTGACTAATGACCTGTGCACCTCGCCGGTGAGCGATCTCTCACCCGAGTTGAACAAGGCTAGAAACTCGTAAGGGAACTTATGCTTACTAAAAACATGAGTAACTAAACCCACAAAAGTAGAAATGTAAACACAAATGTACTGAAAAGTAAGTACGACACATATTGACTAAACTTTATCTTATTACCCAAAATTCACATAACTGTGTACAGAAATGACCAAGACTCATGGTACAAATCACACACGGATAATGTAAAATTTCATGCTCTAAGCCACCAAGAGATAGTCTGATCCAAGATGTGCAAAAACCAGAGAAATAGCTTTCCTGCTCACAAACAGCACTGCAGCAAAATGCCCGCATAAAGATAGAGTGAGCCTCCATAAAGATAGTCTGATGCTGAAGATGCCAGTAGTAACTCACCATGGTTCCAACAGATCACATCCGACATACATGAAACGGAGTGTCACAAAAAAACATCCCACGAAGACAAATCCTCATGTTTATAAGCCGAAATTCAAATTTAGGCGGATAGTTATGGTAAAAGCCCAGCAATGTACACAAAACGCGTGTAAACCACATGCGGATTCTGGCACTACAGAGAGGATCGCCGAGGGATTAAAAACAAAAATACCCTTACTTCGCTGGAAAGCTCTTCTGCCACAGTGTCCCTTTAAGCAGAAACCGCTACATAGCTGCCAGACGTGAGTACTCCCGCGCCGAAACTCGCTGGAACTCCAAGCTTCTACTTTCAACTAAACTTTATTTCATTCAGAAGCGAAGCAACGTGGTTGGCAACTCGGAACCAGCAAAGAAAGAACATAGTAGCCGCCAGCCACAAGATGGCGGCACGCTTTGAACGTCGCTGCAGAGTGGCTCATGGTGCATACAAGCACCAAAACGTCGTAGTAGCCGAGAAGCATCGCCAAAGCTGAGGCAGCCCAGCACGTCATAATGGAGAAGACGCAGGGCACAACATCGGAGGGACTGCACGCGACCAACTCGATGTAAAGAGGTAGGCGCATGATGCTTGGCTCGTGCCAGGATTTTTAAAACAATAAAAACAGCGGTTGAACTGCTGCAAAACTGGGGGCAAGACTGGGACCACAATAAAAATAAAAATAAACTTACCCCCATGCTTGCACAAGTAAAGTGAATGGCTGAGAAGTGTTTTTTCCACACAGCCTCTACAACAGACTGTCCACACCTTAACTTGTGCTTGCGCAAAACACAAGTGCATTAGTGTGAAAGAACCCATGTGAAAGGATCCCATAAGCACCAAGATCCATCTCGACATGTTCCATGTAGCTCCAGACTTCACAAAGACAAAGAAGAATCGTAGCCTTCTTCATAGAGTCACTGTGGAAAATCTTGCATTGTTAGCTGTAACTTCCACACACTTGTAAATTTCACTCCAGGTTGCAGGAAGGCCGTTTAAACCACACCGTTTGTGTATGGTACTTGTGAATACATTCACTGAGTTAGTGCAGCCACAAATCCTTTGAAGCAAGAGTGTGGTAGGGGTGAGACCAAATCCAAATGTCCCCTAACATGACAGACCATACTTGTAGTCAACTCATACATCTTGTTGTGACTTCATGCTTTTCCTTAGAAGTAGATTGATGTGGTTGGAAAACCAGATGTTGCTGTAGAGACTACTCCTCCAACTCACAGAATCCTTTGTAATGTACCTTAGGAGTATTGCAGGCTGTAATGTCCGTTGGTAAAGACACATGTCGGTGGGGCTGTCCGTTGGCAAGGACACTGGTGGGGCTGGCATTTGTATATTCTGAGGTCTTCTTTATTAGTTCCAAGAGATATGAACAACTGTCCATTACATCTCTGCTTCAACCCTGTTACTAGTCTTTACATCTCTTACACCAGCCCCACCAGGAGCAGCCTCCCTGCTGCTCAGCCCATCTCCAACTGTCATCCACTCATCCACACAGGCACCCAGGCATTCCATTCATCACATTCACACCAACATTCCGTTTCCATCTCTCACTCTGGCTGAGCAGCAGGAGACAGCTAGGCTGTGTAGCATTACATATCACAGCGAGGATATAACAGTGTCCTTTTCTGGTCACAACATGAAATGGTTCAGCATCTAAAGGAGCATCAGACTTTCATTTTCTATGCTGATGAACAAACACTCGACCTCCGCTAGTGAACGTGACATCTATTGCATGTCGAAACTTTCCTGCATAGGGCTTTATTTTCCTCTAATGATTCAAGTTTTTCATGCATGTCTCTTCCTCAGTATTTGCTCTTCTGTTGGTCCAATGAAGTAACTTGGTCGCCATGGCTCTCCCAAACATCAAGGTTGTAGGGCATTCCACAGTAGTCGAGTGAGGAGTTGAGCGGTAAGCTCGAAGAATGGAATTTAAGACAGCTTTAACCTCGAGCTTTTTTAGTATAGCATGCTGGACAGCTTTCTTTAAAGTACTCATGAATCATTCAAAAAGGTCATTGGCCTATGGCCAAAGAGGGGTGCTCTTCTGATGCTTCACATTAAGATGATTTAGAAAGTCTCTGAATTCTCGACAATTGAAAGGTGGACCATTGTCAGACATTAAGATCGCAGGAACACCCCAGGTGGCGAAGATGCTGTCTAATCTCTCAATGACACTTTCTTGAGTGATAAATGAGAGATCTGCAAACAATGGAAAACAGGAATAATCATCAACGATCACCATCAGGTGATATCCGTTGTCAAGAGTGACTGAAAAAGTCCACTGAAATTCTTTCCCATTCATGCATTGGCAACTCTGACGTGTTTAACAGGTGTTCAGTTGTGTTCGATATCAGTCAGTTGCATAGCTGACAGGCCTTTAATTCTCTTTCAACTCTCTTGTTCAGATGTGGAAAACAGACTCAGTCTTGGAGAGCTGGTTTGGTGGCAACAATTCCACGAAGTCCTTCCTGGGCCACTGCAAATATCTGTTGTTGCAGACTCTCCAGAATAACAATTCTCGAACCTCTTAGAATAATGCCTTCCTGAATAATGGACAGTTCATCTTTGACATTCTTAAACTTTTGATATTCACTGTCACTGACAACTGGTCGAGGGTGCTGGTACCAAGACTGATGTGTGCTAATGTCTTTCAGTTTTAGCGTGTCACTATCTTGACTTGTGGCAGTGTCAATTTGTTCCAACAAAATTGCAGCTCGGGTACTTGATTTGACTATGAAATTTATGTAAGCTTCAGCACTCGGGAGAAATAGTCGGCAGTGTTCTGATCTTTCCCTGGATGATGCAAGGTGGTGTAGTTGTACTCCTGTGATCCCAGACCCCAACGTTCAATGTAAGGAGGCATTTTTGCTTTTGGATTGCCAAAGATAGTCAACAATGCTTGATGATCTGTCACAAGCGTGAAGGGCTTCCCATATAAGAATAAATGGAAATGTTCACAAGCCTACGCTACTGCCAAGTTTTCTTTCTCTGTTTGTGAACAAGTATGTTCACAAGTATGCAAATTTGGGCTTGCATACGCCACAATATGTCTTCAACCATTTAGGTATCCGCTGTGCTCTGCAAGAATGGCGCCCAACCCAACAGGGCTAGCGTCAACAACAACCTCACTTTGAACTTTTGGATCAAAATACGCTATTTCAGTAGCGTTCCCAATAGCTTGTTTGATTTTCTGAAACCTTTGCTCGCATTCATGTGACCAAAGACAAGAAACATTATTTTTCATCAAGTCTCTTAATGGCGCACTAACAGTGACAAAGTCTTGTATGTCTCTAGAGCAATAGCTGGCCATGCCGAGGAATGAATGTAAGATGGAAGCATCTTGTGGGGGACTGGCAGTTGACAGCGCTTGCACTTTAGCTGGATTCAGTGTCATGCCCCCATCAGAAATGATATGGCAAAGATTTTTAACTTTGTCTTATGCAACTCACATTTCTCGACATTTAAAGTTAAACCGGCATCAGTAAGCAGCTGACACACTTGCGTGAGACCTTTAAAATGCTCCTTCTGTGTAGCTCCGAAAACCAATATGTCATCACTGAAATTGAAAGCATTCATGACAGGCTTAATGATACATCGAATTACATCTTGGAATAGCTCTGCAGTTGATGACACACCTGTAGGAAAGTAGGATCTGCTTCTTATGGTTACCCCCACTTTTTGCTAAATGTGATACTGTTTTTGACTAGTCTGACTGGGATCCTGCTAATCAGGACCCCAGTCTATCTGCTTTCTCCCTAAACTGTAATGTTATGTACTTTGGTACACTCCAGATTGGATACTGGGGTACCCTTGGCAGTCCCTAGTATATAGTACCCTTGTCCCCAGGGCATACGTACCCCAGAGGCCTCCCATGGGCTGAAGCATGTATTATGCCACACATGGGAGGCCATGCAAAATGGAACCTACAGGCCTGCCATTGCAGCCTGTGTAAGTTGGTGCATGCACCACTTACTTAAGATATAGGTTTACTATATCTAAGGGTCACTGCACTTAAAATCTATAAGTCACCCCTATAGCAGGCCTTAACAATCCTGAAGGCAGGGTGCTTGGTTCTAAGTGAGAGGGTACCACTTCATGAGCAGGACACCCCTGCAGCCTACGGAGTCCATTCTCCCGGGTTGTCAGTGCCTCAGCCATTTACGACATATTGAGTGGCATTATGCGACCGCGTGATGACCGACTCTAAAATGGCTGAAAGTAACCCTATTGTGTTTGGTGTCAAACATTGTGGAATCATACCCCCACACCAGTAACCGGTGTGGGAAGTATGATTCCACCCCTCAGAAACGCGCTTTGTGAGGTCCCTGGTGTTCCCGGTACCAGCCTTCTAGTCCCGGGCAGCCCAAAATGGTTGCTGCCAACCAGAGACACATTTCTGCCCTTCTGCTGCTGAGCCAAGCTCGAGCAGAGGAAGGCAGAACAATTGGCATCCTGTCACAGGGAGGTGTGACCACCTCCCAGACTGGATTTAGTGTATTAGGCCTGGGTGGGTGCGCTTGCCAGCGACCGAAAGTCTGCAGGAGGTGCACATTTGGTATCCCTGTGCATAGTCCAGTTCAAACCAGTCCTGGGAGCCATTGGCTCCTGCTCTGGTGCGAAACTGAACAAAAGACATAGGAGTAACCTCCCCACTGTCCAGACCCTTTCCTGAATCTGTCCAACCCTCTCCCGTGGGTACAAAAGGGCTTACCTGGCTGTAGGACCCTAGATTCGATGTGGACAAGATTCTGAACCAGACCACCACTGAACTTCGACCGTCTGGACAGTCTGGACTTTGCTGGACTTCGTTTGAGCCCGACTTCGTCTCCCTCTCAGTATAAAGCATTGTCTGTGCCCGTGCACCATACAGGCTCCATGCAGGACCTGTGGACCATCAAGGACAACTGAAGATATCTACCTTGGAGTGAAGGAGTCACTCCCCTGCAACCGCAGGCACCACATTGCGACTGACTGGTCTGCTGATCCTGAGCTCCTACAGACTCTGAAGGCTCCAGCAATGTAGGATGTGAGTTTCTATGTTCCTCGAGGTTTGAGCTGCCCTCTTACCAAGTTTGAGGCCAGGATCCCTCGTGGGGACTGCAATACCGATACCCTTGTGCACCACAATCATTTGCAAGTGCATATGCTTGTTGGCATTTCCCAAGCCAGTGCATTGGGCTTCGAGTAGCCCCAATCTCTGGCACCATTTCCTACAAAGAACTCTGGCCTCCTCAGACCGAGTGCTTCGTGGGCTGCTGCTTTGTGAAATCGCTCAAGGTCCTCTTGCGACTCCTGTGCCTCCAGCCAGTGGGTCCATTTGAGGGTCAGCTTAATGTTTCTTGGGCTCCCCTGGTTTCTCCAGGTCTGCCCTGACTCCCCTTGCTGTGGTGAGTCTCCTGGATCTTGCTGGTCCGAACCATAACCTTCTTTGACCTTCTGCATGGGTTGCCATGGCCAAGGCTTGTTGGAGCTCCAGCCGGACACCGACCCCTCAGTACTCGACATCCTTTGTGGGACAGCTCGTATCCAGCTCCTGGTCATCCTCAACATCTCTTGGTCCCACTGGCTGCAGAGTCAAGAACCTCCTCAACGCACCTGAAGCACCTTACATCAGTGGGCATTCGTCTACCGAGCCCCTGGTCACTCTTGAGTGTCCCAGACTCTGCCCCCTCTGCTTTCAGGTACCCTTCAACAAGAATCCACCTTTGGATTCCAACTGACACTTTTCTTCCTTCCAGCAGCGGCTCTTCTTCGAAGTCCTCCATTGGGTTCGATGACGGTTTCCGACAACTGTTTCCGACACCACTTCAGACCTATGCACCCGGCTTCCCTGGGAAAGGTAACTCTGGTACTACGGTATCCACGGGTGGGGTGGCTCTCCAACCTCCTAACTTCCATGGGGTTTCTTCGAAGTCCACTGGGAAGGGTCCTTGAACTTTAAAACTTCAACCGCGACCTCCCCATAGAATTGTACGGAGCACACGTTCGTGTTCCCACACTGCCCCCGTCCTCCGGGGGTCCCTACTTACTCACCTTGGGTGGTTCCTTGGGGTCCCAGCGATTCTACGTCCTCTTGACACTGTCTTGACTCGAGTCGTGGTTCTTATACCACTATTTTAGTATATGGTTTGGTCTCCCCCTAGAGCCCACTGAGTATTAGTGCTACTTACTATTGTTTCTGTGCTACAGTATTGTGTGCTGTGTGATTATCTTCGTGTAGAAGATACTTTATCGTACTAGAGAGTGTTATATTAATAAATACATATTTTTATAACCACTGTGTGGTTCTCCTTTCATTTAACCAATACTATAATATTACATTCTGGTAAAACAAGCTGCTTAACATTCCTTCAAGACTAAGCCTGAATGCTGCTCTCCACAGCTACCACTTGGATAGCTTTCTAAGGTTATTTTTGACCTCTTAAATCACCAAAAGGGTTGTTTGGACTGGTACAGGGTGCCCACTTTAATTAGTGGACAGCATATACCAGGCCAACTTCTCACATTCATGGCAGGCTTTATGATACATCGAATTACATCTTGGAATAGCTCTGCAGCTGATGACACACCAAACTTAGGGCCTTATTACGATGGCGGACGGACTTCAGTCCATCCGCCATCGTTTTGGATTTAGGACCGGCCGCCTATGAGGTGGCCTCCCCACGATCCGAATTACGATGCGACCGCCACCACGGCGGTCGCATCACCTATATTTTGCATTGTGACGGGGATGCGGGCAGCAGACCCTGCCGCAATACAAAATATAGGGTGCAGACACATCCCTGCACTACGTGGCAGGCTCCATGCGGTGCCTGCCACATGATGCAGGGATATGTAGGGGGCACCATAGGTGCCCCCCAGGGTACATGTCCCTGTACCTGGGATTAAGGGGGAGCCCGCTACGGGCCCCCAAATCCGTTTCCGCCAGCCGTTTTGCGGCGGATTGACCACCGTGAAACGACCGGCGGAAAGGGTTATCATAGTCGCAACGCTGGGCAATGTGAGTGCTCCGACAGGCGGTCGGAAAAGGACCGCCTGTCGGAACCGTGACGGTCGGTCTTTCCGCCACGCTTCACCAACGCTTCCCCCCGACATCATAATATGGCGGGCGGAAAAGTGCAGTGCTATGGCGGAGGGCCCGCCACCGACAGGCTGTCGGTGGCGGGCCTTCCGCCATCGCAATCAGGCCCTTAGTCTATTATAACAGAACAGACCAACATGTGGAGAAAAGCTTTTTCCAACTGATGATATCCTTTATACAGATCCAGGCAAGAGAATGCCTTCACACCATTCAATTGTTTTATCATGTCAGCATTGTGCAGACCTGGATGCAGTTGTATTTCAATTGCCTCGTTCACTTGGCGCTGATACATGCAGATGCGCACAGCTCGTTCACTGTCTTTTTTGGGTACCACCACTATGGGAGAAACCCATGAAGTTGGAGCAGGGGAATGCTCAATGTTATCTTGTTTGAGTAAGGATTCAAGTTATTTTTCAACAGCTTCCTGTAAATGAAAGGCAATTTTTTGTATCTTTGAGCAATAGGACTATTAATTAATGAGTAACGACTTTCATAGTCTTGAGCTTCCCCAACCATGAAACAACGAGGGAATTGACTTATTCTTTCGTGATGAGCATTCATGTCATAGTTCACGTATATCAGTCCCATATCAGCAGATATGATGAAGCTGAGTAAACAGGCTCTTGACCTCATACCTTGCAGTATGTGAATGGGTGCTCTACTTTTTTTTCTTATGCTATATCATTGCTACAAATGAACCTTAACTTTTAAAGACTGTCGATGAGGCCGACCTATACAATTTAGTTTTTGATGACGTGAGTCCGGATAATGGAGACAGTTCATTATATTTCTCCTCAGGCATTATATTTATTGATGCACCACTATCGATAATGAAAGGTATTGAACAACCATTGACTTTTAGTGTGATCTTCGGACAAGGTTTGAATGACTTTAGTGCTTTGTCATGTCGATTTCTCTTGGCCTGGTGTTTTGCCTCACAGGCGGCCAGTCCAAAATGCGCATGCTTCTCGGATGTAAACATCGACATGGCACAACCATCTTCTTCACTTTCACTTGATATTGATACAGAAGAACTGTTTGACGAAGATTTAGATGTCAATCAACTACATTTGGTGTTGATTTGCAGCAGCTGATGGGGTCACTTGGCCTTCTAGGCGTGCAGCGAATGCCGCTTCTGAAACGTTGGGCACAACACGGAGCTTAGTTTCATATGTATTTCTTCTTCTACATGTAACCGCAAACTCAACATTCTAAACCTGCATTCACTTCACTATGCTCTAATGCTTACGTCACAGTTCTACGGAGTCCATCAGGAGCAAAAGTGGTTCCGTCATAACAAACTCACACAACACTACATCGCCTTCTCCCAAACCAGTGACGTAGCAAGAGTGCCATGCCCATGGTCCCCAGTGCAAGCAAGGAAAATGGGCCCGTGTCCCTTGAATGGGAGGTAAAAGACATTCGGAATTGCAGTGCAATGAGCGCCTCACTCCTTTAGACCTTGGCGGTACCACTGCACCTGCTGCACTATTAATTACAATGCACCCTACCACAAACTCCCCAGCACATGGTCAGACTTGCTCACTATGCCTGCCAGGTGCATAAAGGGTTGATTTCACGGAACGTTCCAGCACTATTTGTGGTTGCCACTCTGGTCCTTGTATATTATTAGCCAACGGAATAACACCAATCGACCTCAGAAGAATGAAATGCTGAGCTCCGCCATCATTCAGACGTGCAATCAATAAATTAAACAAAAATGTCTAGAACACTTGCCCAACCCACTTAGCGATCATTTTGTTTTAGTCCTATTGTATTTTGTTATCCACATGTGATTCTTTTGCTTTGATCTTATTGTAATTGGTATTCACAAAGTCTGCTCTAAATAGAATTACAAAATTCGAATAAATAAATAGAAATCAGCAGTCGTCCCTTTTACATTTTACAAGGAGTTGCCAGCGAGGTGCTAAGGTTTGCCTTTATTTTTTGAAGGTAGTAGGTTTGAAATTAGTGGGGGAGCACCCTAGATGGATGAAACTGATTTAAATTGAATTTGCAACCATTTAGGGCCCGATTCTGATGCGGGTTGGAAAAGCTTCCCGACCGAGGGCCTGATTCTGATGCGGTTAGGAAGGCCTCCTAACGGCATTTGCTCCTTCCAAATCGGATCGGGAACGTGTCTTCCCGACCGAGGGCCCAATTCTGATGCGGTTAGGAACAAATGTTCCCATTGAAGTCAATGGGAGTTCAACCAAATCGTATCTGGAAGCATCCGGATGCATCCTACTCTGCCGGTCGGACTTTCCCGATCCGAGTGGGTCGGACACCATTTCCCAACCGATTCGGTCGGGAAGCTTTTCCAACCCGCATCAGAATCGGCCCCATAGCGTTTACTACCACTGATGAGTCCTTGAAGCACTTTAATTCCTAGAGTGGAAAACAGAATGCCAGGAAATTGCACCCTGGAGTGTTTATATTAATAATAGGTTGTATAAAGTATACTGCAAACTGAACTCACTCTTCGTGCAAAATTACCACCCACATTACTTATGTATTTGTTTTATATAGTGCTCAAACCCCTTTGCTGCCAGGCCTTTTCCTCACCCTGTGCTAAGCCTTTTTTTGGCTATTTGGGGTAGTTCGCGCTTTGGCCCCCATAACTTTTTGTCCACATAAGGTATCCATGCCAAATTTGCATAATTTTTTCAACATCCTGGGGATTTTAAAGGTACCCAGGTTTGTGGATTCCCCTGGAGGGGAACAAGAAATAGCCAAATACAGATAAATGTGGTTTTTTGTGGGACACTAGTGCTGCATAAGAAAGCATCTGTTTTTTCCCTGCAAATGGCATCAATGAAGTGTTTGCGGTGCTAAAATCACCATCCTCCCAGCTTTCAGAAACAGGCAGACTTGAGTCAGAAAATAAAAATTTTCAACACAGTTTTGGCATTTTACCAATGCTAGTAACATGACAGTTTGTGGGTCCCTGAGGTCAACAGGACTCCATTTTATACCTTAGATGGCATATCTGTAGCCCCCAAGGGCCATTTCTAACCTCAAGGCACCTGTTTTAGTAATATTTGTGACATTTTGAGTTGTTCAGGTTCAAAGGCACAAAGTCACTTCTTCTACCCAGGTCTATGGAGCTCCGAGACATGTAAGATTTCAGGTTTTTTGCTGGTGGGGAAAAATAATAAACATCATCCAAAAGGCACATAAACCCCTTTACAATATCTCTTCTGAGCCTGAAGGGCCTCTGGCCCATTTTTGGCTTCCAGGCATCTGTTTTAGTAATATTTGTAACATTTTGAGTTGTTCAGGTTCAAGATGGTGAAGAGAGGAACATAAGTTATAAGAAAGAGCAAAAAAGCACCAATTTAATGGAACTTACTTAGTTGACCTCTCAAGGATGAAAATCTGAGTCAGTTCAGCTGGGAAAATAACCTGTAACACACAAGTTATTACTATGATGATACCTGCACAAGCACACTCTTTGAGACCACTGTCCTAGAGAGCAGGATGGCATTACCGAACAAATAAATACAAAATATTTTTATTTTAACTGCCATCCAGTGCTTAATTTGAGCAGGTGATTGCATTACGGACCCACTGTCACTCATTTTTGGGTACTGGCACTATTTTCCCTCATTAGACTTTGACCCAGATCAAGAGAGAGAAAAAAACAAAAGGGGGAAGAACGAGGAAGAGAAAGCCAGTCAAAAGTGACAAAGAAAGCGGGGATGAAAATGAATCAAAAAGAGTGAGACAAAGGGGCTGGGTGATGGAAGAAAGAGGCATGAATTGACATCAAGACTAAGCAGCATTGGTATTTGATCGCCGCCCCCCGATATTCAATAATGTGGACACTTTCCTTCTATATAAAAGGGTCAATTCTCTAGAATAATGAAGGCAAAGTGCATTCAGGAATTCCACCACTCACTTGGGCCCATATTTACAAAGATTTTGCGTTGGGTTGTGCTCTACTTTTATGGTGCAGCCACAACGCAAAATCCATGCATGTTGGGAGTTACGAAGCACGCAAATCAAGATTTGCGTGGCTTTGGGTGGGATTTTATCCTAAAAGTAACCTTGATTCGGGTAGGCGTTCCATAGGCAGAGCATGGGCGTTCCCATGTATCCATCTATGGATTTTAAAGCAAACCCAGATTTACTAAAGTCAGTAAAGTTGGGTTTGTGCCAATATGGTGGGCCTAACTGAGGCTGGTTAAGAAGGAGATATATCTTAATTTCTCGTTGTTACTTCCTCTTACCATGTGTTCTGCATTCTGTTGCACACATAGAAATAAAAATATGCCTCTAAGAATTTATTCCTTCCTGCACAAAACCAATCTTGCCGGTAAAGTAAGCACCCAGCACCATGGCACAAGGGTGCCTGCATTGGCGCTAGGCTGCCTGAAGTGCATCAGTGCTATGAGAGAGCAGAAGCAGAACCAATATCTGAGAAGATATGGCATATTTCTGCTCTCTCTCTTTCATGCAATACAGCACAGCAAGCTGTGTTGCTGCATTGCATAAAGGTTTAGTAAATCTGCACGGGAAATATAATTGCTATTACAGCAGTGACATAACCAGTAAAAATAGTATAAAACAGAATGTATATGCTGTGGTGCATCAATTGTCTAACTCTAAGGAACCAATAAACAAGCCAGATTAGAATGACATAATCAAATAGCGGAGTCATTTAGAATAAGTAACAAACTGCTCTGCATGAGAAAACAACGTGTGCTCAGAGAGCCCGTAAAAAATGTGCACGTCGATTATGGCTGATAATAAGCTAAAACAAGCCAAAAGTGCAAATATGCCAAGTAAGTTAAAGTGAGCCTGCCAAAGAAGGAGAGCTCCAATTGAAAATAATCAAATGAGCTTAGAAGTTTAATAAATTATGATTTTTAAATAAGCTCCGGCAGCAAAAGAGAAAATGTGCAAAGTGATATAGAGCCAAAGAGAAAAATATGACAAAATGAAGCGTGTAGCGAAAAGCGCTTCGAATAAACTCAAGGAAAAGAAGGTAATTGACAATAAAACAAAATCCATTTATACTGTTTTGACCAATACATGTGAGACAGAACAAAATATAAATAATCAAAGGTAGAATGGATCACTTGTACCTGTAATACCAGGGTCAGGTGTGGTGACAAACTTAAAAACCCTCATTCACATACAGGAGCATTAGAGCGGTATATCTTGATTCTCTGCTTCTCTTAGAACGTGAAAGCATCATGTTATGTTATGTTATATGGGTTTGTAAAGTGCACTGTTACCCAAGGGTGTCCTGGCGCTGAGCATTGCATGCCTAAGGTAATAGGTACATGAAAAACCTCCCTCCCAGAGCCAGGCTGAGACTAAGCTGAAAACAACCAGGTTTTCAAACCCTTCCTAAATGAAAGGAAATCAGTGCCAGTCCTTAGATATAGCGGCAGACCGTTCCAGGCATTGGTGGCTCTAAGGACAAAGCTCTTCCCACCCCAGTTAGCCTTTCTCATTCTAGGAACGACTGCCAGCTTTGCTTCCATTGAGCGCAATGTTCTCCCTGGAACATACCATTGGATGCGCTTTTGTAAGTCTTCCGGGCCCGAACCCGTCAGGGACTTAAAGACCGTGCAGAGAGCCTTGAATTGGACTCGCTGTAAAATCGGGAGCCAGTGAAGGTGGCGTAGGTCATTTCTGACCGACATAAACCTAGGAGTCCCTGTCAGCAACCTAGCTGCCGCGTTCTGCACCATCTGCAATCTATTAAGATGTTTTTTATTAATGGTCAGGTATAGGCCATTACAGTAGTCTAGTCGGGACAGAATGAGGGCAGAGACGACTGTCCTAAAACTATCTTCTGTGAGGAAAGGTTTTATTTTCCTTAAGGTCCTCAGGATAAAAAAGCTTGTCGACACCACCCCGCTAACCTGGTCCCCAAATGTGAGGGTGTTGTCCATAGTCACCCCCAAGTTCTTGACTTTCCGAGAGGGGGTTGGGGGGAGGCCCATAGTGCTAGGCCACCATGCTGGAGACCAGGGGTTAGGGTTGTTCCCAAAGATAATCACCTCTGTTTTGCCTGCATCCAACTTCAGGCAATTAGCAGACATCCAGCCAGTTATTGCTAGCATACAGTCATGGCAGCTAGGGGCCTTTTCTGCTTCCTTCCCTCTCTGCAGAGACACTACGATTTGGGTGTCATCTGCGTACGAGGTTAGGAGTAGCCCGAAAGATCTTATAAGGGCAGCCAGCGGTCTCACATAAATGTTAAAAAGCGTCGGACTAAGGGACGACCCCTGTGGGACTCCACAGGGTATGGAGAAAGGTTTCGATCTATCCCCACCTAGTTCTACCGTTTGTGTTCTGTCGGCCAAAAATGATTTTAGTAGGTTCCAGGCCGTACCCTGGACCCCAGCCTCCGATTGACGGCCCATCAGTAATTCATGATGGACCGTATCGAAGGCTGCCGACAGATCCAACATGATCAAAATGGCGGAGCCTCCTTGGTCCACAACCTCACGCACCTCCTCCGTGGCCTTGATCAGCGCTGATTCCGTGCTGTGTCCTGCGCGGAAACCATATTGAGAGGGATCCAGCAAGTTGTTTTCCTCAATGAACAGACTCAATTGCATGTTCATAGCCTTCTCAAGTATTTTAGCCGGTAGGGGGAGACGGGAGATGGGACGGTAGCTACTTGGATCACTGGGATCTAGGTTGGGTTTCTTAATTAGTGGCAGAATTGAAGTTGTTTTCCATGCCATAGGGTAGTGCCCTTCCCTCATTATGAGATTCAATAGGGAGGTTAAAGTGTTGGAAATAATTTCCGGGGAGATTTTGATTACTGTAGCTGGACAGGGATCCAAGGGGGAACCTGATCTGCACCCCATCAGTAGACTGGTAACCTCTTTGTTCCCTAAAGGGGAGAATCTATTAAACATAGGAGAATTGTTGATTACCAATTTCCCAGCTGCCAGATCACTGGCCTCCCCTTGTAGATTGCTGAAGGAGGAAAAGATGACCTTGACTTTATTCAGGAAGAAAGAGGCTAAGATATCGCAAAAATCTGGACTACAATGAGTAATCGGTTTAAGGGGGTTCATAAGAGTGGTGACTGTTCTGAAGAGTTCCTTCGCAGAGGACTTGGCACCGGTGATCTGTTCTGAGAAGTAGGCCTTTTTTGCTTCCTGGAGTGATTTTTTGTATATTGTAAGGCTGGCTTTATAATCTTCCTTATTGGTCAGATTATACCCTTTTCTCCAGAGCCGCTCTAGTCTCTTACAGTCTGATTTATGCTTCTGTAGGTTCTGAGTAAACCAGGGGGCCGAGGGGAGCCCACGTCTGGGGGTACACCTTTTAACCGGAGCCAGTCTGTGACAGGCGGCATTAATCCAGTTCGTGTAGGCCGCTGTGGCATCCTCTATATTATTAGAAATAATAGGGACCGAATCTATCAGGGTTTTATCAAAGCTGCATCATCGGGTTTTTTTGATAATATGCTTTCCTCCACCTGGAGGTTGACCCACTGGTTTTAGCAGTAGTGATCAGGAATAAAGAGAACAAAAAGTGAGGTAAACAGAAAAATAGGAGTGAGTTAAAATTGCTTCGCTCTCCCTCCTAAACACATTTTATTCAGAAGAAGAGGTGGCAAGATTAAAAGATTAGGTGGTGCATTTATAGAAATGCTACTCTTCTATAGCACCGTGTGGTTCATGAGAAAGGTCGACATGTTTCAGCACCTTCTATTGCCTAGGAGGGGTTGGAGGGCTTTCTTCAGGACCTAATTATAGGTGCTGGGTCGCTAATTGTGTAAGCACCCTATTTCGGGTAGGTAATTAACTCACCCTTCTTCTCAGTCACAGCTCAGTGGTACCTATAACTGGAGTAAAAACAGATTACACAAGTTTCCATATATACATGTTACATATGTTTATAATTTTCCACAAAAGTGGAAAATTATAAGTGTGTAACTCCAGGTGATTAATCAAAGATAATTGTCCTTGACACATTTAAAAATTGACAAGTATAAAGGATGTAGTACCAAGTAAGGCAGTTACAAAGATGACAAAAAGAAAACTGAATTCTGGAGAGAAAAGAGCGTGTTATTCAAAGAATATAGCCGCAAAAAACGCTCGATCAAAAAAAGGCTGATTTACGAGCCTTGATCTATACAGAGATGGCGTGGTTGATAAAGTGCACGCGCTAGTAAAGCCAATGCCGGTTCAAGCATTTCTACAGAGCAAGCTAAGAGCACGTGATTTTATAAAGGAAAACGCGCTTGGGAGAATTTGTTCAAGTGAGGCTGATTTATAAGCCTTAATCTATACAGTGGTAGCGTGGTTGGTAAAAGTGTATGCATTCGTAAAACCAATGCCGGTTCATGCGTCTGTGCAAAGCAAGCTAAAAGCGCGTGGTTGTGTAAAACCATATCAGAAAATGCGCTTGGAAGGACGCCATAAGTAAAAGCAATTACACAAAACAAATGTCCGTGTCAAGGGGGCTTCACAGAAGTATCTGTGTAGCAGTTTAAAGACGGACAGCGGGATTTTGCTGTGGCGGAGTTACGCCGTGCTCGCATACCTTATAAATTCCAAAGTTTGGCGTCCTCGGGGGACCGGCAGGCTCAATGACCTGCTGGTCGAGGGGAAACAAAGCATAAGTACAGGCGGCAGTAACGCGTCGTATGGCGAGACGCTTGGCATTTGGAGCACTCACCTGGTGTTGCAGGCTCTCGCGCTTGTGCTCACTCCTGTGATGGTGCCCTGGTGACGCGGGCCTGTAGCAGGTAGTTTTTTAAGGAAGACAATGATGAGCATGGTAGATAGACTCAGTGTCTATCACTTTTGTGTGGGAACAGGTTTCTAAAAAGAGAGACGATTATCAGCCATTATTGATGTATTTAAAAAAATATTCATTATTGCAGGATGGGGTAATTTCAAGTTCGCCCAAGCTTGCCCAGCAATTAATTGTGGAAGAAAGACTGCTTTACTGTTTCTGGTTTTGCCTAAGTAATTACGTAAAACAAATATGGTAAAGTGGAAAAGGCAGGTATTTTC
Organism: Calotriton arnoldi; assembly: GCA_963921515.1. Classification (NCBI taxonomy): domain Eukaryota; kingdom Metazoa; phylum Chordata; class Amphibia; order Caudata; family Salamandridae; genus Calotriton; species Calotriton arnoldi. The sequence goes on from CAWUFW010013212.1 coordinate 123,076, forward strand.
ACTAACTCAAATTCCATAAATCAAACTGGGACTTTGTCTGCTCCGACTACATTTCTAGGTGGTTAATTGTAGGGCTGGGTATGGTTTTTCTATGTTTATAGTACGTGTCCGGTGACTTGCAAATCGCTGTTCATGAGATTTACTATGCGAGTGTATGCCAAGGAATAACATCGTTCAGGCCTGTCACATGTGTCTTGAGGCGATACACCCACCGCTGTTCCTTTTCGTACAGGATCTTTTCTGCGTTGTGATTTTTGATCTGCAGTGTCTCCAGAACGACCAATTGGAACTCATCATTTGTATGCTCTGACTCAATAAAGTGGTTACTCATTTTGGTTGTTACTTTCTTGCATTTTATGTTACTTCTGTGCTCGCAGATCCTCTATTTGATCTTGCGACAGGTCATTCCGATGTACCTCAGACCACAAGGGCAAGTAATCATGTAGATTGCATGTGTTGTGTTGCAGTTCGTGTGATATCGGATTGTCCAACTCAAGGTTGGTGTTAACTGTATGGACTTTGTTGGTCTAGTTAGTTTACACACCGAACAAGAGCCACATGGGAAGTGGCCAGTTATGGGGGTCATATTCCAGGATGTCGTGATTGTCTCTCTCTTCGGTAGTGGTGTCTGTGGTCGTGTGTGAACTAGGATGTCTTTAATATTCCTGGTCCTTCTGTTTGCAAACCTCAGTTTTGGCCAGTTGTAGGATCCTGAGGTAAGAATTCTCCAGTTCTTATTCACAATCTTTTTAACTGTGTTGGACACTGCACTGTAAGTTGTCACACAGGTGAGGATGTCGGTAGTTTCCTTGGGTGTACTCTCTAGTAGGCTCTCTCTCAGTTGATTTCGTGCCCTTTTCTGACACTTCCGCATGGTCCTTGAAGGGTAGTCCCTATCTGTCAGTTTTTGGCAGAGGTCGCTTGCTTGATCCTTATAGTCCTCGAGTCTGCTGCAGTTCCTCCTGATTCGTAGGAATTGGCTTTATGGCAGGTTCTCTCTGAGGGATCGTGGGTGGAAACTTGTAGGACAGTAAACTGTTCTTAGACGTTGGTTTGTAGTACGTCTTGGTGTTTATAGTGTTGTTCTCCACATAGATTGTGATGTCTAGGAAGTCCAGTTTGTGATTGTCTGCTGTGTAGGTGCACTTCAGGAATTCATCCCTTGTGTTGATCCACTCACGGAAGTCTGGTAGGCTCTCCACGGTATCATTCCAGATCATGATGATATCGTCTATAAAACTACTGACACCCTCACCTGTGTGACAACTTACAGTGCAGCGTCCAACACAGTTAAAAAGATTGTGAATAAGAACTGGAGAATTCTTACCTCAGGATCCTACAACTGGCCAAAACCGAGGTTTGCAAACAGAAGGACCAGGAATATTAAAGACATCCTAGTTCACACACGACCACAGACACCACTACCGAAGAGAGAGACAATCACGACATCTTGGAATATGACCCCCGTAACTAGCCACTTCCCATGTGGCTCTTGATCGGTGTGTAAACTAACTAGACCAACGAAGTCCATACAGTTAACACCAACCTTGAATTGGACAATCCGATATCACCCGAACTGCAACACAACACATGCAATCTACATGATTACTTGCCCTTGTGGTCTGAGGTACATCGGAATGACCTGTCGCAAGATCAAACAGAGGATCTGCGAGCACAGAAGTAACATAAAATGCAAGAAAGTAACAACCAAAATGAGTAACCGCTTTATTGAGTCAGAGCATACAATTGATGAGCTCCAATGGGTCGTTCTGGAGACACTGCAGATCAAAAATCACAACGCAGAAAAGATCCTGTACGAAAAGGAACAGCGGTAGGTGTATCGCCTCAAGACACATGTGACAGGCCTGAACGATGTTATCCCTTGGCATACACTCGCATAGTAAATCTCATGAACAGCAATTTGCAAGTCACCGGACACGTACTATAAACATAGAAAAACCATACCCAGCCCTACAATTAACCACCTAGAAATGTAGTCGGAGCAGACAAAGTCCCAGTTTGATTTATGGAATTTGAATTAGTGAAAATACCTGCCTTTTCCACTTTACCATATTTGTTTTACGTAATTACTTAGGCAAAACCAGAAAGAGTAAAGCAGTCTTTCTTCCACAATTAATTGCTGGGCAAGCTTGGGCAAACTTGAAATTACCCCATCCTGCAATAATGAATATTTTTTTAAATACATCAATAATGGCTGATAATCGTCTCTCTTTTTAGAAACCTGTTCCCACACAAAAGTGATAGAAACTGAGTCTATCTACCATGCTCATCATTGTCTTCCTTAAAAAACTACCTGCTATGGGCCCGCATCACTGGGGCACCGTCACAGGAGCGAGCACAAGCGCGAGAGCCTGCAACACCAGGTGAGCGCTCCAAATACCAAGCGTCTCGCCATACGAAGTGTTACTGCAGCCTGTACGTATGCTTTGTCTCCCCTCGACCAGCAGGTCATTGAGTCCGCCGGTCCCCCCGAGGAAGCCAAACTTTGGAATTTATAAGGTATGCGAGCGCAGCGTAACTCCGCCACAGCACCATCCCGCTGCCTGTCTTTAAACTGCTACACAGATACTTCCGTGAAGCCCCCTTGACACAGACATTTGTTTTGTGTAATTGCTTTCCCTTATGGCGTCCTTCCAAGCGCGTTTTCTGATATGGTTTTACACAACCACGCGCTTTTAGCTTGCTTTGCACAGAGGCATGAACCGGCATTGGTTTTACGAATGCGTACACGTTTACCAACCACGCTACCACTGTATAGATTAAGGCTTATAAATCAGCCTCACTTGAACGAATTCTCCCAAGAGCGTTTTCCTTTATAAAACCACGTGCTCTTAGCTTGCTCTGTAGAAACGCTTGAACCGGCATTAGCTTTACTAGGGCGTGCACTTTATCTACCACGCCATCTCTGTATAGATCAAGGCTCGTAAATCAGCCTTTTTTTGATCGAGCGTATTTAGCGGCTATATTCTTTGAATAACGCGCTCTTTTCTCTCCAGAATTCATTTTTATTTTTGTCATCTTTGGAACTGCCTTACTTGGTACTACATCCTTTATACTTGTCAATTTCTAAATGTGTCAAGGACAATTATCTTTGATTAATCACCTGGAGTTACACACTTATCATTTTCCACTGTAAAGATATGTAACATGTATATATGGAAACTTGTCTAATCTGTTTTTACTCCAGTTATAGGTACCACTGACCTGTGACTGAGAAGAAGGGTGAGTTAATTACCGACCCGAAATAGGGTGCTTACACAACTAGCAACCCAGCAATTATAATTAGGTCCTGAAGAAAGCCCTCCGACCCCTCCTGGGCAATAGAAGGGGCGGAAACATGTTGACCTATCTCATGAACCACATGGTGCTATAGAAGAGTAGAATTTCTATATACGCACCACCTAATCTTTTAATCTTGCCACCTCTTCTTCTGAATAAAATGTGTTTAGGAGGGAGAGCGAAGCAATTTTAACTCACTCCTATTTTTCTGTTTACCTCACTTCTTGTTCACTTTATTCCTGATCACTACTGCTAAAACCAGTGGGTCAACCTCCAGGTGGAGGAAAGCATATTATCAAAAAAACCCGATGATGATGCTTTCACGTTCTAAGAGAAGCAGAGAATCAAGATATACCGCTCTAACGCTCTTGTACGTGAATGAGGGTTTTTAAGTTGGTCACCACACCTGATCCTGGTATTACAGGTACAAGTGATCCATTCTACCTTTGATTATTTACCTTTGATAGGAAGTTGAATGGATCACAGCTTCTTCCTCCCCCCATTGATTATACAACAGAACAAAATATGACATTTTAAATACACAAAGTTCAGTCAGCACCCAATTTCGGAAACAAGATGTTACACAAAAATAAAAACGTTTCTCTTGCTTCCCGTCTGGACATATATTGTTAACATATCAATATTCTATAATATTCCGCCAGCATTTATTGCTTATATAATCTTTTCACCAGAAAGAGAATAACAAATTAAAAATATGTTGCAATAATGTATTTCTTTGTACATCCCATGTATTATGCTGAAAGGAAGCTTCACATGGGAGAGCTGGAACCCATACTCCTGAATTATCTGCAGCAATGGTTCTTTTTAAGCAACATGAGAGGTAAAGAGAAAACTCCTTTCAAAATATCTAGAATTTAAAGTCCACGCTTCCAGGTGAGAATCCAGGTCAACAACCAAATTCAAATTTGTCTGTTTAATCCAAATTTTGGAACAGATTAATATACACCAATCAGAGCATTATGGTGTAGAAATACAAGGTAAACAGAATGAAACTGAATCTCCAAAGCAAATTAAGTCAGCACAACAAAAAGAAAACGACTAACTCGATCACTGCAGCATATGTTATCAAAAGACAAAAATGTGCTTTGGATTGCATCAAATTTCCAGCAAAAACCCTACAAATCCCTAACCATCCCTATACTACCTTAAATGGGAATCCTAATCTTGAGTAAGTTTAGGAAAGGCAAGGAAGAAAGGTGTCAGCCGTTAGAGACTTCCTAAAAAGTAACTCCAACCAGGGTCATGTAGCATGTGTCAGATTCACCAATGCACTCTTACCTGAACAACACTTTTTTCTCCTACCTGTAAGGTGCTTGGTAGGGTTTCGCAGAGACGCTATGAGCCAACCTCCCAGGATCCCTATCCAATAACCAGTGATTATATTTAACACTATGGCCTTCGATAGAACTCAGGGAGGAGGATGGATTCGGACGCTAGTTGAATTCCTGTTGTCGACCTGCGAGGCAACAAGAAGTATTTTTAGGATATGATTTCTTACACTATGTCACTAACCTTACAATTATACTAACGCTGAAATCCCTACTTAATTTGGAACTTGCGTAATTTTAAAAGTCCTACCTGCGATCTATAGGAATGGGCGTCGCGTCCTGGACATTGTCGTGAGTCGAGGTGTTGTCCTATGAGGGCATCGTCGATGTTGTGATGTAGTCGGTGTTATGATGTTGTAGTTTTGTCTTTAGATGCCGATAAGTTTTCTCTGTAAGTAAAAGAAATCATAGAATTAGTTATTTTCTATTCTTTAGTTTTTTAAGGCGCTTTTAACATGACTTTCTAGTTTAGGTTTACATCACCAGTATTCACTTATTTCACCCTCGTATTGGTTCCATCACGACATTCTGTTTGAAAAGAATAATAAGGAGTGGAACAACAAATGTACTAAACACACATTAAAATGAGATTGTCCTCTGAGCTTGAAATTTCTTATAGTTCAAAATATCTTTTCTTTAAGCTGAAAAGTCTTTCCAAAAATTGTCTTTAAAGTGTTGCGCTTTAATTTGCTGCTTTCCTGCGATGGGCGCCTTAAAAGTAAAGAATATTCACTTAGCTTTCTTTTTCAGGAACCGTTGATTCAGAAGAGGAACCCAGAACAGAAGAAACCGGAGATCCTGGCATCATCAGGTAAGCAGAGAAGAGCAGCTGTTGCTGTGTCGAGAGCCGGAAGGCTAAGCGCCTTCTAGAACTTGGGTGTGGCATTTTATAGTCATGCCACACCCAAACGAGTCCTACGTCGTGTGCGTTTAGACGCGCTGCGACGTACAGCTGCACAGATCTGCAGTCGGGTGAAGCGCGAGTCAGCGCGAACGTTCCCAGAATGTTTTCCTTTAAAACAGAGATTTCTAGAGCAATTCAAGTGTGATGACAGTTCGGAATTTTACAAATGTATTCAGAGAAGTACCAATAATATTTAATAACTCTTGGAGTGACAAATAAGTTGGAATCGATAAGCATTTACACAATAAAGCTGAATACATTATTTTGGCACACTGTAATACACACCTTGTTGTAGTTTTACCATTACACCATAATTATAACACTTGGAGTGCTGGATGCACGGGACAGGGGAGGGTTTTAATTGGGGAGATAATGCTCTAATACAGGGCAGGAATGCATGTACTGCGCTTTGTCTATTTTGACGAGACTAAACAGGGATCATGACAGTACCCCCTCGCAGAATCCCCCCTAAAACTACAGGAATAGGTATTGGTTTATCAGGATACCGGGAATGAAAAGCTTTTAGCACTCTTGGGGCATTTTGTAAATTAGCAAGTGGTTCCCACGAGCACTCTTCAGGACCGTACCCTTTCCAATCTACTAAATAGAATAGTTTGCCTCGAATTCTCTTGGAGTCGAGCACCGATTTTACCTCAAATTCCGGAACTCCATCTACATCTATGGCTGAAGGAGGTGTTAACATACGTGTCATAGGATTGAAGGGTTTCAATAATGAAACATGGAAGGCTGGATGAAAACGATATTTGGGGGGTAGTGTTAACTTCACACAGACAGGATTAATTCCCTTTTCTACAGGAAAGGGTCCAATATATCGTGGACAAAATGTTTTATGGCTCTTAATTTTTAAATGTTTAGCGGATAACCATACTGTATCCCCAATGGAATATGACGGTGGCACTGATCGATGCATGTCTGCTGATTTTTTTCTGAGTCTCTTTTGCTTGTGCCAAATGGTACTGTGCTTGCTGTTGAACTGATACCAAATTGTGTACATAATCATTGACAGCTGGGGCTATCATAGAGAGTTTATCTTGCCCTAGAATATCTTTGGGATGAAAACCATGAGTACAGAAAAAAGGAGACATACCAATAGAAGAATGGTTGTTGTTGTTGTAAGCAAATTCCATGGCCCATAAAATGTCTGACCATTCCTGTTCACAAGTAGCTAGCATACATCGTAAATATTGTTCGATAGTTTCATTCGTGCGTTCAGTTAATCCATCAGTTTGAGGATGATAACTGGATGAAGTACGCACTCCATGTTCAATGACTTTCCAAGGCGTTGCCAGAAATGAGAAATAAATTGGGAACCTCTGTCTGAAATTACTATAGATGGTATTCCATGTAATTTAATGATTTCTTTCAGGAAAATGTGAGTCAATTCAATTGCAGAGGGTAGTTTTTGCAGTGCTATAAAATGAGCCATTCGTGTGAAATGGTCTATAACAGTTAAAATGGTAGTGAAACTGGTCTTAGTACGCGGGAGTTCTACAATAAAATCAAGGGAAATGGTATGCCACGGTTGCGGTGGTATAGGTAGAGGTTGCAATAACCCACTAGGGGCATGGTGTACGGGTTTATTTTGTGTACATATGACACAGGTGTCCACATAATTCTGAATATCTTTGAACATGGAAGGCCTCCAAAACTTTCGTTTAATTAACTGGTACATTTTAGTAACCCCAGGATGTGCAGACAATGTTGTATCGTGATATGCTTGCATAATTCGATTTTGTATTGACATGTCAGGTACAAAAATTTGATCATTCATACATAATAGATCATTTTTCCATTGCAACAATGGATATTTTTCGTGCCATTCATGTGTCTGTTTTGTCTTTAGTTCTTTCTTTATGTCCTGTATTACATCGGTCTCAATAACTCCAACCTGGAAGCATTCTGTTGGTATTATTGGTTGTGATTTTTCTTGCTTTGCGTTCATATCATCACTTATGCCTATGCGTGATAAAGCATCTGCTTTGTTGTTCTCTTTTCCTGGTCGATAAGTGATGATAAAATTGTAATCATTAAAGAATAAAGTCCATCGTAATTGACGAGCAGAAAGAGCTTTGACAGATCGTAGCGTTTGTAAATTACGATGATCAGTATAGATGGTGATAGGGTGTCGAGCACCTAACAAGTAATGTCGCCACTCTTCAAACACAGCTTTTATAGCCAATAATTCCCTATCAGCTATAGCGTAATTCTGTTCTGCGGGAGAAAGTTTCCTAGAGTAGTATGCTATGGGGTGCATTTGGCCTGTGTTTTTGTGTCTTTGAGATAAAATGCCTCCTGTAGCAAATTGCGAGGCCTCTGCTTCGACTATGAAGGGCTGAGAAGGGTCTGGATGCATCAGGATAGGAGCCGAAGTGAATTGTTTCTTTAAAGAATGGAAGGCTTGTTCTGCTTCAGTGTTCCATTCGAATTTAGTGTTTTTTCGTAGCAATTTGGAAATTGGAGTAATAAGCTGGGAGAAGTTATGGATGAAACGCCTATAAAAATTGGCGAATCCCAAAAAACCTTGAACTTGTTTCACAGAGGAAGGACTTGGCCAATTAATGATAGCTTGGATTTTCTTTGGGTCCATTTCGATTCCGGAAGGACTGATGACATAACCTAAATACTCTACTTTGGTGGCATGGAACATACTTATTTCTAATTTCACATATAATGAATTCTGTAAAAGCTGTTGAAGAATGGCTCTTACTTGTTTTACATGTTCTGTAACGTTTTTTGAGTATATTAGTATATCATCAATATATACTACACAACATATATCCAGAAAATCTCTTAATACCTCATTTATAAAAAACTGAAATGCTGCCGGAGCCTTGCAGAGTCCGAAGGGCATGACTTGGTACTCATAAAGGCCAAATTTAGTACGGAACGCTGTTTTCCATTCATCGCCCTCGCGGACTCGTACAAGATGGTATGCTCCGCGCAAATCCAGTTTTGTACAAATGATTGCGTCTTTAATTCGGTCTAATAAAGTTGGTATTAAAGGTAATGGATATCTATTTTTTATGGTCACATTGTTGTAACTCACCCCCTTTTTTAGGTATAAAAAAGAGGGGTGAAGAGACCGGGGACTTAGAGTGCCGAATGAATCCGTTGGCCAAGTATTCATCTAGATAATTTCGTAAATGTTCATTCTCAGTTTCAGTAAGGGCATAAATGCGACTGCATGGTAAAGTCGCCCCAGGCATTAAGTCGATACGGCAATCATAACCCCTATGTGGTGGTAGGGTGTTTGCCTTCTTGTTTGTCAAAAACATCTACAAGGTCGGCATATTCGTTCGGGACTCCCTCCAACAATAAAATGTTCTTAGAGTCTTTAGGGAACTCATAACCTTGTATAAGGAGTTCTGATGTCTGATGTTGAAGGCATTTTGTGTGACAGTAGTCTGATTTAAATAATATAGTCTTTTGTGTCCAGTCAATGTAGGGGTTATGTAGAACTAACCATGGAATTCCTAATATCAGACGGAATTGAGGCGCGTCTATAATGTCGAAGGATATTTTTTCAGTATGTTTTATGGAGCATGTCATGTTAAGTGTTTCAGTATGATGTCGTATGGGGCCTGACGTTAATTCGTTGCCATCTACAGCTCGCACTATTTCTGGGTTTTCTTTCGATACCTTTTTTAAACCTAAATCTTGCAGTAATTGTGTATCAATGAAATTGCCTGTGGCTCCGGAATCTATCAATGCGTCTACGGACCATGATCTAGATTTATCTTCTTGGGATTGTAATAAAACTCTGATACTGAGATGGCATTGTGAGGCTGCAGGAGCTGTGGAGGCCAAACTGGATTGTTCAGCGATAAACTGACCTCATCATTTAAAGAGTCTTTTCGTTTTCCGACTGCTGTGTAATTGCTACCTCAGTTATCTTTGTTTTTGCTTTATTAGGTCGGGTGGGACATTCTTTGACGAAATGACCTGCTTTACCGCAGTAAAGACATTGATTTAATTTCCTGCGTTTTTCCTTCTCTTTTTTTGTTAGTGGACCTCTAACAGTCCCGATTTGCATGGGTTCCCCCAAATCAGGTTTGCTAACTGATTCATTTTTAATGCTAGGTCTTTCTTTAAACAGAAACATTTTATGTTCGGTTTTACCTTTTCCACCCTTACGTTCTACGGTGATTTAATTTTACTGCTAGATCTATAAACTCCTCACAATCAGTTGGTGGATCCAAAATCTGTGTTACCATATCTTTTAATTCGTCCTTAAGACCTCGGTAGAAAAGGGAAACGCGTTTCTCTTCTGGCCATTCTGCTTCAATTACCAACCTATTAAATACTGAGATGTAGTGTAGTAGGTCAGAAGCACCTTGTTTCAAATTAAGCAATTCATGATCAGCTGATTTCACGAATACGTGTTTTGCAAACAATTTCTTCATGGTGTTTTTAAAGCGCCTAAGATCATAAAGAATTGGATCGTCTCGTTCTACATAGGGTACTGACCATAAAGCTGCATCTCCTCCTAAATAGGACAAAATAAAGGCAACCTTGGAAGAATCATCTGGAAACGCGGCAGGTTTGGCTACAAAATGGAGATGACATTGATTTAAGAAGATAGTAAATTTACCACTATCTCCATAGAACCTTTCTGGGGGCGCCAAAGGAACAGAGACTGGGGTTACAACCTGTATTTGTGTTGGCGTGGGGGTTGTATTACTGCTATACAATGTCTGCATAGCAGGCTGAAAAGCAGATGGTTGTAGTATGGGTTTCTTTGGGGATGGAAAACTCCAAGCAGGCGGACTAGAAACATTAGCTGCCTGCATATTAGTCTGTAGTGCTGAAATGTCTCTACGTAACTCAGCGTTTTCAGTTTTAATTTCTGCTAACATTGTAGCGATATCCTGTAATGAGACCTGTGTAGATGGGTCCATAGCGTCTGGGCGAAACTGAATCCGTGGGCTTAGCCTTCTTTCAGATTCACCAATGCACTCTTACCTGAACAACACTTTTTTCTCCTACCTGTAAGGTGCTTGGTAGGGTTTCGCAGAGACGCTATGGGCCAACCTCCCAGGATCCCTATCCAATAACCAGTGATTATATTTAACACTATGGCCTTCGATAGAACTCAGGGAGGAGGGCCGGATTCGGACGCTAGTTGAATTCCTGTTGTCGACCTGCGAGGCAACAAGAAGTATTTTTAGGATATGATTTCTTACACTATGTCACTAACCTTACAATTATACTAACATACTAACTCTGAAATCCCTACTTAATTTGGAACTTGCGTAATTTTAAAAGTCCTACCTGCGATCTATAGGAATGGGCATCGCGTCCTGGACGTCGTCGTGAGTCGAGGTGTTGTCTTATGAGGGCGTCGTCGATGTTGTGATGTAGTCGGTGTTATGATGTTGTAGTTTTGTCTTTAGATGCCGATAAGTTTTCTCTGTAAGTAAAAGAAATCATAAAATGAGTTATTTTCTATTCTTTAGTTTTTTAAGGCGCTTTTAACATGACATTCTAGTTTAGGACTACATCACCAGTATTCCCTTTACTCTAATTTCACCCTCGTATTGGTTCCATCACGACATTCTGTTTGGAAAAGAATAATAAGGAGTGGAACAACAAATGTACTAAACACACATTCAAATGAGATTGTCCTCTGAGCTTGAAATTTCTTATAGTTCAAAATATCTTTTCTTTAAGCTGAAAAGTCTTCCCAAAAATTGTCTTTAAAGTGTTGCGCTTTAATTTGCTGCTTTCCTGTGATGGGCGCCTTAAAAGTAAAGAATATTCACTTAGCTTTCTTTTTCAGGAACCGTCGATTCAGAAGAGGAACCCAGAACAGAAGAAACCGGAGATCCTGGCGTCATCAGGTAAGCAGAGAAGAGCAGCTGTTGCTGTGTCGAGAGCCGGAAGGCTAAGCGCCTTCTAGAACTTGGGTGTGGCATTTCATAGCCATGCCACACCCAAACGAGTCCTACGTCATGTGCGTTTAGACGCGCTGCGACGTACCGCTGCACAGATCTGCAGTCGGGTGAAGCGCGAGTCAGCGCGAACGTTCCCAGAATGTTTTCCTTTAAAACAGAGATTTCTAGAGCAATTCAAGTGTGATGACAGTTCGGAATTTTACAAATATATTCAGAGATGTACCAATAATATTCCATAACTCTTGGAGTGACAAATAAGTTGGAATCGATAAGCATTTACACAATAAAGCTGAATACATTATTTTGGCACACTGTAATACACACCTTGTTGTAGTTTTACCATTACACCATAATTATAACACTTGGAGTGCTGGATGCACGGGACAGGGGAGGGTTTTAATTGGGGAAATAATGCTCTAATACAGGGCAGGAAGGCATGTACTGCGCTATGTCTATTTTGACGAGACTAAACAGGGATCATGAAAGCATGAAGCCACCAAGCTTAAGATGGGGTCTATTCCTCAAGGATCCCTAAAGTAAAAAAGTGTCAGCTGTCTCTAACTACATCACAACATAAGCAATTATGGAATCAAGGCACCTCCCACGTTGACTCTGGAAAATTTCCATTTCCAGCACTCTCCGGCTTCCTTTCTCCGCCTCCATGTTCACACGCTGAGATGTTTCGTACGTCCTTGGTGCCATCTCCTTCTCCCACGAGAACTCGTCCTCCATCTGTTATTGCATTGCTCCTTCTCAGGCGTCTCTGTCTACTAGAAACAATAACTCTTTCTCTCAACTAATGAAGCCTTGTCCACCTGCATTGGGAACACAAATATATGCAATATTCCACAAAACAAGCAAAATACGAATTCAAACGTGAGCTGGAAAATATATTAGAAATGCATTTCAGGCCCACAGTTAGGTTCAATTAACAACGCACAGGTTACATTATGTGCGCACTTTCTATAAGCAACTAAGAAATACTTTCAGCACATATAAACAATTATAAGTGGCAAGTCTTAACACACTAAAGGTTATGAGTGCAATATTAAAGTAATCAATAAACACAGGGGGTTTGTTATCCCTTCACACAATACAAATTTCCCCCTTGTCAGTACATTTTTAGAGTACACACGAAAGTCTGGTTAATCATGAGGACATGTAATCGTCTTGTATTCCTCTTTCTTCTTTTCATGTATTAGCCACACAGAGTATATCGGAGTGCAAACTAACCGTGATTATAACACACTCCTAATGTTACTTCCCCAAAAAAAACTGCTCTCCTCCACACATAATAAACACTCAAAACATTTACTTCTGCCAAAACATGCTGTAGGCTCCGCCCTTGTAAAGTTTCTTCTTGATAGCAAAGGAAAAGATACAAATCACCAGCAATGACCAGAAAATGAAAATGTATTTGCAATATTTTTCTGTTTTGTAGAGAGAGAAACGCGTGCATAATTATTTTAAGCCTGAGCAGAGTTCGTGGAGTTCCGTAATGTGGAACTCCGCGAAGTGCAAAAAAACTCTGCCGCACTACGCGGAGCTCCGCATGCGGCTGAGTGCATTAGATAAATGCCGTTTGTGGTGATTTTCAGAGCCAGGTGCTTGTCCGCACTGTGCAATCATGGCGAACGGCACCATGCACAGCGCAAGCGGGCGCTGCTTCCTTTCTGCTGCTTGAGTAGATTATTACTCGAGCTGCAGCTTTCTCAACGAGAGCGGACGGTTTCTCAATGCGAGCGGTCGCGAGCATATGCGACCACTCACAATGAGAAATCTGACGGCCCGCGTTGAGAAATCTCGCCGGGAGGTTAATTTTCCATGCTTGCGCTCGCAAACTTGATGTTGACGATCGCGAACAAGGAAAAATCTCGCCGGGAGGTTGATTTTCCATGCTAGCGCTCGCCAACTCGATATTGACGATCGCGAACGAGGAAAAATCTCGCCGGGAGGTGGATTTTCCTCGCTCGCGCTCACCAACTTGACGCTGCGAAAGCGAGCGAAGAAAAAAACGCTGCTCCGCTACAGATTAATAAAGTGTATATAAATAAAGAGGCAAAATGTACAATTGAAAATGTTTAAACATTCTGTAAATTTGAAGGGCTTTGAAATTGTAGACAAATTTTAAGTTAGTATCCTCAGAATGATTCATGGGAGCAGTGCAAATGCATCAACAGAATATAGTATGGACGATGAGTGGCCTCAGTTGAATTCAGAAAAGCTCCAACTTTTCCATTAAAATTTAAATGTAGGTGTTTTTATATTTGTTTGTAAATTAAATCAAATATTTCATCATTTGTATATTTGTTTGATGAATGCTTGTTTCTGTATTTTTTCTGTATTCCTTTGCTGTTCAAATTATTGAAAGGCTTAGGCCAGGGTGTTGGGATGCAAAACTCCTCTACATGGTAATAGACTTGCACCCATGTCCTGAGTGCCTAACTGTACTAATGTCTGGACTCCTAATGCTGATTTTTGAATCATATGTGGGTGCCATGACATAGGCCTATCTCACAGATCGGGTCTTGTTGGACCGAGAGGGGTGCCCAAAGCACTACCATCATAGTAGTGGAAGGCTACTGCCTTGAACAGGAGTTAAGCTGCATGAGTGCAGTGGTGGCAGCATACCATGTAGTGATCAGTAGGAGGGACCAGGTTTTTTTAGCCTATATCACTGGAGTGAGGCCTACAGGCTCACTCACTTTATAAAGTTCCACTGCTGTGTGCTTAAGTCAGCCTTAGCCTACATCAGTTTGGTGTGAAGTGCTGCGCAGCGCAGAAGAGTTGTGTCTACGCTGGGTCAATGTGTGCCTGGGGAGGGTGCAATACAAGAAGAATAATGTACTGAGTAGTGCATGCATGATGTATGCATGTGCTGGATGTACATGTGCCCTCGAGTGTTTCAGTACCTGAAGGATGTAGGATAAATGCATGTGTGGGTGTATGTACACCTCTGAGTGGTACAATATTTGAAGGGTACAGTGCTGGGCAGTGTGCATATGTTAGAAGTAAGTGCTGGATATATGTGTGCCTCTGAATGGTACAATACATGGAGCATACAGTACTGTGCAGTGTGTGAATGCTATATACACGCACTGGGTGTATGTGTGCCTGTGAATGGTACAATACATGGAGGGCCCTGGGTTCCATTTTAGGAGACCCGGGCCTGCATGGTGAAACATGGAGAGGAAGTAGAGCGATCCCACAGATAGATTTGGGGATAGCTGCATTCCTGTAAGCTGGGTGGGACACCCACTGGGAAGGGGAGGACCAGGCCTCCCCTGTACATTCAAAGGGTGCTCTTTGTTTCAGCGAGAGGTCACAAGAAAGGGGCCTGAGCACATCTCAGGAAAGAGATGGGACTGATAAGAGTATCATAAAGAGTAGGGCTGGAGGATCTGGGCTAAACTTTTGGTGGACATATCACTGTGGCTGGCATCCAGGTTTGAACTCTAGTCACTCCCATGGCCCATGTTTTGGGACTATCAGCTTTGGAGACACTTCTGCTGTGACAGACTGCTTTCCAAGAGAAAGAGGGAGCAATGGAGTATGTACTTCAAAAGAAGCAGAGCTCCAACATAAAACCTTAACGACTCAGACGCTAAATCTTATTTGGTGCCTGGCAATGGACTATAAGAAGGGGAGGGAAGTAGCAGTACTGAGACTTCGTAAATAATGGCGGGAGAAGAAGACGAGGGAGACCTAGAAACACTGGCAATACTATAAAATGTCACTCTAGCCTTACTGGTCATTTGATAGTGAGGAGAGTTCCATTAACTGGGAGCAAAATGACGTCAGAGAGATTCCGTAAAAAATGCTGGGTTAACCTATTCAGCGATTGAAATAGAAGCTGCAAAAGGGCTATTCAGGAGATATGCAATATTAGATCTTCCAGCGTATTATGAGCCATATAGATCTATCAAAGTGCTGTTAAACAGGCATAGGACACATGACCCTTTTTCAAGGGAGGCTATGCAAAGGTGGAGTGTGCACTTTTCACTGAGGTCGGAGCCAGCTTTTTCATTTAAAGTATTACCAGAAGTGATCACTGATGTGGGAGTACACCTTCAATTTTCACACCTCTTTAAACCTTGAGTGCAAGGGTTTTAAGACATTGTGCACCTTGGCTAAATAACCTATATAGTGCACAGAGAGCTTTAAATAATACGACAAGCAGTGCTTAAAATGGGCAGGCACTCACAGGTACTGAGTACCTGCCCTTCTCTGTCGGTTTTCAATACTTTTAGTGGGAGAATATCAGCTCTACTACATAGCACACAGGCATTCTTGGGCAATGAGTGCCTACACTTCTTTAATTCAGTTTCACCCACTGATGACAAGACATGTCTTGCTGAGTCGTGTGCCTTACGTAATACTGTTCGAAATGCAAATGTGCATGCCAGAAATTCTAGTTGGTGAGAATCCTCATGAAAAGACACACCTTGCTTTGTTACAGGTTTTGTAGCTCACCCAACAAAGTTTAAGGGAAGCAAGTGTAGTTGCAGCCTGCTCTTATCTACCGTTTTTGGCTGGTTGCCCAAGGCAGCTGAACTAATGTTTGAAGAGTTGGGAGAGAGAGAAGAATGCGGTCTTGCTTACAGAGAGCCTGTGCCAGTTATAGTGATGGAGAGATCAAGAATGGTACGTTTGTCACCGTTGCTCTAAGAGAACAAGCATTTTCAATGCAATAGGTCTCGCATTTGCGAGCATTTTAGCTTTTGTCATTGTAAATGCCAATGCCTTTTATATATGTGTTTTTAAAAGCAACACATATATGAAAGGCATTGTTATTTCAAATGTCAATAGCTCAAACTCTCGCATTTGCGAGACCACTCTAATGGTGGCGGCGCCCCTTTCTACAGACGCTGCTCGCCGTATTCACGTTACAGTGAGCAGCGTGTAAAGAAAGGGGCTCGGTCAACATTAAAGTGAAAACAGGTATGGGGCGCTTTCACCCAAACAGAAAGAAATTAATGAAATAAGAAAGCATCTGTAGCGCGACCGCGAAAGTGAAAGTGGCCCGCGCTGTTAATTAAACAAATAAATAAGCGCAGCCGCTAAAGTGAAAACGGACCACGCCGTAAATTTAATAAATAAGCACTATAGTTAAAGCGGACCGCGCTGTAATTTAAATAAATACATTACTAATAATATAAGAGCGTGCGGCGTGCTGCGATGTCGTGGGTGGAATAGGGGAAGATCATTAAAGAAAATAGTGCTCACCGACTACATAAAGCAGACCGTGCAACAACAAAAGAAAAAAGTCCAGTAGTTTGGGAGGTTACAAATGCAGACATGGCGGTACCAAGGAGGGACTACTAAACCTTTTCACAAATGAAAAGCAACAATTTCAAAAGGACAGTAACAGAAACCAATTGAAAAGATGGGTGGGAAATGGGGATACCTTAATACAGCATGCCTCGCAGAACAGCGCATGCGCTGGCCACGCTGGACCTAAAAACCCTGGACGGGAAGAGCTACTTACGCAGATGTGCAGCACTTTGGAGATGTTTTTCCCAACGCCCCTTCCCCGGCATGCAACCCCAACCAGTCTCCTGAGGGGATGTGGAGAGATACTTCTGTACTGTGCCTAATCACATCAGGTTGATAAGAGGTACTTGAGAAGGTTGATGCACCTCCTGCGTCTACGTGAGTAGGGATGTTTTTTACACATGCAAACAGTTGGCAAGTGTCTCCCCACACATTACAATAGTCTTTGAAGTCTGCAACAATTTGCATAAAGTCTGAAAACAGCAAAACTTTGTAAGTCCGAAATAGTGATGGTGAACCGCAGCAGCCATCTTGATTGCTTTTTATGCAGAGGTGTGGCGGGGTAGAGGAGAATAAGGCAAGATGGCTGCCACAGTGGGATGCACACAGCATCTATATGCATAGGCGGAATGAGGTAGGTTTCTGTAAAGATCTCAGTTTACATACCTAAATTCTTTAAAGAACAGTTTAATACATCGAAAGGGAATACCTACTAAGGGTCCAATTATTCTGTTTTATAAATCCATCCAAATAAAGGCATTTTTAACCTATGCTCAGGGATTCCGCATGGGGAAATACCAAAGATCAGAAACTTACAGCACAGAACCTGTACGGCAGAGACATGGCAGGGCACTCTGCACTTCTGAAACAGTGTCACCAACTTTACCAGCAAACACAAGAGATTTTTCAGGCAAAAACTGATTTGATTGTTCACCATCCTCGAAAGATAGCACGTAACTAGCAAATAATTTACCAGTCAGCACAGTGAAAGTCTAAGTTCCCACTGCCTCACTATATAAAAGAAAAGGTGAGGTGAGAAAGTACTGCAGTATCATCAGCTGAGAGTGAATGAGTAAACTTGTAGAGCAGCAAAAAAGCAAAGAAAAACATTTCTAAGGGCGCAGGCTGAACGGAATGGTTTAGAGGCCTTTTAAAAAAAATACAATGTTTAATAATGTGGTTTAGCCGATTTCCAAACGACTGATGGAGAAAGCTAAGCACAAGCAGATAAATGAAGAGCAACACATAATTGTTTGAACAGTGCTAGCTGGACTTACATTTCATATAGTTGGCAACCTATTAAATGTTGAAGCATGCACTTCTTTTTAACTGTACTGGTATTCTCAACCTGTTAACTTTAAAAGGCCTTGAAAAGGCGGATGGCTGGCCTTTCTATTACCAACACACCCAGAGGTATGTATGATTCAGTCCGCGTTTTCAAATGGCTACAAAAATAGCTAAAGGTGTTAAAGTTGTCTGGCGCTTTAAAAAAATGCCCATTTTGTTTATGTCTGGGCTGGGACTGCAGGGCTGGCTTAGAGACCTAATACTACTAACATACATAAAGCGGGCTTTGGGACCCCGTTTCAACCATTGGATTTCTTCGACGGCCTTTCTGCCATTTGCTTGAGACTTGATTAATCACGCCTTTGCCCAGCCCCATTGCTGAGAGAAAAGTGTCCAGCCTATTGGCAGCAGAATCTTCCAAAGAGCCCCAGTGAAGATTAAAGTCTCCCAGGAAAATCTGTCTGTCACTTTGAGAGTATTGGTCGCTGATGAAGTCGGTGAGTTCCTCCAAAAAAGAAGAGCAGTCACCAGGCGGGTGATAAATGGCATGAAATCTGAAGGGGGAGCGGTGTTGCACTTGAAGCTCCGGAGACAGGCATTCGAATGTACGGAAGGAGCTGTTAGGAATCAGTGAAACAGCAGCCCATTTGGACTGTTGCCTCCGTGCGTCGTACCATCCGGCAGAGACCAAAAAGGAGGACATTAGCGTGGGGCATTCTGGGTATTTCGTTCCGCACAATAGCAAATCACGAGAGCCCCCCTGCCACTGTCCAAGATCACACACACTCACAGACACAGCGGGAGTGCACGTGGAGGTGGCAACCAAGCCTCTTGACACAGCCCATCCTGTCAGGCACAAGAGTGAAGAGAAAAGCCCCCACTCCAGATAGTGACTGCAATGTGGCGCGAGTCACAAAAACAACACTCTCCTACCACCATCCGACAGCAGTAATGGTGGCGAAGAGCACAGCAGTGCTCAAGCATATGGTGGTGAAGGGGGAAAGGCGGCAGCGGTAGTCGCACCTCCAGACCTCCCCTGATGGGTAGCTGGTGGTGGTGGAGGGGAGCAAAAGCAGCAGTAGTAGTCAGCGCTGCCGCTAAAGTGAAAGCGGACCGGCTGTAAATTACATAATTAAATAAGCCCGGCCGCTAGTGTTAAAGCGGACCGCGCTGTAATTTAAATAAAAGCGAGCGGCGTGCTATGATGTTGTGAAAGGAATAGGGGAACATCATTAAATAAAATAGTGCTCCCTGACTTTTAAACCAGACCTTGAAAAGACACAAGTAAAAGGTCCAGTCCTTATGGGAGGTAACAAAAGGAGACAAAGCGGTACCAAGGAGGGACTAACAAGCCTAATAATGACTTGGAAGCCAGTGTTTACGAAGGACAATGACACAAGCCCATTAAAAATATGGGCGGATCTTCAATTGCATACTCCACTACTGCATGCCTCGCAGCAGCGCATGCGCTGCCCAGGCTCGACCTAAAAAGAAGTCAGTGAAATTGTACCATGGGGCACATCCTATACAGCCCACCAGTGCTGCTGACAGAAACACCACGAGGTGTGCAAAGGACGAGGAGGTCACTAACTGTGTCACATTCAGTGCATCCTCTAAATGATGAGCAACCAAGTCCAAGTATAGATAAGCCAGCGGTAATCACTGTAATGATTGAAAATGCTGCGTTACACCATCTTAACCATCGTTTACACATGTGCCAGCGTCTCTTGAAAGTTTAAGTCAAAATACCAGAGGCCCATCAGATTTTATTTCCAAACTGTCAAACTGAGAAATGCACATTATAGATTAATCAAATGATGTTGAACAGAATTATAGATTTGAAATTGCTGTCACGGAAAAGATTCACAACCAAATTAGCAAAGCAGATAGTTGGAGTTTAGACAGGCAATGGAGACTTATACAAAACCTCCCTGGGTTCATATCTGAATCGTATTGATAGTGACCTCATTTATAATTTATCTGACTATGGTGATAATTCTTTAAAAATATATATCTTTATTGATTTTAAGTTTTAAAGCGATGTTGAGGCTTTGCAATAGACTCTTTTTAAAGGTGGCAAATGAGCACCGAACATTAACAGAAAAAACATGAAGGAGGCACTTGTGCACACCCAACCCAGTGATCACAGTAGGACAATCTCATAACATCTGCATATTACCAAAAGAAGAATCCAATTGTGGCTACAATGACGTTCTCAAATTCTTCACACTGACATAATCAGCCCCTTGTGAAAAAGGAATATTATAGTATTGCATGCATCTGCCCCATATCTTGTAGAATTTACAAGGGCAACCCCTAAGTGTGTACACAACCTTCTCGGCCACCATATACAAATCCATCCCCCTTTTCCATTCCAACAGTGTTGGAGCCTCGGGTGCCCCCCAGTGCCTTGCCACATCCCACTTTGCCACCACTAACCATAAGTTGCAAAACAGGAGTTGGGCCCTAGGAACATCGATGTCCCACGCAATGCTCAACAAGACATGCTTAGGGTCAAGGGGGATGGTTCACCCACCGCCCACATCAATTCCCTCACCACCTGCCCCCCATTAATCTGGATGGCCAGGCAGCTCCAGAGTGTAAGGTAGTAGGAGCCCCCTCCCAACCACAGAGGATACAGTCAGAGGAGGAGGCTTGTCCCATGTGATGTAGCTGGACCCTATCATAGTACACCCGGTGGAGGATTTCCAGTTGTATTAGGCGTAGATGAGATTTTATTGCCACCTCCCGAGAAATGCATCAGTGCTGCTTCCCAATCAACATCTTCTAGGTCCCCCACCTCCGAGTTCCACCTCTCTCTCCCTCAGCTTAAGCAGTCTATCCGGCATGTTATTATTGAGAGTTTTATATGCGGCAGATATGGCTTTAGAGAACAACTCCTTCTGCAGAAGTCGCCCCTCGAGTGGAGAAAACTTCTCTGCAATCCAAGCATGTCGCAACTTGGCGTACTTCAGGAATTAGTTGGGGTGCATGGAATAAGTCCATCGGAGGGAAGCGAATGATATCAATTCCCCACCCTCAAGAAGGTCTCCCACCCTGGAGATCCCCAATAGGTCCCAGGCTCCTAATACTCGGAGTTTCCCAATTTCCCTCAACCACTGTCCCTCCCAGAGCGGTGTCTCTCTCGTCAGTTTGTCCACTCAGCCTATAGTCCACTGGCCTTCCATCAGGCATCTATCGCCACATGAGTCGCCGGCAGCATCCGATGTGCCCCACATCCTCGTAGAGGTATTAGAGACACGAGCGGATGGTAAATTTGCTGCGCTACAGCCTATAGGTTGAATGATCCTGGCCATGAACTGCCAGTCGTTCACTGACTATAGCGATATTTCTAACTTAAATGGTGCATGGCAAATACATTTTAGAAATTTAAGTTCCAAATTTAGTAGCAACAAATCCATGCAAGTAAGAAGAATTCAAAAAAGCCCCGTGGTGTGTGTCTACCTCTATATTTAAATCAGTAGCCACCTCACTGCAAAATGGTGGCTGATGGGAGGACTTGCGCTACCAAAGCGCAATTTCTGCAGAGACCTTAGAAGTGTTCGGCACCTTTTGCTTGAACCTAGATTGTATTTTATTGTCTGCACCTTTTCCCAGTGACTAGTACAGGAATACCCTAGAGAAACTGCTTGCAGATACACAATACTATGTTCCCATGTATGATACAGATCCTCATCTCCGTATAGATAATCATAGTGACTTACACTGTTATAATCAATATGCTGATTGGGTCTTACAAATCTAAAATGCTACTTGGATTGGGATTCTGCACAATTACTAGGAGCACTGTGCTATACCGACATGCTACACTGATGCGAACGTAAATTTGTCACAAAATGTCCTTATTTCAAAATACCATCAAAATATCAGATTTATCCTGACACGTATTTTCTATAAACAGAATTAAACACATCTGATTTGTGTGTTTCTTTCTAGACAAAAAATATAATGTATTCACCTGCATTTCTCAGGGAATACACAGAACCGGGTCTTTAGCATAGAATAAAACAATTACTTTACAAGGAGTGTGTGGGACCAAGGAGTGGCTAATTCAAGTAACAGACATTCTATTTCCAACATGTAATTATACTAAAGATTTCATTTTTTTAATTATATCACTCAATAAAAAAGTGCTATTGGTTTGCAAGTATTAGGGAGCTGATAATTCCTACAGTTTCTTAGAAAAAATATTCATATTTCTAAATTGGGAGTGGAAGAGGGTGTTTCACTGTGATGAAATGATCCATCACCCATGAAGATTTTGATTGAACCCTGTCCAAGCATTGGCAGAGATGATGATTTTGTGATATTTGACTAACAGGCATCTTCCTTACACCCCTCTGGACCAGGAAATGCCCATGCTAAACAGCTCTTCTTTTGCAGTTTCAGCCTTGTCCAAGAACAGGATGTTATCAAGATTTGTTATCATCAAAATAATCCTGCCACATTCTGAAGTCTGCAATGTGAGGCTTTTCTACCTTCGGCTCCCCATTCCTGCTCTCATCATCCATAATGTCTTCAGTGATGTGCTATCCTAAAATCAAGATTGCTTTCATCATGCCACTCACCCAGATACAAATTCACATCTGCAAGCTCTATCCAACTACTGCCCAATTCTGAACCTTCCATTCTTCAGAAATACTCTTTAAATGATAAGGATCGCACAACTTTCTGATCAACTGGAAGCCAACAACTTGTAAAGTATTCGCCCTTAGGGTTCTGGCCTTGCTGTACATTAAAGAGGGTGTTTAATTAAACTTATGATTATCAAAAAGCAGAACAAGGGTGTTAGATTTGGGGGTCTCTAGTTGGCAATGGATTTCACCTTTGTCCAAATAGGGACCCTTGCGTCTAGTCAGGGTAAGGGGCTACACTCCTAAATAACCCCTGCTCACCCCCTTGGTAGCTTGGCACGAGCAGGCAGGCTTATCTCAGAGGCAGTGTGTAAAGCGTTTGTGAACACATACAGTAATACAGTGAAAACACTACAAATGGACACTACACCAGTTTAGAAAAATAAGTAATCTTTACTAGACTTAACACAAGGTCAAACAACAAAAATCCACAATACTGTAATCAAAAATGAGTCTTTAAAATGGTAGAAATAGCTTAGTTCAATGTAGATGGTAAATGCAACACTTTACTCTCAAAGTACCTTGGATGCGTCACGCAATACAAACAAAAGGATCGCAGGGAAGGTGATGCGTCGGTTCCTTACACTCAGGGGAGTGGATGCGTCAGTTCCTTACTGCTGCGCAGGGGAGTTGAGGCTCGCTTCCTTACTGTGTGGGGAGTTGATGTGTCGGTTTCTTACTGTGATCCGGTGCGATGCGACAAGATGGCCCCTCGATTCGATGACGATCCGGTGCGATGCGACAAAATGGCGTCTTGGTTACGTGCGACAACGTAGATGCGATGCGTGCATGCCCGATGGCCGTGCGGCGACTCGGTGAACTTCTGAGCCGCGACAGGCCCAGCGACACGCTTCTCCGGTGATGCGACGGTGACCTCTGCTGCGGCGACACGCTTCTCCGTGGATGCGACACGCTTCGTCGGTGATGCGACGGCGAACAGCTGCGGTGGCGGCACGCTTCTTCGGCAATGCGACTGCAACTGCTGCGGCGGCGACACGCTTCTCCTTGTTGCATCGCGCTTCCAGCTCCCAGCGACACGCAGTCTTCAAGAGGGCCCAACACAACAGCAGGCACCTCTTTGCAGGTAGAACTCCCAGCAAGGGAATTCAGGGGAGCTGGGTGGTGACGTCTTGTATCCCTGAGACTTCAGGCAGGAGGCAAGCTTAGTCTTCAAGCCCTTGGAGATCTTCTTCAAGATGATGAAAGTACACACAAAGTTCCTTTCTCCTTTCTTTGGCAATAAAGTAACCACTGCAGGCCAACCCCAACAGCACACAGCACAGGGGCAGTCTCCTCCTTCAGTTTCCTGGTTCTTCTGCTCAGCAAAGGTTCGTCT
Organism: Calotriton arnoldi; assembly: GCA_963921515.1. Taxonomy (NCBI): domain Eukaryota; kingdom Metazoa; phylum Chordata; class Amphibia; order Caudata; family Salamandridae; genus Calotriton; species Calotriton arnoldi. The sequence continues at coordinate 147,096 of CAWUFW010013212.1, forward strand.
TGATTCCCAGAAGTGATCTAAAGTTCTGGGGTCTGGGCCCCAATATTTATACTCAGAAAGTCTTTGTTCTCTGGAGGCAGAGAGTGTCTGTGCCTGACCAAAACCAGTTCTGTGCAGCTTCCTGGCAGGAGGTGGAGACAGCATTGTTTGAGAGCAGACCTGGCCCAGGTAGCTGAAAGGAAATCTCCTCCCCCTACTCTCTATTCTATGAGGTCTCAGGGGAGTGAAAGGAAATCCCCACCCCTACTCTCTATTCTATGTGAGTCCTATTCAGCCCAGCCCTGACCCATCAGACTGCTGGAGCCAAGACCCTCTCCAGTCCCTTGTCACTCACAAACCAGACAGTGAATACACAACCTTAGCAGAGGCACACTGGAAGGTTGGGCAAGAAAATACCTACATTATAAAAGTGGTATTTTCAAACACAGAATGTAAAAACATCCACACTAAAAGATGTATTTTAACATTCTGAGTTCAGGCATACTAAATTCGTTTTTCTATCTTGTTCCTAGGGTCAGTTAAGGATTATAAGATGTTATAACCAAACTGCCCATTCTGGCCTATGGGAACAGATAGCCTTGCAATAGTGAAAAACGAAATTGTCTGTAATTCACTATTAGGACATGCCACACACATCAGGGCATGTCCTACCTTTTACATACAATGCACCCTGCCCTTTGGCCCACCTTAGGGGTGACTAACATGTAGAAAAGGGAAGGTTTAGGGACTGGCAAGTGGGTGCACTTGCCACGTCAGCATGGCAGTCCCAGACTGCACACAGGCTCTGCAATGGCAGGACTGAGTCACACTTTACAGGCTGCTTCTGTGGGTGGCACTATCAGTGCTGCAAGCCCACCAGCAGCATTTGATTTATAGGCCCTGGGCACCCAAGGTGCACTATACTAGGGTCTGACAAGCAAATCAAATAAGCCAATCATGGAATCACTTATCCATACAACAATTTACAATAGGGACACTTGCACTTTGCCACTGAATAGCAGTGGCAAAGTGCCCAAAGCATCTAGACCAGCAAAAACATCATAAACACAGGAGGCAACAGCAAAAAAAATGGAAGGGGGACCCACGCCAATGGTGCCAGGTCTAACACGTGTGCCCTCCAGCTGAAATGTGGGGAGAACTACCCTACCTCTTGGGATTTCTCTTCACTAAGGCGGAAAAATCTGGACAGACCATCAGCATTGGCGTGTTCTTTACCAGGGCGGTGTTCCACCGTGAAGTCCATCCCCTGTAGGGAAATGGACCACCTCAACAGCTTTGGATTCTCACCCCTCATCTGCATCAACCATCTGAGGAGCCTGTGGTCTGTCTGAACCCGGAAGTGAGTTCCAAACAAGTATGGTCTCAACTTCTTCAGTGCCCAGACCACAGCAAATGCCTCACGCTCAATCGCACTCCACCTCTGTTCCCGTGGAAGTAACCTCCTACTGATGAAGGCTACAGGTTGGTCTAGGCCCTCCTCATTCATCTGTGCAAGAACAGCCCCTACACCATGCTCTGAAGCGTCTGTTTGAACAATGAACTCTTTTGAGAAGTTGGGTGGCAGGAGCACGGGCGCCGTGCACATGGCAGTCTTCAGGGCATCAAAAGCTCTCTGACAGGTGTCAGTCCAGTTCACTTTCTTGGGCTGCTTCCTGGAAGTCAGCTCTGTCAAGGGTGCAACTATGCTGCCATACCCCTTGACAAACCTCCTGTAATACCCAGTGACTCCGAAAAAGGCTCTCACCTCCGTCTGGGTCTTGGGGGGTTCCCAAGCCAAGATGGTATCAATTTTGGGCTGTAGTGGCGCCACCTGGCCGCTCCCAACCTGGTGTCCCAAATACACCACGGAACCCTGCCCGATCTGGCACTTACTCGCCTTGATCGTGAGGCCTGCCCTCCGCAGCGCCATCAACACTTTCCAGAGGTGGCGCAGATGTTCTTCCCAACTGGCTCAGCGCCATGCAATATCATCCAGGTAGGCGGCACTGAAATCCTCCAGTCCAGCCAACACCGGGTTGACCAACCTCTGAAAGGTAGCAGGGGTATTCTTCATCCCAAAGGGCATAACCCGGAATTGGTAGTGCCCATCTGGGGTGGAGAATGCTGACCTCTCTTTTGCCCCATCAGTTAAGGCGATCTGCCAGTACCCAGACGTTAAATCAAACGTGCTGAAGTACCAGGCAGCCCCTAATCGATCAATGAGCTCATCACCTCTGGGGATGGAGTGCGCGTCAGTCCTGGTGACTGAATTGAGTCCTCGGTAGTCCACACAGAACCAGAGTTCGGGTGTGGCACCAGGCGCGGCAGCCTTTGGGACCAAGACCACTGGGCTGGCCCAAGGGCTGTTAGAAGACTCAATCACCCCCTATGCGAACATCTTGGAGACCTCCTCCTTGATGCAAGCTCTCACCCTGTCAGTCACTCTGTAAGTCTTGTTCTTAACAGGAGGACTGTCCCCAGTGTCCACATCATGGACGCATCACTCAGTGACACTAGGGGTCAGGGAGAACAGGTCAGGAAACTGTCCCAACAGTTGGCGACAGTCATCCTGCTGACCCATCTTGCTCTGTCGCAGACAGGAGGTCAGGAAGAGGCTCAGTTTCCTCCTCCATTCCATCATCTGTCGCTAGGAGCATGCCCACTTCGGACCTCTCTAAGTGGGGCTTCAGGCGGTTGACATGCAGGACCCGCAAGGGGTTCCTAGGAGACCGCAAGTTCACCAAGTAGGTGACATCACTCTTGCGCTCCACCACCTCAAATGGTCCGATCCACTTATCCTGGATCGTGCAGGGCTCCACTGGGGCCATGACCCACACTTTCTGACCAGGCTGAAGCTCAATCAGAGTGGCATTCTGATCGTACCACCGCTTCATCTCCTCCTGGCTGGCTTCCAGATTCGCCTGAGCGAGTTGCCTGAAACGCCGGGTTTGGTTTCTGAAGGCCAGCATGTAGCTATATACATCCTGGGGAGGTTTCCTGGGGAGGTTTCCTGGGAGCTTTCTCACAGCCTTTCTTTACCAAACTCAGAGGTCCTCTTACCGGGTGACCATACAGCAGTTCAAAGGGGCTGAACCCTAGGGACTTCTGTGGCACCTCTCAGTAAGCAAAGAGAAGGCATGGCAAGAGGACGTCCCACTTACGCCTCATGGGTTCTTCCAGACCCATAATCATGCCTTTTAGGGACCGGTTGAAACTCTCAACCAGCCCATTACCTTTGGGGTGGTAAGGAGTGGTGAACTTGTATTTCACACCGCACTCCTGCCACAGGGACTTCAAATACTTGGAAATGAAGTTTGTACCATGGTCTGACACCACCTCTCTGGGGAACCCCACACAGGAAAAAATCCCCATCAATGCACGTCCCACCAAGTGGGCCGTCACAGTCCGGAGAGGGATGGCTTCTGGGTACCGGGTGGCGTGGTCCCCCAAGACCAGGATGAACCTGTTGCCCATGGCTGTCTTGGGATCCAGAGGCCCCACAATGTCAATGCCCACCCTTTCAAAGGGGGTGCTGACCACAGGGAATGGCTGGAGAGGAGCCTTGTGCTTCCTCCCACTCTTTCCACTTGCCTGGCAAGTCTGGCATGTCCTGCAATGAGTGTCTGAACTCTTGCGCATCTGGGGCCAATAAAAGTGGGTGGCAAGCCTCTCAAAGGTCTTGTCCTGCTAAAGGTACATCATGAGCCAAACCCAGTAGGAAGGCTCTGAAGCGCTTGGGTACCACCAGCACACGGGCTGACCCAGGCTCAGCAACCTTAGGCTCGCTATACAGGAGACCATTCTCCCAGTAGATCCAATTTGATCTATACTGATCACCTACTGCCTGGTTTGTGGCCTGTTGCCGCAAACCCACAAGAGAAGGGCACTTGTTCTGCTCCTCGCAGAACTCTTCCCTGGAGGGGCCTCCTTCCTGCTGCCAATGGGTCAGCTCAGGCAGGTCCCCCAGTTCAGCCACTTGTTCCCCTGTAGGTTCCAGGGCATCCCCCCTCAAGGTCTGCCTCCTCCTGGACTGTGGGAACCACGGGGGCTGGTTTCCCGCACCCCCTGCCTCTTCTCTTTAAGGCAGGCACCTGGGCCACTGTTTCAGGCTCCAGGTCCTCTTGAACACCCTTAATGGCTGCCATAGACCGGGTGGTCACACACACCCAATCCGGCAAGCCCAACATCTCCAAATGTGCATTACGCTCCACCTTAGCCCAAGGGGAGCTCTCCAAATCATTGCCCAACAGACAGTCAACAGGCATGGCTGGCCTCACAGCTACTTGAAAGGTACCTGAGACCCCCCCACTCAAAGGGAACCTGTGCCACTTTGCAGTGGCTCTCTGAGTTGTCAGCGGCAACTACAGGGTAAAATGCATTGGGGACCACCTGCTCTTCAGACACCAGCCGACAACTGACAGCTGTCACACTGGCTCCGGTGTCTCTCAGAGCCTCCACCCTATGGCCATTGATGGTCACCCACTGCCTGTACTTCTTAGTGTTATCAGGCAGATGGGTCCTAGGGACCATCTCACTGTCTCCTAAAGAGACTAGGGACATCTCTATGGGCTCCCACCCACCTTGGGCACCCAACTCCTCCCCCAGGGCTACACTAGCCATCTGCCGGGGCGGTGCACCAGTGGGTGCAGTGGTCACGGTTATGGGGCACTTGGGACTTCCCTGAAAGTGACCCACCTGACCACAACTAAAACATGTCTTGGGACCCCTATGAACAGATTTATCCGTCGGGACTCATGGTCTTTTCTCAGTGGGAGGCTGGGAACCCTTACCTTGGTTCCCTTGGGGATTACTTTGGGGCCCTTTTTGGAACTCCTTCTGCTTACCCTTGTCCCCCCCCACTCTTCTACTGGGGACCCTGCCCACCTTTGGCGGAGTCTCCCACAAGACCCTTGTGGACCAGGGTACTGACCCAGCGGTCCGCCTCCTCACCAAGCTTCCTAGGGTTAGTCAGCTTACTGTCAATAAGGTGCTGGCGTAGCTCTGTAAAACAACTACTGGACAAGTGCTCCCATGCAACCAAATCATAGAGCCCCTGCAAGTCATTTACTTGGCTACCCTTCACCCAACCATCCAATGCTCTGCAAATAAAAAACACATATTCCACCCAGGTACTGGACTCCAGCTTTTTGCAATTCCTAAACTTCTGCCTATAGAGCTCTGGAGTCAACCCATACCTTGTCACAAGGGCTTCCTTCAGGTGGGCATAGGACATCTGATCCTCCTTGGGCAATGCTAGTAAGGTTTCCCTTCCTTCCCCCATAAAGCAGCCCCACAACCCTGCTCCCCAATCCTTCTCAGGGACCCGGTGTGATGTCATGGCTACCTCATAGGCCTTAAACCATTGCCCAATGTCCTCCCCCTTCATGTAATCCTTTATGACATCTTTGGGTATGTATACTCTTCCTTCTACAGGCACTGAAGGTGTGCTGCCACCAGATGGAGTGATTTCTAAGCTTCTTGCTTTTAGCTCCAGCTCCCTCACCACTCTCTCATGCTCTAAAAGCATCTTCTTTTCTTCCATGGCCAACCTCTTACTTTCTAACTCCAATTTCCTATGTTCAAGGCTATCATGGCTTCCCTGTTTCAGTTTGGCCAGCTCCATCTCATGCACCCTGCTTCTCTCCCTGTCCTCCAGCTCCTCTGGGGACGGGCCCTTTGAAGAAACACTGCTGCCCCCCCTGGAAGGCACTCTCCCCCCAGTTAGGCCCAATGGCCCCTCTAGCTGCTCAGCTAAATTCTCTGCCTCCTCCAAAGGCTCCTCGGTCTGCCCACTGGCATTCCTTGCTTCCAACCAGGCCCTCAACGCCTTTTAGAGCTCCTCCTTTCTGGTGAGGCCTTTCATAGAGATTTTAAACTTTTTGCAAACAGCTTTGAGTTGTGGCACAGTGTAGGTATCAACCCTCTCTTCTTCAAATTCAATATCTGCAGGTGCAATGGATCCTGCTTTGCTCATTGTGAAAATTGGCAGTTCTCAACAAAAATAGAAGTTCCACAGAAAAAGTTCTACCAAAATGTATGTGGTCGCATAATGGTCTGCACTCACTAGTAGTGTACACCAATCACTCAGGGCTTAATTTGTGCCGGGGCTTTCCGGTGCTTAGCACCGGCACTTATTTATCAGGGCCGGGTCTATACCAGATTGCCACTGCCAACTCACATCAGCGTGCGTCAAAAAATGAATAAAATCGAATGTTCAGTGTTCATAAGATCCGCACTCTCATTCTGTCTCCCCGTGAAGAGCTGGGCCACTTATAAATCCATGCCTTCATTTTGTGTTGCGGTGGGTGGGGGGCCTCTGATTGGGCTGGATTTGGTCATGTGTGGCTGCGACAGGCGGGGCGGCAGCGTGCGTGCGTAACCTTTTTTAAATTCCACCGCCACCTCGCCTTATCATCAGGAAGCACACACGCACCAGCAACGGCAGTCCGGCACTATTATTTGAAGCAGGAGCGTGTCGTGAAGTGTGCAGCACCAGATCTCGGTAGGTATTTCTGCAATCAATGTCCAGTTTTACTGACAGACACAACTTTTCTGAATAAAAAAGCAGACACACACAGAGATGCTTTCTCCGCAGCAACGTTTACTTACGGCAATTCACTTAAAGATTTAGAGTGGCCCCGACTTTCACGGCTCGACGGTTGAGCTCTACCCGGAATCCCAGCAGGCCCACAGGCTGCAGACCTCGCTCTACAACTCCTCCTTGCCTGCTGTGCCCCGGAAACTTGCTCAGTTCAGGACTTCTGTCTCTGTGCGCGCGCACTCAGCCATCTATCCCTCACATACATTGTCTCTGCTGCTGTCTCTCCCTTAATGCCAGAGACCGCTTGACCAGATAGGATGTTTGGAGCTGTAAGGCAGCCAGCGAGCAGCTTACAGATTTCCAGCGATCGCGATGCCTTGCTGGCCAAGCCCTTTTCAATTTGCATTGTACGTGTTTTATTCCTATAGCCCTTAGACATATTTAAATGTATTCCATGTGCGTGCTCTCTCCTCTCTCTCCCGCTATTCAAATCAGGTACGGCTCAGTATGTAGCATGATTATCTGTTGATCTCTATGCCCTGGTGGGGTGCTTGTAGGTTTGTTGGTTCTAGGTGCACGGAGGCATATATGTTTCATTGTCGTTCTGCAATGGTGCCCGTTTGACTGTTTGCACGCACATCAGGCAGTACGTCTATGTGTAAATGTGGGCATTTTTGTTGTTGGTCTGTGTTCATGCATTAAAACATGCTTCGAAACATCTTGCTTCTCTTCCGGGTCCTGAGAGGGCCTGGTTGTGTAATGCCCGAGTCCCTATGATCGGAACATCATTTTCTCCCCCCCAAAAAAAGTCAAGCACCCATCTCCTTCAACTGCCGTTCCACGCCCAACTCACAGTGGTGTAAAGGAAAATAACGGCCATCCCTACAGACTGGGACGAGGAGCCTCAAACTTTACTATGTGTTCGGGCCTCAGTTCAGCCGAAGACCAATGAATATTTATAAGTTACAAATATTCATTGGTCTTCGGCTGAACTGAGACCCGCCTGGGGCGTTGGGGGTGGGGGGCTGGGGTTTTACAACCCTCCTGCGCCAGTCCCTGCAGAGGCAGCCGTTATGCCCCCAGTCTAACTCCTGCTCCTCACACAGGGTTATTATCCTCTTACACATTATTCCGCCCTCACGCGCCCCTTCTATGTTTCACACAGAGCGTTCCCTCCATTTCTCTCTGCCCGCCTCCCTGCATTGACGTGGTTATTAGCATCGATTGAGGGCACAGATTATAGGGTGCCTGTGCATGGCGCTAGCAAAGCAGATGTGAAGCGACGACAGCACAGTCGACACAACAAGAAGTAGCCAGCATAGCAGGGAGCAACCATTACAGGGGCCAGAGCTGGGAGCTTTGCTGAGTAACAGCAGCGCACAGAGACATCGCTCTAAGAGAAGATCTGTACATTACAGGCGGCAGCTAAGCATGAGGGGCAAAAAACATTAACGTAGGAAAGTAAAGTCACATACAGCATGCATGCAGAAATAAATGCACTAAGACAACTGCGTGTACACAGGACATGCATGAAAAGAAGCATGGACTCACGAACGAAATAGAGCCGTGTCTGCACACCTAGACAGCAAAGCAGCTGTAAATGCCACTTGCACCAATTCAACACACATGCAGGCACAAATCGGCAGCACATGCAGGCACACATACATTCTGCACCCGTAGAAATACGATACCGCATACAAGCGCACATACATACACAAAAAGCACAACCGACATTAGGGTGTTGTGGTGGGGGAGAAAAACGGTGGGTGAAACAATTTATTTCTCGCATTGTTGAGAGGAAGGGGTAAACTGCTAGAGACAGTAGAGAGAAATCAAGAGACAGACACAGAGTGAAAGAGGGTGCAAAGAAGAGAAAGACAGACCTAAAGAAATAGGGATGTAGATAGAGATAAAACGACAGAAAGAGATACAGTCATAGAAAGAGAGAAAACAGATACTTGGAGATAAAGTCAATGGAAAGAAAAGAGACGCAGAACGCACCTGTAAACCAAAATGTCATGCCTGGTGTGTAATGGAACTAACCTGGATGTAAATTATAACATAAGAGAGAATAGATTGATAAATAAAGCAAGAGGGATGAAGCAAAATTGAAAGAAAGATGAAGAGCCAGAATGAGAGAGCGGAGAGAGTGAGAGAGAGTGTGTGTGGGAGAGAGAAGCGATGGATTGTTAGAGAGAACGAGAGAGAGGGGGTGAAACAGAGAGAGATGGAGCTAAGCAGAGCCAGAATGAGAGAGTGTGGCAGAAATAGAGAGGGGTATAACGAGTATGTTGAGCTAGAGAGAGAAAAAGAGGGACATAGGAAGTAAGACAGATATAGGTATGAGCATATGTACACAGTTATCTCTACTATAATCAGACACTGGAACAGACTATTGAATGTTGGAATGTAAAATCTTGTCCTGCTTTGGGGTAACTGAAATTTTGTCTGCTACAGGAATTTTTAAATATGAGAGAATGTTAATTTGCTTTGGCAAGTCATGCATTGTAGACTGCACTTAGCCCACATGAATGACACTTGGGAGGCCTGCTTTGGCAGTGAATTGGATCTTTAATTTCTGAGTTTGAGTTGCATGGTCAATATTTATGTGTCACTTTCATAGTTATTTAGACTGTGTTTCTGTTTTATACTGTTTCTGCCAATTTGAGCCACAGCTTTGGTTGATTTTGATTGCAGTGGCTCAGTTTATTTGGTGATTCACAATTCCAATCATGTGTAAAACATGACTTGTTGAACATAGATGAGATGTACTTGCAAATTGTTAGATTGCGTATTGCATTTCAGGTTTTCAATTTGACCAATCTTTTGACTTCTTACCAACGAAATATGAGTGTCTTCCTGGTCGATGACCACACTGCTTTTTCTCTTATCTGTCTTGTATCAAGACCCTGCTGGACTATGGGGTGAAAGAAAGCTTGAATAAGCAGCTACCTATGTTATATGACATCTCTTTATTAATGTAATGACTGCACTTTCACAATTGCTTTATTAACCTTCCTGCTTTCTCAAATTTGGTTGAAAATGCACCATTTGTCCACTCTTTTTCAAAATTTGCTCGGGGAGAGAACCCCCCCGAACCTCCCTTAGGTTGTTCGGCTCGCTCGCTACACTCGCTCGCTGCGGTGCAGTATGGCAATCATTTTACGCTCACCACTTTCAAATGTCACCAGCCGCCACTGCTCTTTTGTAATCTCTCTCTTGTCTGTGATACAGAACTACATTTGGAAACGCCAGTTTAGTTCTATGTTTTTTACTATTTTGAATTGTAATAAATGCACATATATTGCTCCGGGAGTGAGTAATAGTAACAAGCACAATTGGTAAATTAATTGCTTTCACAGAATAATCAACTATTTATGATCCAAACCCCTTTGGCCACTGGAAGTGATAAATAGCTCATTCAAGTGTACTATATGATTTTTTTTTCGCAGGGCGGGATAAACTCCTATCTAAACCATACTTGAGCAAGGCTCTCTTGCTGAAATTCAGATCCAGTATTACATCTGGCTTTCAGCAGTGCCAGTTGAGTGTGTGGGTGGAGCCAATAGAACAAGTGGGCGGGGCCAGCGGAGACGTGGGTGGAGTCGGGAAAGTGGGTGTGGCCTCCGAAAAAAATTTAAGCACCTGCACTTCATTTTTTACAAATTAAGCACTGCAATCACTGTATGTGAATCACAAATGCAAGTCCAAATCCTCACCGCTGACCACCAATGTTAGAACTGGGGTCTCTAGTTGGCAATGGTTTGCACCTTTGTCCAAATAGGAACCCTTGCTTCTATTCAGAGAAAGGGGGATACACTCCCAAAATAACCCCTGCTCACCCCCTGGTAGCTTGGCACGAGCAGATAGGCTTAACTCAGAGGCAGTGTGTAAAGCATTTGTGAACACATACAGTAACACAGTGAAAACACTACAGATGGACACCACACCAGTTTAGAAAAATAAGTATTCTTTATCTAAACAAGACCAAACGACAAAAATCCACAATACAATATTAAAAATAAGACTTTCAAATGGTAGAAATAGTTCAGTTCAATGCAAGTTGTAAATGCAACACTTTTTCAACAAAGTACCTCAGATGCGTCACGCAAAACAAACAAAAGGGTCACAGGGAAGGTGATGCACCATTCCTTACACTCAGGGGAGTGGATGCGTCGGTCCCTTACTGCAGTGCAGGGGAGGTGATGCGTCGCTTCCTTACTGTGTGGGGAGTTGATGCGTCAGTTTCTTACTGCGTTCCGGTTACGATGTGACAAGATGGTGCCTCGATGCGATGCGATGATCCGGTGCGATGCGACGGCAAACTGCTGCGGCACGCTTCTTCAGCGGTGCGACGGCAACAGCTGCGGCGGCGACACGCTTCTCCCTCGTTGTGTCGCGCTTCCAGCTCCCAGCGACATGCAGTCTCTCCAGAGGTCCTGAACAGCAGCAGGCACCTCTCTGTAGGCTAGGATTCCCAGCAGGGGAATTCAGGGGAGCTGGTGGTGAAGTCTTGGTGCCCCTGTGACTTCAGGCAGGAGGCAAGCTCAGTTCAAGCCCTTGGAGATCTTCGTCTTCAAGATGACAAAGCAAACAGCAAAGTCCTTTTTCTCCTTTCCTTGGCAGGCCAACCCCAAACAGCGCAGGGGCAGTACTCCTCCTTCAGCTTCTCCCGTTCTTCTCCTTGGCAAAGGTTTCTTGTTTTCCCAGTGCCCCAAATGTCCTGCTAAGGGTACATCATGAGCCAGCCCCAGTAGGAAGGCTCTGAAGCGCTGAGGTACCACCAGCACACGGGCTGACCCAGGCTCAGCAACCTTAGGCTCACTATACAGGAGACCATTTTCCCAGTAGATCCAATGTGATCCAGACTGATCACCTGCTGCCTGGCTTGCAGCCTGTTGCCGCAAGCCCACAAGAGAAGGGCACTTCTTCTGCTCCTCGCAGAACTCTTCCCTGGAGGGGCCTCCTTCCTGCTGCCAATGGGTCAGCTCAGGCAGGTCCCCCAGTTCAGCCACTTGTTCCCCTGTAGGTTACAGGGCATCCCCCTCAAGGTCTGCCTCCTCCTGGACCGTGGGAACTTCGGGGGCCGGTTTCCCGCGCCCCCTGCCTCTTCTCTTTAAGGCAGGCACCTGGGCCACTCTTTCAGGCTCCAGGGCCTCTTGAATGCCCTTACCGGCTGCCATTGACCGAGTGGTCACACACACCCACTCAGGCAGACCCAGCATCTCTAAATGAGACCTTTTCTCCACCTTAGCCCAAGGGGAGCTCTCCAAATCGTTACCTAACAGACATTCAACAGGTATGGCTGGCCTCAAAGCTACTTGAAGAGTCCCTGAGACCCCCCCCCACTCAAAGGGAACCTGAGCCACCTTGCAGTGGCTCTCTGTGTTGTCAGTGGCAACAACTGGGTAAATTGTATTGGGGATTACCTGCTCTTCAGACACCAGCCGACAACTGACAGCTGTCACACTGGCTCCGGTGTCTCTCAGAGCCTCCACCCTTTGGCCATTGATGGTCACCCACTGCCTGTACTTCTTAGTGTTATCAGGCAGCTGGGTCCTGGGGACCACCTCACAGTCTCCTAAAGAGACTAGGGACATCTCTGCGGGACCCCACCCACCTTGGGCACCCAACTCCTCCCCCAGGGCTACACTAGCGATCTGCCGGGGTGGTGCACCAGTGGGTGCCTTTTTCCCATACATCGGACATCTTGAATCATAGGAGCAGTGGCACACTTGACCACACTTGAAACAGGTCTTGGGCCCCCTGTGAACAGGCTTATCTGTCGGGCCCCTGACTTCTTTTCAGGGGGATGCTGGGAACCCTTCCCTTGGTTCCCTTGGGGATTACTTTGGGGCCCTTTCTGGAACTCCCTCTGTTTACCCTTGTCCCCCCACTCCTCTGCTGGGGACTCTGACCACCTTTGGTGGAGTCTCCCACATGAGCCATGTGGACCCGGTTGCTCACCCAGCGGTCCGCCTCCTCAGCAAGCTTCCTAGGGATAGTCAGCTTACTATCAATCAGGTGCTGGCGCAGCTCTGGAAAACAATTACTGGACAAGTGCTCCCACGCAATCAAATCATAGAGCACCTGAAAATCATTATTCACTTTGCTACCCTTCACCCAACCATCCAATGCTCTGCCAAAAAAGGACACATATTCTACCTAAGTGCTTGACTCCAGTTTCTTGCAGTTTCTAAACCTCTGTCTATACATTTCAGGAGTCAACCCATACCTACTCATCAAGGCTTCTTTCATGTGCTCATAAGAATTGTGGACTTCAGAGGGCAAGTCTAACAAGGTATCCTGCCCCTCACTGAGGAACCGCCCCCACAACCCCGCTCCCCAATCTTTCTCAGGGACCCGTGGGAGGTCATAGCTACCTCATAGGCCTTGAACCACTGACCAATATCATCATTTCTGTAAAATTCTTTGACCACCTCCTTGGGTTTATATACTCGTGCCTCACTAGGCATGGACGGTGTGCTGCCACCAGAGGGAGTAATCTCTAAGCTTCTTGCTTTCAATTCCAACTCCCTCAAACGTCTCTCATGCTCCAATTGCATCCTCTTTTCCTCTAGGGCCAATTTCTTATTCTCTAATTCTAACTGCCCACCCATTTTGAACTTGGCTAGCTCCATCTCATGCACCCTACTTCTCTCCCTGTCCTCCAGCTCTCCTGGGGACAGGCCTTTGGAAGAAACACAGCTGCCTGCCCTGGAAAGTACTTTCCTTTCCACTGGACCCAAGGGCCCCCCTTGCTGCTCCTCTAAATCCTCCACCTGATCCTCAGGGTGCTCACTGGCACTCCTTGCTTCCAACCAGGCCCTCAGCGCCTTTTGGTATTCCTCTTTTCTCGTGAGGCCTTTCAGGGAGACTTTAAATTTCTTGCAAGCGGATTTGAGCTGGGGCACAGTGTATGCATCCAACATTTCTTCTTCAAATTCAAACTCTTCAGGTGCAATGGATGCTGGTCTACTCATGGTAACAACAACTGGCAGTTCTTAGCAAAATAGAAATCCCAAGGAAAAAATTCTACCAATAAGTATGTGGTTGCATTTGATCTGCACTCACTAGTAGTGTACACCAATCACTGTATATGAATCACAAATGAGAGTCCAAATCCTCACCGCTGACCACCAATGTTAGATTTGGGGGTCTCTAGTTGGCAATAGTTTGCACCTTTGTCCAAATAGAGACCCTTTCGTCTAGTCAGGGTAAGGGGCTACATTCCTAAATAACCCCTGCTCACCCCCTTGGTAGCTTGGCACGAGCAGGCAGGCTTATCTCAGAGGCATTGTGTAAAGCATCTGTGAACACATACAGTAATACAGTGAAAACACTACAAATGGACACTACACTAGTTTAGAAAAATAAGTAATCTTTACTAGACTTAACACAAGGTCAAACGACAAAAATCCACAATACTGTAATCAAAAATGAGTCTTTAAAATGGTAGAAATAGCTTAGTTCAATGTAGATGGTAAATGCGACACTTTACTCTCAAAGTACCTTTTATGCGTCACGCAATACAAACAAAAGGGTCACAGGGAAGGTGATGCGTCGGTTGCTTACACTCAGGGGAGTGGATGCATCGGTTCCTTACTGCTGCGCAGGGGAGTTGAGGCTCGCTTCCTTACTGTGTGGGGAGTTGATGCATCAGTTTCTTACTGTGATCCGGTGCGATGCGAGAAGATGGCGCCTCGATGCGATGACGATCTGGTGCGATGCGACAAAATGGCGTCTTGGTTACGGTGCGACAACGTAGATGCGATGCGTGCACGCCCGATGGCCGTGCGGCGACTAGGTGAACTGCTGAGCCGCGACAGGCCCTGCGACACGCTTCTCCGGTGATGCGGCGGTGACCTCTGTGGCGGTGACACGCTTCTCCGGTGATGCGACACGCTTCGGCGGTGATGCGACGGCGAACAGCTGCGGCACGCTTCTTCAGCAATGCGACGGCAACTGCTGGGGCAGCGACACGCTTCTCCTTGTTGCGTCGCGCTTCCAGCTCCCAGCGACACGCAGTCTTCAAGAGGGCCCAACACAACAGCAGGCACCTCTTTGCAGGTAGAATTCCCAGCAAGGGAATTCAGGGGAGCTGGGTGGGGAAGTCTTGTATCCCTGAGACTTCAGGCAGGAGGCAAGCTCAGTCTTCAAGACCTTGGAGATCTTCTTCAAGATGATGAAAGTACACACAAAGTTCCTTTCTCCTTTCTTTGGCAATAAAGTAACCACTGCAGGCCAACCCCAACAGCACACAGCACAGGGGCAGTCTCCTCTTTCAGTTTCCTGGTTCTTCTCCTCAGCAAAGGTTCGTCTTGATTCCCAGAAGTGATCTAAAGTTCTGGGGTCTGGGCCCCAATATTTATACTGAGAAAGTCTTTGTTCTCTGGAGGCAGAGAGTGTCTGTGCCTGACCAAAACCAGTTATGTGCAGCTTCCTGGCAGGAGGTGGAGACAGCATTGTTTGAGAGCAGACCTGGCCCAGGTAGCTGAAAGGAAATCTCCTCCCCTACTCTCTATTCTATGAGGTCTCAGGGGAGTGAAAGGAAATCCCTGCCCCCTACTCTTTATTCTATGAGGGCTCAGGTCAGTGAAAGGAAGTCTCCTCCCCCCTACTCTCTATTCTATGTGAGTCCTATTCAGCCCAGCCCTGACCCATCAGACTGCTGGAGCCAAGACACTCTCCAGTCCCCTGTCACTCACAAACCAGACAGTGAATACACAACCTTAGCAGAGGCACACTGGAAGGTTAGGCAAGAAAATACCTACATTATAAAAGTGGTATTTTCAAACACAGAATGTAAAAATCACCCACACTAAAAGATGTATTTTAACATTCTGAGTTCAGGCATACTAAATTCGTTTTTCTATCTTGTTCCTAGGGTCAGTTAAGGATTATAAGATGTTATAACCAAACTGCCCATTCTGGCCTATGGGAACAGATAGCCTTGCAATAGTGAAAAACGAAATTGGCTGTAATTCACTATTAGGACATGTTACACACACATCAGGGCATGTCCTACCTTTTACATACAATGCACCCTGCACTTGGGCCTACCTTAGGGGTGACTAACATGTAGAAAAGGGAAGGTTTAGGGACTGGCAAGTGGGTGCACTTGCCACGTCAGCATGGCAGTCCCAGACTGCACACAGGCTTTGCAATGGCAGGCCTGAGCCACACTTTACAGGCTGCTTCTGTGGGTGGCACAACCAGTGCTGCAAGCCCACCAGCAGCATTTGATTTATGGGCTCTGGGCACCCAAGGTGCACTATACTAGGGTCTGACAAGTAAATCAAATAAGCCAATCATGGATTCACTAATCCATACAACAATTTACAATAGGGAGCACTCGCACTTTGGCACTGAATAGCAGTGGCAAAGTGCCCAAGGCATCTAGACCAGCAAAAACATCGTAAACACAGGAGGCAACAGCAAAAAAAATGGAAGGGAGACCCACGCCAATGGTGACAGGTCTAACAAAGGGGCTTCTATTATCCTGTGACGAGTGTCTGGCCTGTGTAATCATTTTGTACCTCTTGTTAGCTTTTGACACCATTGGCCACGCTGTGTTGTCCAATTACCTGCTTATGCAAGCTGGACCTGGTGAAACCATTGTGTTAATGGCTCATATCCTGTGTGGACAATCAAACCCAGCAAGTCACGTTTGACCCAGCTTTTCTCACATCACTGTCATTGATACTTTGTTCCCACAGGGATCAGCCTCCTCCCTGATCCATTTTGAAATGTACATGGTTCAACTAACTACCATCATGGTAGCCAACCACATCAGTCACTGTGCATCCACTATCAACCTCAAGATCTGTCTCACATTAAAAAAAAAAGATTTAGAAGCTCTCAAAATGTGACAAACTGCTTAAAGGATGTCCAGTTCTGGATGATGCTGAATTGGCTCTACCTTCATGATAAGTGGAATAAAATACTGCTTCTGTGCTCTGTAAGTAAAAAAAAAAATGTAAGTCCGTTTTTATATAGCGCAGCTACTCACCCTTACGGGTCTCAAGGCGCTGGGGGCCATAGTGGAAATTAAGTGAGCTATTGCCCAGAGTCACATGGTGCTGAGCTGAGCTGCAGCCGGAGCCAGGGATCGAACTGTGAACCCTGTGCTCCGAAGTCAGCTGCCCTGGCCGCTGCACCACACCTCTCCACTCTGCGGGTTCCTCAACCTTACCTTGTTCTCCCCTTAACTAGATGAACCCAACATCAGTACAGAAAACTAACAGACTGGGAGTTTTTTTGACAGTGACCTTTTCCTAACACCCAAGATTAAAAGAGTTATGACTAATGTGTGTATCTCCTATGATAGCTTTATTGAGTCCTCACGCAGCCTCACCTTCCTCACATAATTGCTGTGGTACTCGCACGAGTCTCCTATTGACAAGTCTACTGCATTGAAATCTAGACAGTCTACTCTAGAAAGTATCTTTCCAGGCTTGGAAAAGTCAGAAACCAGGGGCCACATTACACATAAAGCACATTTTCATTGTTTGCGCCGGGCGCAAACAGTGAAAATGGGCCCTATTACGATGAATTTGCTGCCCCCAGGGCAGCCGCGAACTCTCACTGCCCCCAGGGCAGAGCATTCAGGTAAAAAATGGAGCAGCTGCTATACAGCCGCTCTGTATTTTCACAGTGCAGACGGCAACCCGCCTGCACTTTTGAAGGGATTAGAGATCCCCTTGCAGGCGGGTGCAGTCAGTGAATGCACCCGCCTGCAAGGGGATGTCTGGTGGGCTCATGGGACCCCCTTTCCCCTGCCAGAGGGCTGCCATCAGGGGGCGCACTGACAGTGCCCTACCTTTTAGGTGGTGCACTGTCAGTGCGCCTACTGAGGGCTTCTTTGCCTCTGCGCCCACGTCGGCCATTCGGCGCGGGGGCAGGGGCAAAGGGATTCCCTCATTTGCATGAGGCACGCCCCCATGCAAATGAGGGAACGCCGCCTTAAAAATAGCGCTGGCGCTTTATGTGCGCCATCGTAATCGGTATTACAGAAGGGGCCGCACAAACGTCTACGGCCCCTTCTGTAATACCAAAGTGCCCTGGGGGCGTGCAAAGTGGGAGCAAACGCCCGTTGCGCCCCCCAGGGACCTTTATGTAATACCGCTCCAGACTGCTTTATTAATTTTCTACTTGTGAAATGGAGATCATTTCATGCTCACCATCAAAACCATAAACTGTCTCCTTGTGAAAGAATGATTACAGTGCAGAACATGATATGTGGTGCAGAACATGATATGTGGATCACTAATAGCTGTGCTTTCACTGTCCTTGATATGTCTACATACGAGTTCTTACAGGTACACCAAGTCTCCCGGAGCTTAGCCAACAAAAAAATTCTTCTCTCCGGCCTTAAAGATACAATCAATTTTGTGCAGATCACTCCATGCATGGGGATCATAGCTATCAATCACCCTTCCTAAAAATCTGTGGGCTCGAACAAGACTTTCCAACCTACTGAAGAGCCTTGAAAATCTACCTCTTTCATGAAGTATTACTAAGATCTTATCTTATCGCATACTGTTCTAGACTGTAGGCTTCAAGCCCCACACATACTGGTGTCATTCAAAACGTAAGGCCAGATTCAGTGCTCAGACACACCACAGCTTGTGTGTGACCAAAGGCTCTTAGCCAAAGGTTTTCTTTTCTATCCATGATGGCTGCTTGGGCCAGATCGTCCACTCTGAATGGACAAGGATTATACATAGAGCACTCTAATACACAAAAGAAATGCCTTGGCAATAGCATCCTCACAAACTATACAGATGTCTGTTTTTAAAGGTCCAAGATTAATCTAGCTTCTGGATTTTGAATTATTTGGCGATGGGTAACTAGATATTTAGACATACCTAAATAGGAAGAAATTTGATAGTGGAGGTGGAAAAAGATTACATTTTTTTTAGGAATAGGGCTAATTCTGGTTTCGAGCCTTCCTCATTGTTACCCAATTAGGATTGAAACTATTAGTAGGGTGTGCCAATGTGGAAACTGGGAGTGCCTTTAACCCAGAGATTTGGTAAATGGTAAAATAGACCTTGGCACACTGTGGACATCCGGTTTTTGCTAGAATAAATCTCTATTTAATAGCACATGAAGAAAGGTGGTTCTTTTCCTCCTAATAATTGTTGGATGTAACAGGCTGCATGATATGTAAGCGTTACTTCACATTTTCGTTTAGGTTTGTAATGAATCGAGATAATCTTAAGAGTTACTGTTGATCTCATTTTCCCATAGGTGATAATGGATATTTCGAGTTACACTGTTCAAATCATAATGTGCTAAAAATTAACCATGTATAGAACATCAGCCAACATCACTTTTACCCGTGTGCAATCTAATATGGGTTTTTTTCAATTCTGGAAAGATATATATATATATTTAAGAACATGCTCTCATTATATGAAAGTAAATTTGCTGCGGTGTTTATACATATGTGAAAACTGGCGCAGCAACTGTGACACATGAAACTCGAAAGCAAAGTAAATGTGAGATCCAAAATGAGGGGGTTGCTATTTGTGTGTATGTTGCAGGCACTTACATGTGTTTATTACTACCACCATTTTTGAAATCAGATGTGCAGATATTAAGCTTCTTAGCATGCTCTATAGGCTTTTATTAATTTATTTTTAGTGGATCTAAATATACCTGCACTAAATCCTATTAAATCATACTCCTTGCCAAGGGAACCTATTGTGATAGTAGAATTGTGAATGTCTTTTCAGAATGTTCTCCTCCTCATGTTCTCTCACCATGGATGCCTTCCCTGCATGCATCCATGGGCTTCTATTGTATTCCCTTGAATACCTGTGTTTGTTCCACATTCTGAAGAGCAGTTCTTCTTCAGTTACACTGCTGCTCTTCAGAAGGTGGATGCTCCAATAAACTACTCCTTATCTACACAAGAGTCTCCTTGGATTCATTTGGATACTACATCATATTGTCGACGCTTTGGGATTTCTTACCTCTTTCAAGACACTGGAGCATCCACAGGGCCATCTCATTTGGACCGTTTTCTTCATTTCCTTGGATTTATTATCCACTACTCGTTGGAAGATTTGACGGATCGATTTAGTTGGAGACTTGTTTCCTGCCTCTTCCCGTTTTGCCGTTAAGGACTGCCTTTCCTTTCGGCCTTTTATTTCGCCGCTCCTGCAGTGTGGCTCCCCTTGCACTTGTTTCCATTGTGCTCGGATTTGCGGCAGTCAGAGGGAGACGAGGCAGGTATCGGGTGCTTCCCTGCACCATTGGACCTGACGAGGCGAGTGAGAGTTACTTTCCTGCACCTTTGAACTTGTACGCGCGCAGCCAGCCGCGCTGTTCACCTTCAACGCTGCTCGATCTTTTCACACGAGCAGTCAGCTGCGTTGTTATTTTTCAAACGCTTCTTCGCCGCATTCCTCCCTGGCAACGCTCTGCATCGGAACTCCTCACCGGCAACGTTCTTCTGGAATCTCACCAGCAACGCTCTTTCCAGCGTTTCAGCCTTGTGTGTCTCGGTGACACGCACACCTCCGAGATTATATCGTCATCACGTCTTCAGCGCTGCGTGTCTCGGTGACACGCACACCTTCATCTATTGTTCTGATGTCACTATGTTTGTAACAGCGTCCTCACGCTTCCGGCGGCCATTTTGGAAAGTTCAGCTTGTCTGTTACCTTGGTAACACTTCCCACGATCGTTTTCTTACACGCAAACGATACTGTATCACTTTATTTCTTTGGTAAAGTATATTATTAGTGTTATTTAGCACTCTTATATAGCTTGTGCATACCTTTTTATTTTTATTTTAAGCTTTCCTTTATTTATCTTTAAAATGAGCACTGTGTGTGGGAAACTTCCACCCCCTTTTTACTCTGGTCCAAATCAACTTAGTATGAAGTGGGAAAAATGGTACAGACAATTTAATAATTATCTTCTAGCTATTAATGGTGACAGTTTTTGTGCAAAAAGAAAAAAAGCTTTACTTTTAAATACTTTGGGTGGTCATGCTGAAGATGTATTTGAACATTTACCTCCATCTCCTACTCCTGCAGGAATGGAGAGTGGTGATTATGATTGCTTTTCAGAAGCAATTGATAGGCTCAAAAAGAGGTTTACTGAACAACCCCATATCGTAATGGAGAGGTACAATTTTTATACTAGACACCAATTACTTAATGAACCTGTTGATACTTATGTTGAATGTCTAAGGGTTTTAGCAGCTGAATGTGATTTTGGTGATCAAGTTGATAAATATATTCGAGACCAGTTAATCATTCGTTGCTCCAATAAAAAAATTCAAGAGCAACTTTTGAGGCAACGAAATCCATCTCTACAAGAGACTATTCAAATTGCTAAGAGTGTTGAACGCTCTATCATTTCCTTCAACACCATAAATGTTGATAGTCTTGCTACTGGTGTTGCAGCTGTCAATTTAAAAGATTCTAATGCCAAACATCCTAATTTTAGAGGAAAACCTTTTAAAACTCCTACCTCTTACAACCCAGTTAATCAACTTCCTAATTCCGGTAAGCTTTTCTGTAATCGTTGCGGGTCGAAGTCGCATTCATTTCAATTCCGACATTGTCCAGCTAAGGGAAAAGAGTGTTTCAAATGTAAAAAAATAGGTCACTTTGGAAATTACTGCCAATCTTTCAGAAGGGTTGCTTCCTTGTCTGATGTTGATGTTTTGGATGAAATGTCTTCTGAACCTAGCTTTGAAAACACCATTATTACTATTACAGAAAGTAATGTTCAAACCCAGAACTTAGCTCAAGTCACCGACAATGATAAAGACATTGACTCAGAACCTTATGTTCCTCCCATGTGTATTATTACTGTTGATGGAAAAGAATTAGAAGTTATGGCAGATTCGGGTTCTCCCTATACTATTATCTCTGACTCTATTTTTAAAAAGTCATGGGAAAATAAAACCTTGGAACCCAATGATATTCGTGTTTACGGGTTTAGGGGCAAAGAAATTGAAATGTTGGGGTATTTTATTTCTGATATTTCTTTTAAACAGAAAACTATAGTTGGTAAAGTTTATGTTGCTGTCGATGGCTTGCAAGTGTTAGGATGGAGACACCAGGGAAAATTTAATATTACCTTGTGTCCCAATGCAAAAATACAAGTATGTTTGGTTGAGGACTTACAGATAGTCCCTAATGAA
Organism: Calotriton arnoldi; assembly: GCA_963921515.1. Lineage (NCBI taxonomy): Eukaryota > Metazoa > Chordata > Amphibia > Caudata > Salamandridae > Calotriton > Calotriton arnoldi. The sequence goes on from CAWUFW010013212.1 coordinate 168,788, forward strand.
TTTTAAAAAAATGAAGAAATTGTACAAACTATTCTTGATAAACATAAAAATGTTTTTAAAAATGAATTAGGAAAAGTGAAAGGATTTTCTCATAGAATTGTGCTAAAAAGGATGCTGTACCTTCAAGACATAAATTGAGAAATGTTCCTTTATCCGTAAGGAACGAGTTGGCTGGCATGATCAAAAAATTATGCGCTGATGGGCTAATAGAACCTGTCAATGCTTCAGAATGGATTTCTCCCATAGTTTTGGTTAAAAAACGGAATGGAGAACTTAGGATGTGCACCGATTTGAGATCTGTAAATAAACAAATTGTCATGGAATGTCACCCTTTGCCTAAAGTGCAAGATTTATTAGCTAAATTGGATGGTGCTAAAATTTTTAGCACTATTGACCTTAAATCTGCTTACCATCAGGTGGAGCTAACAGAGGATTCTAGAAACATCACTACTTTTATCACACCAGAAGGTACATTTAGATATATTAGAATGCCCTTTGGACTCTCTTCAGCTGCATCTGTCTTTCAAAGATTAATGAATTGCTTATTTGGGGACACTAATGGCGTGGTTGCGTTGCAGGACGATATTTTAATATTTTCTGAAACTGTTGAAAAACATCATGAAATTCTTGACAAAGTTTTGTCTGTGTTGGAGGATTCTTTTCTTCTGAAGTTGAGTATCTAGGTCACCAAATTAATGGCAACGGAATCTTTCCTAAGAAGGATCTCCTTTTGTCAATAAAAAACATGAGTAACCCTCAGGACAAGAACCAACTTAAATCCTTTTTAGGATTATGTGACTACTATTCTAGATTTGTTCCTAAATTTTCTGACATTGTTCTCCCACTAAGATTATTACTCAAAAAAGGGTGCAAGTTTGTATGGACAAATGTTCATTCTCAAGCTGTTTTTGCCATTAAATCTGCCATTGTAGGTTGCAATCCTTTGTCTCCTTTTTCTCCAATTGCCACTAATATCATTACAGTTGATGCCAGCGCAACTGGGCTGGGTGCTGTACTCAGTCAAATTAAAGCGAACAGTGAAGTTACCATTGCTTTCGCTTCAAGACCATTGTCCCTTGCTGAATCTAAGTATTCTACTATTGAAAGGGAAGCATTAGGGTGCTCTTGGGCAGTGGAGCATTTTAAAACCTATTTGTGGAGCAAGCCATTTAAACTCAAAACTGATCACAAACCTTTAATCTCTCTTCTGTCTAACAATGGTGTTGGGAGAGCTTCTTCCAGGTTAGTTCGCATTCTTGCAAAACTTTATAAGTATAATTTTGAGGTTATATACATTCCTGGTGCTCAAAACATGAGAGCTGATTGTTTATCAAGATTGTTATCAGATTCTCATGTCACCAAACAACCTGTGTCTTTTGAAGAATGTGTAGTTGCATTTGTTGATGACATGGTTCTTTCAATGTCAAGAGTTATTTCAAAAGAAGAATGGTTAAAAGCAATGGATTTAGATGAGGATCTGAAAATCGTGCAAAAATATATTGTAGAGGGTTGGCCACTTGAGAGAAATCTTTCTAAAGATCTTGCTGTGTTTTGGAAGGTTAGAGACGATCTTTCGTCCAATGATAGTCTCATTTTAAAGGGTGATTCTTTTGTTCCTCCAAAAAATATAAGACAAAGACTTATGTCAATTGCTCATTTAGGTCACTTAGGCCAATCCAGTACTATTAAAAAAGTTAGAGAATTATTTTGGTGGCCTTATATGGACAGTTGTATTGTTGATTTTGTTAAAAATTGTTCTCTGTGTGCAGATTCTGACAAAGTTTTGAAACTGCAGCATTCCGATGTAGGAAAAATTGATGTTCCAGACACCCCATGGAATAAAATTGCGATTGATATTCTAGGTCCTTACGAAGGAATTTTAATGCAGAAATCGTATATTATTGTTGCCATTGACTACTTTTCTAAGTGGGTTGAATATAAATGGGTTACCCAAACTGATTCTTCAACTGTTATTGAATTTCTTAAAGAGATTTTCAAGAAAGAAGGTTTACCCTCTACTGTTGTTTCGGACAATGGTCCTCAATTTACGTCTCATGTATCTAGCTCTTTTCTAAAGAATGCCAATATTTCTCATATTAAAACTGCATTATATTCTCCTAACATGAATGGCCTTGTGGAAAGGTTTAACAAGACTTTAGTTGACGGTATTCAATTGGCTATCAAGTCTCGCTTGGATGTCAGATCTCACATAGCTGATTTGGTTTGGTCTTATTTGTGTACCCCACATTGTACCACTAAGTTTTCACCTTTTATTTTGTTAAAAGGTAGGAAACCTAGACAAGAACTTTCTCTTGCATGGGCCAAATCTGTTGAGTCCAGCTTACCGATTAAAAAAATGTATAGACTTGCTCAACAAAACTGTAATACCTCAAAGAAAATTGTTTGTTCCAAGCATCCAGTGTTGCAAGTAGGTGACAAAGTCAAAATCAAGTTACCTGTCTATGTTAAAAAGGACAATCAAAGTTTTCAGATGTTTTTATTATTTTAAAAGTTGGTAAAACATCTGTTCTTTTGAATAATGGTTCTTGGTGGAACATTTCTAAAATTGCCAAGGTCAACGCTTTCATTCCTAAATCTTCTGCATGTTCTTCTTCTCCAGATTTCACTAGTGATTCTGTAATTTTGGAAAAAGGAATAGGACCAACGTGTCACTCTTCTCATGCTGATGTTGATAACCATGTTTCTTCTCCTGGTATATCTTCCCATGTATATGTTGATAACCCGTCTTCTTCCAAGAGACAGATATTGTTACCAAAAAAATGTAAAGATTTTGTTTTATATTAATGGGGTTTATTGTAACTTGTCTTTCATGCATTTTGTAAGGAAGGAGGATATGTGATAGTAGAATTGTGAATGTCTTTTCAGAATGTTCTCCTCCTCATGTTCTCTCACCATGGATGCCTTCCCTGCATGCATCCATGGGCTTCTATTGTATTCCCTTGAATACCTGTGTTTGTTCCACATTCTGAAGAGCAGTTCTTCTTCAGTTACACTGCTGCTCTTCAGATGGTGGATGCTCCAATAAACTACTCCTTATCTACACAAGAGTCACCTTGTATTCATTTGGAGACTACACACCTATTTTCAGTTCTCTTTGCCCGACTGATCTAACATAATACAGATAGCTTGGAAATATGGGCATTTAGCGTAATTGAAACTGTGGAGTGAACCAGTGACGTAGCTAGGTTGCCATGGACCCAGTGTAAGCAAAATAACTGGCCTCCCTCAGTAGAGTAACATCTCATTCTGAACACTCCTCAGCATCCTTCCACAGAGTCTGCATCTGCCATGTCAAAACTTACTGCCATTCTCCTACACACACTATTGTATTTTCACTGCCTGCACTGCATTTCTACAAGTGAAGCCATAACCCTCAAAAAGATTACCAATGCCAATAGGTATGACCCTTGAAAAGTGCATGCACTCAAAGATATAACATGCAGGTACCCCACACTCACACTGCTGCATTGACATAGGCACATCCCTCATGCTGCACTCACACAGGCATCTGCCTCACTCTGCTCTCACACAGGCACAACGTTCAACCTTTAGATCATGTACCCAGCACAAACAAAAGACAATGTTAATCCTACATTCACACAGGTGCATCCCTCACAATGCACTCGCAAAACATGGTGGATATCCTGTACTAACACAAGTACACTGCTTACGCACATACACACCTCTCACTTTAGACAGGAGCAGAGTTTGGACAGATGGTGGCATAGGAGACACAGGTTAAGTAGCTGGTGCATGGTTCCACTAGTGTAATTTAAAGCTCTTGAAGTAAACTGCACTGAAGTCTGAATGTCCACTGCAGTTATTTAATGTCCCATCAGTCACATTTGGACTGGCACTGCAGACTATATGAGTCTGATATTTGTGGAGGATTGTGGGTGAGAATCTTCACTTTAAAAAAAAGTCCCATTTGCTTTCCAAAAAAGAAGGCAGTGGTTTTCTTTGTAGTGCAAGCATATTCTAAAATAAATAAAGAAAGAAATAAGGAAAATCAAAAGAGAGAAAAAAATATGCCAACTAATTGTGGAGGGCATGTGCGCCAATAAAAAATGTAAAGGTAAAGCCTTGAACTGGTCTGCTGGGGATGAACTACAGTAAATATCTCCTGAGTTCAGGCTACTCTGGATTCAGAGTAACATAGAGTAAGCAGGAAAAATACTATTACTTAACCTACATAACACCCAAAAGCCCAGCGGTTGTCTGCTAGGAAGAGCCAAAAATTAGCAACAAAGTCAATGACTGAAGAGGGCTGATCCCCCTAATTGTTTGTATGCTGTTCTAAAGGGCTGAACTAATAAGACATGGAACAGGTGTGGTACCGCAGTGCCAGCCAGTGCAAGCTTCCTTCAAAGATATGGGACAAAAGTGGTACTGCAGAGCCAGTGCAAGTTTCATTCAAAGACATGGAACAAGTGTGGCACTGCAGGGCCTGGAACAAATGTGGCATTCAGGCCCTGTGCAAGCAGGCTTCAAAGACATGAAACAAGTGTGGTTCTGTAGGGCCAGCCAGCGCAAGCTTCCTTCAAAGACCTGGAACATGTGTGGTTTTGCAGGGCAACTGCAGGTTTCCTTCAAAGACATGGAACAGGTATGGGACTAGACAGCACCATTTCACGCCTCCTGTAAATACAACAAACAAACTGCATGTCAGATTTGGTACAAGTGTAAGGAGGATCTCTGGGTTGTGTAACTGCAAGCTTCACTTGAGTGCATATCAACACTTCCACATACAAAACAGTTACAGCACCATGCAGAAGTACACTCTTCTCTGCCACCCATAAAACACAAACCGATTTGGTCAAAAACAATGCAAGCTTCCCTTGCATGCATAGAACATGGACAGCATCTGCAGTAGAAGCCCAAGCCTGTGTGTAAGCACAGACACACACACACACAATGTGAAACATTTGGCAGCAGTGCACGTTCCCCTTACAGCAGCACATGTAATAGATGATCATCAGAAGTGCAAGCTAAAATATCCTTACACACAAAACATGCGAAAATCTAAAAGTATGTGGCGACGTGTGCTGTACAAAAATTTCTCTTGTGTTTGACTTAATGGACTATGATGTTGCTCACATGCAGCACAGGTACAAGATGGTCATCAAAAGGGTGAGCTAAAATATCCTCATATACAAAACATGATAAAATCTTGAAATATGTGAGGAAGTGTGCTGTACAAACATCTCTCTTGTATTTGACTTCATGGACTATAATGCTGCTCTGTGTTAAATACAAATGTAGCCCGCAAATAGGGTACACATGACAACTGACTTGCCTCTTAGTTCACTTATGGTTTTGTCGCAGTGGGGTGTATGGGTATGAATGTTTCTAAATTCATGGTTAAAAATTATTACTTTTAATAAATGCCTCTCCATGCAGTGATAGAATCTAATGTACTCAGGTGCAACGCTTGTCAAAGAAAAATACTTTTTGAATTTTGAAGACACTTTATCATATTTTTAAATAATATTTGTTGCATGATTTCCATTCCAAACATCCCCATGGCTCAGCTCGTGCCTGGGCCCTTAGAGACAAGACAGGCTCTTAGAGCCAAGGCAGACCCTTAACTCGACTCCCTCTGTTAATTTGTTGGTTCACTCACCTCTACTACAGTTTTGTATATAACAGTTACTGGAGTTCCCCTCTCTCAGTATCTCACTCTGGGGATCAACATCTTGTTTTCCAAGATCCTGGCATGTGTCCACAGGTCTCAGAAGGATAACTATTCCTACTCTAGTTTTAATAGGAAAGAATTGTGCATTAGCGACCCCAAGAAGTTGTTTTAAAGTTACCTGTGAACTTTTTAAACAAACAATGCTCAAATAATTAATTTTCCCAGTTCTAGCACTATGTTCTCAGTCCAAGCACTGTCTGTCCTAAGTACTAACTGCCATCATCTGACTTCTTCCCATCAGGCTAAACACAGTGATTAGTGTGACTGTCTTGTCTTCAGAAGCCTTCAACCAGCATGAGCACAACTCCTTCTTTGACATCTGCATTCACAAAACTGAGCATGTGCGTGTCTTGGTCATTCAGTGCACGCTCAATGAGGCCTTTCGCAGTGCTACTGCAGATTCTTCAGTAGATTCTGCTGCTCCAAGTCTAACTCCTGCAGGTAAGAATATCAGATGGAGCTAACAAGCAGGATTCCAGTGCTGTAAGAGCTTCTGTGACCCTAGTAGGCAGCGGTGCTGGAACCATTTTTAGACTGGTGGTGCTGCCATCAAAGGTACATCACTAAACTCACAGTGACTTTGATAAATTCAAGCATCATACAAAGAACAAGTGTCACAAATGAACCACGCCTATTCAGCAGGAGAGTAGTAAGGTTGTACTATCGAAGCTGGTGTTGCATTTAGAAGCACATTGTCACTAATATGTTACTAAAGCATTGTGTGGTAGCCACTGTCATTTACAGACAGCACATTTTCCATTGAAATGACCACTAAATTTGCACAATTTTACTGACAAAAATATATGGTGCACAAACGTAATGTGTGGAAATTAGGTTTCAGCAAATATTTGTCATTTGCGCATCACCAAATTAAGCCTTGATTTGTTCTGACCCTGTTAAAATCTTTGTTCCCATCACACTTTCAAATTAGAAAAAAAGCTCTTAATTTGTGCATTCCAGGCTATTTATTTTGATATATTTGTACTATTAAATTATAGGCATTCAAATGTTGTTGTGTGTTAGAAGAAAACGAAATTATATAGCTTTTCCCTTCACACAAGCAACATGTTCACTTAGTTCACTATACAAACTCCTCACACTTTACAGTACATAAAAGAAAAGTAAACAGCATTCTCCATGGTAAAGGTATAAGCAGAAATTTGTTAGAAGACTAAACTGACATTTGACCTCTGTCTTTGAATGCACAGCAAATGTGACAAGATAAACACAAAATTTAAAGTCATCCTTAATGCTTGTTCACCTTCAGAACTCCAGCATGATTAGTTAGGTGCCCTCTCGGGGCTCAAGTGTTTTTTGTAGCTGGGCCCCAGTCCCACCTCTGCGCCCTGGTGCATTGCAATTGCACTGGTAGCCACGCCCCTGAAACAAACCTCTATCAGTTATGGCTGCGTATGGCCCAACGTAGAACGATCCCGAATTCAAAACTTGAGTAGGATGATGATCTTGCAGGGTCAGGAGTAGTTTACTCTACCTGGAGATTGCAACCGACCATGGAACCACTCCTGAAAATGAAATCCACCCTTCCTTCACAGCCTTTCAGGGAGGGTTGAGAATCCAGGGATACACGATGAGTGAGACTGTCCAGATGAAACACTATGGGGTATATTCACAAGAACGTGCGCTAAACATCTCCCAAAAAAGTTAACGCAACTTTACACATCGCAGTCTATCGCGGGAAAATAACCCTGTATTAACGTGGAATTCACAACACGGCGGTACCATGCGATAGTTTGCCGAAAACGCGGCCAATGTCCGCGATACAACCACCGCAACGGAGATAAAAACACAAACCCCAACGCAAAAAAACGTGCGATGAGCCCATTCGCGATGAGGAAAGCAGCGATAAGCAGCGCAAGGCCCACGACACACACACGGCAGGCGGGAATAAGCACAACAAAAGCAGGAAAAAGGAAGACAAACCAAACAGAAAACAACAGCGAAGCACAATGGAGGCAGTCGGAGCTAGTACACAACCCCACAAGCCCCATTGGCAACAAAACATTGTACATGGCAGTCCATCGTGGACAAGGTGAATGCACCCGGAGAGCGGAGGAGGACAATGGAAGAAAACCAGAACAGCTGGAATGATGCGAAACGCAAAAACAAGCAGAAACACGCCAACAACCAGAAGGCAGCAATGCACACCGGAGGTGGGAGTCCAGCGCCACACCAGGGAGCTGGATGACATGGAGGAAATGGTGTCCACCACATCAGTCTGGAGACGGTGGCAGAAGTCGGGCCCGGAAACTGCTCAAAATCAACAGACACAACAGCAACAGGGAGAGGAACGACCAGGGACTGGGGGGACGGGGGGAGATGGGCACAATGGCACACATGCACAATTAAGCACAGCACAACTGCAGACAAACCCTGCCCAAGAGTAACAACACCAAACAAGAGCACAAGTCACACAAGTCGGCAATATCACACCACTGAACAAGCACAGAAGTGAAAACCACACTGCCTGAAAGGGAGAAGGGTGAGCCAAATCAGAGCTGAAGGGCCATCTCACACACAATGCAGCACACACACATAGGAAGCAGAGCACCCCAACATCGAACACAAAGTGGTACAAACACCAACATTTGCACAACCGAACACAGGACCCAAGTGCACCCGCTTGTGGCCGGTAAATGGCCATACGCATCTAGCAAAGCACGAAACAGGGACATGATAATGCACAAGTACCAACCCACAGCCCTGATGGGGTAGCAATGCATGTATGGCAGGGACCCAGATAGGCCGTGACACACACATTTGCATACATATCAACACTCATCACAGTTAGAGACAAGTGAAGTTGCGGAAACTTCATCAACAATTGCGTGTCAGTATGGCCAAGAGAAGTGCCACAACATGCAGACCAATGCAGCAGCATGTCTGAATGAGGAACGTTGGAAAGCGCCCATGGCCACCCCGGGGGAGTCCATCACCCACACAAGTCAGTGCCAATGCGTGTTGGTTGTCCGCGCATGTATCCGGAGTCCAGGCCAATGCAGCCATGTCCACTGTCGTCTTGGGACATGTGACCAGATCCCCAACATGCAAACAGGCGCCGGGACACGTGCAATGGGTCACATTCAGTTGTGGCTGCAGGTACGTTGTCACTCGTCCATGAACGCGAGTGCAGCAGCGTAGGCCAACATTTCCAACATGAGCTCGTTGTCGACTACATCTAACATGTCGGCAACGTAACCCATCAGCTGTCCCGGACAGATGTGCTGACTCCAACCCCTGGCCCCAATTGGCACTAAAGCCCAATAAGGGAGCGGCTCAATGTGGTCACTGCACACGACGACTCGCGCAATCTCCCAGGTCCAGTTGCCAGCATGCATGCCAATCATCCAGGCATGCCATAAACGGGCAACACGGTGACACTCCTGGTCGTGGTCAAACAGTGGGCGCACACACACGTCGAAATCCAGGTCAGCTACCGTTACGTTGGAGAGGCAGACATCCATGGTCCACTCGAATATGCACGAGCGACAATGCAACACAGGCTGAATGCAGGTGACGTTGGCAAGGCGGAAGCTTAGCCGGTAACTGATCCGCAGCACTGCCAATGGCAGTGCCCCCAGTACATGCAGCAGACGTGCACGGTACCGGTCCACGTGACTGGAGTTGTGCATGTGTCTGGGATGGTCTGCCATTGCGTCAGTGGCTCTGCTTGAAGCCGCACCGTGCTGACCCGAGCCAGTCCTGTGGATGAAATGCCACAGCTCGGATCAATGAGCAGTGTCTGTGTGCAATGGGTGCAGGCCTGGGGTGGGAGTACGTGTGAAGGCCATTTCACGCACGCTAACTATGACCAAGGACTTCTGTGTGTGGGATGTGTACACGTTGGTCTCACGTCGGGCAGTGCATAGTGTGGGAGTCACCAGCAAATGCTATCGTATCTGTCAGGGGGTGCTGGGCACATGTAAGTCCCAGCTCGGAGCTGCAGATGTGCTTCCACCTGATAGTTCAGACAAAGGACCTTTCATCCCTACAGTAACCTTACCATCTGCTTGCATACAGGATATGTACAGAGGCCTGTCGTGGGTGGGGTGGGATGTCTGCGACCCAGGGAATCATGGATGATATGCCGAGCACGTGGCACATGAGCGGCCTCACTGTGTGTTACATTGCCTCACAGCTGCTCCTCCCACCCACGAGCCCCCACACTTGTGTGCGCTGCACGGTTGTATCACGTGCACTCCTACGGCACACCATTGTCATGCCTGTCTGCGCATGTCCAGCGGCATGCCAACAACACTGTGAAGCTGGCCAATGAGGGTGAGCGGCCACATGAGTGCAGACCAATGGTCTGGACAGGGCGGACACAGGTGTACAGTCCATGGCTGGCTGTGATCGCGCTGCGATTGAGGCTAGGCATCTGACTTATGCAGCCGCAGGACTGATACACATAACACTTGGCATGTATGAGCCAAGACCCCGAGCGGTCTTGCGCACCTACATTTCCCCATACATGTGGGCCCGCCCTCTGGGTGCATGCTACATTGCAACATCGACTACTGTGGCCCTGGTGGCGACACCACTCCAACACAGAGACACGCTTACCGCAATTCCTGCTCAAGGCCAGACCAGAGTCACGCCCTGATCCCCCTGCCGAATCAGCACACCCTGGCGCTGACCTGACGTATGCCGGACCAGCACACGCCGCTTGTGCATGCAGGGGGGGGCAGGCGAAGCTACATGTCCAAGGTCTTAGCCACTGCTGAGGTGACATGGTATCGTCCGCTGAAGACAGCACACTGTGATGTTGCAGGGCTCGGGGACATCATGCTGACATAATGACCACACGGACACACTTGCTTAGATGGTGTGAATGGCTACGGGCACGTGCGCCCCGGCCACTTTTATTAGCAGGCTCACATGTCGAGTGACACCTGTGTTGGATGTGTGTGGGGTGTGTGTACACCAGCCTTCATGGAGTGCCTGTTGCAGTCAAAATACGACAACAGTGTCCATCGTTAAGGACACAACCATTCAACCATAAAGGCTCCATGACTTGAGCTGCACAGAGTCAGTGGCCCCGGATGCACAGCGTCCTGCATGGGCCTACCGCCACGGGCTGCTGACTTGCGGTGCACTGGGGCAGGGTCACGAGAGCAGAGCAGGTTCTCGTAGATGACAAAGGGGGTTGTCGCGGAGTGTCTCGGTGGACAGTGGAAGGTGTACCCCCAGGGCATGATGCAGAGGGCCGAACCACGCAGAAACAGTCACTATGGTGGAGATGAATGGAACAGACACATGTCGAACACCAAGTCCATCCCAGCCAGATGATGATGCAGACAACCCCCAGGCCATGGACTCAGACGCCACCAAAGTCCAACCAGAAAGTGCCCATGACTCATTGCGCACAGAGTTAGTGGCACCAGTGCTGATAGGGGATGCCGCCTGCGATGAGGCGTGTCCAATGGTGTGGACTCCTCCATATCTTACGCAAGTCACAGTTCCACATGTGTGACCTACTGGACCGCAGTATAGACAGGGGGCAGCGTTCAGCACGGGCCCACAGACACGTGTTGTGTGCTGCGATGCAGGGTTTGGGACACTGATCGAAGGGCGTTCAGTGATATAAACTCTGCAATAAACATCTGGTCACTGCCGTTCTGTACTCAAGACACAGTTCCACATGTGGGACCTACTGGACCGCAGTGTAGGCCTGAGCCCTCATCCAAGTGTTGCCGGCTTGCGTTGAACAGGGTTAGTGGCACCACGTGTTGCAGGCTTGCGTTGAACAGGGTTAGTGGCACCACGTGTCGCAGGCTTGCGTTGAACAGGGTTAGTGGCACCACGTGTTGCAGGCTTGCGATGCAGACTTTGGCTTCACTGATCGGAGGGAGTATAGGGATGTGGATGCTGCCACAGACTTGGGGTCACTGCCATTCAAAACTCAGGACACAGTTCCACATGTGGGACCTACTGGACCGCAGTGTAGGCCTGAGCCCTCATCCAAGTGTCGCCGGCTTGCGTTGAACAGGGTTAGTGGCCCCACGTGTCGCAGGCTTGCGTTGAACAGGGTTAGTGGCACCACATGTCGCAGGCTTGCGATGCAGACTTTGGCTTCACTGATCGGAGGGAGTTTAGTGATGTGGACGCTGCCACAGACTTGGGGTCACTGCCATTCAAAACTCACGACTCAATACAACATGTGCCAACAACTGGGCCGAAGAGTACGCCGGTAGGGTATGTCAACGAAAAAGGAGTACTGTGGGCCAGCGTCGTGGAGGCCAGCGATGGTCTGCGGAGGCTGCAAAGGTCGCGGGACTGGGGCTTGGAGCTTGCACCGGCACGTGGTGGGCCCTCTTTGACACACGCCGGTGTCGGCAGGTGAGCGGAGCCTCCTTGGTGCGCTGGGGCAGGCATGACGGGTCTGGGGACCAGCGGCCCAGGGTGCAGCAGGCGCACAGGGATGCAGGACCCGCCACGCACGGCACCGGCCTCGTGGCAGGCTGAGAGGCGCCGCCCTGGCAGACACGTTGGCCATTCCGAATGTGAACCACGCCCAGTGCGACGGGCTTTTTATTCACACCCCTACGCAGGCCTGGCGTACGCAGGGCCAACCCACTCCGCCCGCGCATACAGGGGGGGACGTAACGGGCGACATTTCTGCGTTCTGCCCCACAGCCTGTGGGGACATGGTAGCGTCCACTGGCCACTACACTCCATGCACCAGCAGTTAATGTTCACATGGCCATTTCCGTGGTTTACACACTGAAGTCTGTCCGGCACATCAATGCCACACCTGGCATTGGGTAGGTTCTCATTCATTAGTCACTTGCCGCTCTCGCACATGCCTGCTCCAGGCCTCTCCTCACATTCTGCTATTGTGTGGCTGTGGTGCCATGCCGTGGCTGGGTTGTGTGCATGGCAAGCCCAGGTTCCCAATGGAGTCGTATTGTCGTGTCTGGTGGGTTGGCATGTTGTGTGGCATGTTGCATGTAGTTTTGCTGCGTGCCCATTGCCAGTGTTGTGAGTTGCATGACTGTGGAGTGGAGGTGTGTGGTGTGTTCATTTGGTACTTACCAACGAGCAATGCATTTCCATAGGTGCCATCCTGGGAGCGCTGGTTGATGATGGACTGTCGGGAGATGTATGAATCATGTACACTGCCTGGGGAGTTGGCCACAACATTGTTGAGGAGTCCCCTGTGGTTCACTATTGCCTGCACATTGATGGAATGCGTGTGCTTTCTGTTGCGGTAGTTGTGTGCAGTGTCGGCAGGGGGCACAAGGGGTACATGTGTGCAGTCGATTGCCCCCAACACGTGAGGGAATCCAGCTATGGCGTAGAAGCCTTGCTTGGTCTCCAGCTGCTCCTGCGCAGTGTGGGTGAAGTGGAGGTGCTGGGGTACCAGGCTGATGATGGCATCCAGGACAGGTGTGATGAACTTGGATTGGGCTGGATGTGAGACTCCTCCGACTATGGCAGTTGTGGGTTGGAAGGTACCATAGGCCAACATGTGCAGCACAGCCGGCAGCTTTGTCTGCGGAGGGATGTTGGTTGTCCGCTGTGTTGGTACCGTCAGCCAGTGGGCGATGTGGGTCAAGATGCGGGGAATGGTTGTCCTTTTGGGCCTGTAGTGGGCAATGACCTCCTCTGGCGTTAGGTCTGTGCGGCTGTTGCGTTTACGGTGAGTCCGCTGTCTTTGTGTACGCTGCCTCTGTGGTGGTCCGGGGGCGGGGCGGGTCCTGGGGGTGGTGGCGGGCCTGGGGATGGTGGCGGTGGGTGTTGTGGCCCTCATGGGTCTCCGAGCTGCATGATCATTGGCTCCATGGCATCTGTGGGTCTTCAGATGTGGCTCTTGGCTGGGTTCCCTTTCATACTGCAGGTAGTCGTCCTGCTTAACACCAGCAAAAGGCAGGTGTTAATTCCCTGCTGCTACCGTGGCTTATCGCCTGTTTTTGGTTCGCATCACAGATCTGGCAGTTCGTTGTGAAAGTGGTGTTGTGGTGTTTTCGTGAGTTTTTGCACGGGAACACCTACTCTGCATCTCATTAGGGTTAGTTGGTGGTGTCACCCGTGGAGATAAATTTTGCGGCAGTTATCGCGGGAATACTGGCGATGTCTGCTGTTTGCACCCGCTTGTGAATGGGGCGTTAAATCTATCTCCACTTTGATGCGTTAAGGTGGCGATAACTCGGCGATAAGTCCTTGTGAATATGCCCCTATGTTTTGGAGTTCTGGTCTCATCTTTCCCTGTCCAGACCTGAGCATATCTGTGTGTTCCAAACCATTAGCTCTGTCTGGAATTAGATCAAAGATTGTGCTGAAAAACATCTCTGATCTATCCTGCATAAAAAGTCCACTTTTCTATATGAAAATTAGAATATAGAATACAATAGAAACAACTGTAGTAAAGCATTAAAACAATATCAAATGCAGTTATAAATTACGACTAAAACCCAGGTTAAAAATCAGCGGTATGGATATGAACAATACACAGCATTCTATCGATTTAAATAAGAAGAATAAAAACTGATCTAAGCCCTGTTAAAACATCTCTCAGATTGCTGCCAGCATTTGGACAACAATTTGGAAACAGCAAAAGCTGGAACAGGACCGGCTGTGGAGTAAAAGAACTGCAAAACATCCCTGACAGACCAGCTACCTCTAATCAAAAGAAGAGGTTTAAACCAAACTTTCCTAAGCTGGACCACAAAAGAAGAAAAACATGTGTGACAGTCTCACTATTGCCACAGGAGCACACACATTTGGCTCCTCCATCTGCTTTCTCTTCCACAAGACTTAATGTAATAGTCCTTTAGTAGTGTTAAAGTTGGTTGTGGTTACAACTTCTAAGTGCTACAAACATGTTAGTAATATCCCCTCCCCAGCTGGTGGTAGGACCTTCTATTTTTATGCGAGTCGCCATTCTCATTACTCTGGCATGCAGTTGTGTAAATAAAGACTTCCCAATGTACCTTCACTTGAGCGATTTTGTTCTGCTTTGCAAGCATATTTTAACCATATAGCTAATAATTACAATCGTATGCATACGTTTTCTCTGCAAATTTACATTTTATAAAGCTTGTTTCTTCACAATGGAAAATGTTTGCAGTATTTTTCTCTGCTAATTTATATTTTGAGGAGCATTCCTATGGACAATGCCATTTCACAGCACAAGAACGTTCAGGCCCAGGTCTGGCTCGTAGGCTTATATGGAATTGGATGCAAACTCGTGTTGCACCCAAGTTAGTATTGCAACCAAAGAGCAAATTGTGCACCGAGTGGTTCCTGTACATCAAAATGGGGAATAACAAGTACCACTGATGTTTCGTCTGACATTCTAAGGTGCACAAACCAGAATGGGTGCAAATTGCTCATTGAGTAAATCCGAGCACCCGGCAATCTGCATTTACCATCTGCGTAATTTGCGCCTGTCCGGCTGTGCAAGTTCCAAACCTGTCATGATTAGGGCCTGCCTGTTTTTTGCTAAGTATGCAGAACTATCAGATATGGTGCTAGAATAGAATAGAATGCTAGGAGTAGAGTAGCCACAATGACCAAAATATTGAAAACAAAAATATCGAGGTTGTTGCACAGAGAGAGGTATAGATTTACTATTTAACTCCACATCTGCATACTTTACCAATTTATACCCATCATCAAGGTGCGTAGACGTGGGGTTAGGTGTAGAAAATCTATACATACTTATCTGTAGATATTGTGGTCCTAGATATCCTGTTCATGAAATTGTGGCCACTCGATATTCCGGCAGCGATATTCCAGACCCATCTCTTTTGGTAGTGTTAAAAATGCTAAGTGCACTATTTTTTGTTGTTAAAGTCACAGTTTTCGACAAAAGTGACAAGGCAAATACTTTTCAACATGAAGTAGCAGTTTTCCTTAGGCCATCCTAAAAGCTGCCGCACACTCAGATTTTCTATACCATGATCCTTCACTTAAATGACGTCATGGTCATGTGTCTATCGAAACAAAATCAGGAAGTTTACAAATAGAGGGAGACCATGGTCCCGGGGATATATATGGTTTGATCACAAACGCCAAATATAGTCCGTGAAGACATTTCCAGTGAACACACATGGATTTTGAGTGATGGTTCAGCTTGAAAATTCCTGACTTTAATGGTGGGCTGGGAGAGCCCTAATCTCTTTTGACTTCTCTCTAGGCAGCTCTTACAAAGATGGTGTTTTTAAATGAAATTATCCATGAAGCCTGGGAAAATGTTATCATGCATGGACGGAATAGTTTTTCCCATGACAGATGTGCCCGTCCCCACAGACTGAGCTGTGCATCCATTGGTGCAGGGAACGGAACTGATAGCCAGGCAGACATGGAATTGCAAGCAGACTGAGTGACAGTCAACTCACAGAAGTGAAGAAGCCTGCCAAGAAAAAGTTACACACTGGCATAAAAACTCAGAGAAACTTGGAAACTAAATGTATTTGATCAGCCAAAGAGAATTAGAGTAACAAGCAGAGAAACTTGACGTGTGGATTGAATGAGGTTACCACTACAAGACGTGTGCCAGTGCTCAAAGAAAATGCCGAGTAACTCATTTATTTTTCTGACAACTTCCGACTTGGGAGAGAAAAATTGTTGGTGGTTGAGGGACAAAACTGCTGTTTTCCAGAGTGTTAATGTTTAACACAACTCTCCAACACCGTCTGAATGCACCCTGCTCGCCCCCAAATCATTTTCCTAAGGTGTGCTCTCCTTGGATAAAAAGGTCTTTGATCATTAGCACTCTGGCATTTTCCTTCAACGATACAAGTGGATACAAGTGGAAAATTGACTTATCCGAGCTTCATTGGAATGAAAGGCCATCTTAGGAACAAACTCTTTCAATCCTGCATTCCCGCTCAGAATATTCCTATTTTTGCTTACAAACTGTATGGCTGACCTCTGCGGTCACTTGCGGGAGGTGTCCAGTATTTTGTTCAAACAGTTTTCTGTCCAATATTTTCTAACAGTTGCAATTTTCTTGACCCACCCAACCGCACTTTTTTCTCTTCTAGTCTGTCACAACGCTTTACCTGCACTATTCTTGAACCTGTCACACCTTCATTTTACCAAATAGTTTTAAAGTAATTACTCACTAAGGCCCGGTTGTGCGTGGTTTTGTTTATACAAAGTATCACAATGCAGCACAAAGTACTGACTTGTGATACTTTGCGCCAGGTAGGCGCTACATGGAGGAGCATGGGTGTTCACATGCGTCTACCCATGTATTTTGATGCAGATCCAGATTTATGAAGACATGTAAACCTGGGCTTGCGCCAAAACGGTGTGCCTACCCAACAGATGCGTAATGAGGAGAAATATCTTTATTTCCCCCATTACTTCCTCTTTCTATGTTTGCAGCATTCTACAATGAACATGACAAAGGAATATGTCTCTAAGGATTATTTTTGTGCAGAAAGGTATCCCTGCCTGTTCTAAAGCAATCCTGTCTGTAGCGCAGGCACCTTTGCACTATGGTGTAAGGATGCCTACGTTACAGTTCGGAGCCTCAAGTGAGCCAGTGCAGGGAGACGGGAAACAGTTGGAACAACCCGGTCTTAACCACAAGTGTTGCGACTCAAAGTAAACCATGCTTGCCTTAACCACGCATAAGCGGGGTTAAGGCAATGCGCGGTCTAGCTGCTAACTGCTGAGGACGGAAGCAGGAAGACCTCGCAGGAAGAGATCCACTGTGAGGTAAGTGGAGCTGGGCTGTAGTTTTCTGGATGGGGTAGTTTTGTGGGCTGAGGGGGTCAGGGGTAGTTTTGTGGGCTGGGATTTCAGGGGAAGTTTTGTGGGCTGGGGGGTCGGGATAGTTTTTTGGGCTGGGGTGGGTTGGGGTAGTTTTTTGGGCTGAGGGAAGGTCTGGGTAGTTTTCTGGGCTGGGGGTGGGTAGGGGTAGTTTTGTGGGCTGGGGGTGGCTCGGGGTAGTTTTCTGTGCTGGGGTCGGGGTTAGTTTTGTGGGCTGGGGGGTGGGTCGGGGTAGTTTTGTGGGCTGGGGTAGTTTTGTGGGCTGGGGGTTCGGGCTAGTTTTCAGGGCTGAGGGAGGTTGGAGGTAGTTTTCAGGGCTGGGGCGATTTCGGGGCTAGTTTTTAGGGCTGGGGGAGTCGGGGTAGTTTTCAGGGATGGGGGTCAGGGGTAGTTTTCAGGGCTGGGGGGTCAGAGTCATTTTTTCAGGGCTGGGGGAGGGTCGGGGTAGTTTTTAGGTCTCGCCTGAGCCAGCGCACATGCGCTGCTCTGTGAGGCTTTAAGTAAGCGCTTTAAACTCGAAACACACGCTCGCGCGTGTGCTTTTTTTTTTTCTCCCGCTATTGGCCTTTGCATGCGTCTTTCTAAGAAAGACAGCACGCAATTGGTCCAAGGCGGGTGCATGTCCCGCCTCCTCTCTCCCCTGGCCTAGGGTGCTCGGGAGCGAGCAGCATCGCCATCTGTTTCCAATTATCGCACCCGCGTCTCGCGGGCGCGTTAATTCTAAACAGATGGCGGTCGCGCTGGCCCTGGCATGTTTTTAGTGTTTTGCATGCACAACGAGTGTGCAGGTTTACAAACAGCCACATCCGCACAAGCCGGTGTTGCCAGGTCGAGCCTGGCATCAGGCCGTGCTCAGGTGGTGTCAAGTGCCTCTGTCCCCATCAGCAATCCGAACGGAGCAAGAGGCGCGAGGGATGCCGGAGACGTGCTGCCCATGGGCAGAACTTTTAGTGTGAACCACTTTCTTTCTGAAGAGGGGACTTCGGCAATGTACAGTGAGCCCGGAACCCACCCCTATAACCTGCTAACGTAACAGGGGTTAGCGTCCGCTGGGGCAGTGCTAGAATGTGAGACAGGTTCCCTGCACCGCTCACTCTGGGATGTGAGACAGTGACCGCGCACTGTTCACTCTGAAGGGAAGGGAGAGAGCTGGCATTGCTGGAATATTAGACAGGGTCCCCGCACCGCTCACACTGATGGAAAGTCATGAGCACTGGGCAGTGGTGAGCACAGGGCAGTGGTGAGCACCGGGCAGTGCTGGAATGTGAGCCAGCATCCCCGCACCGCTCACTCTACCGGCTGCACTTTCCACTCTGTCCGGGGTACATAACAATTCTTCTGCAGACCGGAAATCTGCAGGAAAGCCTGAACTCACGGTTTAGCCCACAGTAACACCGTTGCATGAACGCGACCGGCAGTTCTGGTACAGCGCCTGATGCCTTCCAGTGAGTCTTGCATCGCTTTACAAATACTCCTGCAACTTGAGGCCTTAACTTCAACAAACAAAGTTCGGACTGCCTGGAGCAGAGATTAGAGTTTGGGGCGGAGGAATGCCTGAGCCCTCATGAGTACACAACATTCCTATACATGAGGAGAATGCCCCCTCTCCTCACCCCGTAAAATGCACGGTAGTCGCTGATGGGGGCCCCGTTCTGCAGGTCGCGCCCTTTTAAAACACCACCTTTCTCAGCGAGAGTCTGACATGTGACAGCAGCACAAGAATGACGATTGCTCGGGGCTTTGAGCGCCGCACTGGAGGAGCACACTCTGCAAACATGCGTTTTAAGACATATTCAATACACATTGAAAGATGAAATATTACACAAAATACAAAGAGGATATGAATTAAAACACACCAGAATGGGACTGAAGGTATGCACAGGAAATTGGGTTTCAGAAGATGTTAAAACACAGACAAATTGAACTTTTTAATAACCCACCTTGAAGCAAAAGGCGCGCTACATTTAGAATATATTAATACGTACAAACGACCGCCTCCGGACCACGCCACCAAGTGCACACCAACGCAATTTTCAGGCAAATTAAAATTAAACCTTCTTGAGAATAGACTTGGATTTAGTTATACGAAACGATAACAAATAGCCCCGAGGGCAGGTGTTAATGCATACATATTTACCATTCATTTCGAATGCCAATGTTAAGCAAAAGAAGGGAAACGCTCATGAAAAAGTGACTGTCCACGTTCTTTATCACAGAGGAAAGTACAGTGCCCTGAGGTGCAATTCCCCTATAGCATCTCTGCTTCCGGGTTCCCCACTACTA
Organism: Calotriton arnoldi; assembly: GCA_963921515.1. Taxonomy (NCBI): domain Eukaryota; kingdom Metazoa; phylum Chordata; class Amphibia; order Caudata; family Salamandridae; genus Calotriton; species Calotriton arnoldi. The sequence goes on from CAWUFW010013212.1 coordinate 188,532, forward strand.
ATAGTAAGCTGCTTGACATGCAGGTGTTATGAAAGATATAAAACCCCAACAGCACGCTAGGGTGCAACGATGACCTGGCATACACACACAAATAAACTCTAAAAATCTTTTGAAAAAAACAAGCACGGCCTCCCGCGCTTGTTTTAAAAAAAGCCACCTGGTGGGCCAGGTCCCTGGGGCATGCCCATCCTCCCTCTCTTGTTTGCTCATGCACCCTGGGTCTCGGCTGAGAACGTGTGTTCCCGTCTGTGGCGGGGGTCCCCACTACTGCGACCCCGTAGGTTAGTGTGCCCTAAACAACTCCAGTTCCAGCGGGGATGAGAATACTCACATCGCCCTTTGTTTCGGTGTGATAGCTCAGAAGGTCAATGCGCCTGCTGCAGAGAGCATGAAAGAGCGGCAGATAGAGAAGTGACGCATACCAGTCAACCCTGTTTCACATGGGCCTGGTAAGGATACATGAGGTACAAACCTCATTCTGGACCTGAAAAACACACAAATGACGGCGGCCCCCAGTCACATTCGCAGAGTGTTACAAACTAGGAGCTGGGAGGGGTGGTGAACCACTACCCAGACCCGAAGGGTGGAGAGCTCCTTTCGGAAAAGAAGAGGGTGGGATAGGCCCTCCCTAGCTGTAAGTAAGTAAGTAAAAATGCATTAACCGTTAGATTAATTAAAATCAATACAGTAAAATGAGCATAAATTATCATCGCCCCTGCCCCGTCCCCACAAATCTCAAAGCAACTTAGTCCCACAGTTCATGTATCTTCTCGACTCATTGTTAATTTGCACTTGCAGAAAAAATAGCATCAGGGTGTTTTATATTATGCGTCATTTCATTAAAATATCCCGGCTTCTATTTTCTTAAAAACCATATGATGAAATATGGAAGACTGGAAATAATATATTTGTAGTTACAAATAGCGATACTGTCCCCCTGCCTGAGTCAGGGGTCTGCTTCTTAGTCGCTTAATATGCTAAAGTGCATGGTGCAGTTTTAAAGTGCGATGTGCTATCTCCTCAGGCTAGATACTATACATTGTCTGCCGGCCAGTGCTCACCAGTAAGATTATTGATTCACAATCCGATCTTTTCCCCATTACACAACTCTACAATCCACAACGTACCTCCAATCCACACCATATAGTGTCACCACCTGAGCACCAAACATCATTCACCACCACCATTTTGCATCAGCGCACCACCTAAGCATCCCGTCAGTCTGCCCTTGGAATCTGGCATCTGTTGATTCTCCCCTAGTGTCCGTCCGCTGCTCGTGTTCTAATTAAATTACTGTTTTCCAACCTCCACTCCCCCGTTATTTATGTCCCGCTCCCCCATAACAAAAAAAATGATAACAAACAAGCATGAGAACAGGCAGGTAGAAGTTGCCAGCAGTGTAAGTACAAAAAAGTAGAAGACACTTTTTATGTTAAAATCTTTTTTTAATCAGGTTTTTCAGTTGTATATAATGTCGTCTTAGTTTGTATAAAGGTAACAAAAATGCTTAACACTTTTTATTATAACTTTTCAACATAATGCACAGCACCCACAATGCTCTACAACATAGCCAAAAGTTCTGGCTAAACACATAAGGTCCCAAAAGCGAGACCTATTGGCTATGCCAATGCTTGTTTTAATTAGGGGTTAGGATATAAGGCCTCAGGACAGGGGGTGGGGAATGGATAGTCAGGGTAGTTTTTAGGGCTTAGGGGAGGGCGGGTAGTTTTTAGGGCTGTGGTTGGGGTGGGTTAGGGCTGGGCTGGGCCAGGTTAAGGGACAGGGTTAATGGACAGGGTTTTAGGCCTCTGGGCAGGGGGAGGGGAATGGGTAGTCGGGGTAGTTTTTAGGGCTTAGGGGAGGGCGGGGTAGTTTTTAGGGCTGGGTAGGTCGGGAAGTTTTTTAAAATAGGGGTTTGCCTAAAGGCAGTGGAAGGGGTTGGGGTAGTTGTAGGGACAGAGCAAGGGGATGGGAGGGGAGGGGGTCGAGGTAGTGTTTAAGGGTTAGGGACAGCATGGGGGTTGGGAGGGGGTAGGGGTATTTGGACCTCAGGGCGGGGAGGAGGGTTTGGGTGGGAGTTTGTAGCTAAAGTCGGGGGGGTGTGACCTTAGCCATGCATACCCCTTTACCATACATGCCTTTACCACGAAATTACGTAGTAAAGGCATGCGTGGTAAAGGAATGTGTGGTTTAGACTCATTCGTGGTTTAGGCTACGTGGTAGAGGCACGAGTGCCTCTATCATACAACCCAGGGAGAGAGCTGAAGAGTGCCATACACTCAATGCAGCACAGCAACACAACTTTGTATACTGTATAAAATTATCTTCAACTGTAACGTTGATTCGCGATATGTTTGCACTACAAAAAAGTGAAATAAATTAAAAAAATAAATGCATTTGTCATGAGCTGTGACAGATGAGCAGTTGCTCCTCAATTGCTTCTGCCAGGTAAAATAGCCATCCAGCCTTTTTTTTAAATTTCCGTTGCAAGCCATTTTGACTTCAAGTACAATACGCAGAACCCTCTCAACTGTTGAATGGCAGCTAAATGTAGAAATTCAACTTACATAACGAGGTAAAAATAATGCAGACAGACAAGGAGGAGAGGCGTGCATAATAAAAGTTCAACACATTGTATTAGTTCACTGACATGCACCTTTGAAATTTTTTGCCACTTGCTCTAAGATCGATTCCTGGACATCCTCGATTCAGGAAAGATCTAAAAACTTTGGGCCACAGTTATCATGATTTCACGCAAGGCACCTTGCTATGCTACGTGAAAATGAGAGGGCATGAATGCGCAATATCTATTAAGATATAGTGTATTCCTGGTCTCTGCTTGTGCTGGTGCACAAACTGCTGCCTAGCGCCAATGCAGGCTTCCTTGTGCCATGGTGCTAGGTACCTGTGTCACAGTATAGGCACACCTTCCTGCACAAAAACAATCCTCTAAGGCTTTTTCCTCTCTCTTTGGGTGCTGCAATATGCAGCACATGTAGAAAGAAGAAAAAAACGAGGAGAAATAAATATATTTCTCCTCGTTACACCTCCCCTGCTAAAGCTTAGCATTTGGAGCATTCCCAGGTCTACCACTCATGGTAAATCTGGGAATGCTTCAGAATTCATGGGTGGATGCATGGGAACACCCAGGCTCCACCCATGGAATGCCTCCCTTGGGCACAGTAAGGCAAGGCAGTGACTTGCGCTGCCTTGTATTACTCCAGATTTACCAAGCCTCGCAGGGCCACGCAAGGTGAACTTGCGTGGCTTGGTAAATCTCGTTATAGGATTTGCATCACCCTGTCCCCCCTTGCATAATGCAAAGGCAATACGAAACCCTTGCTAAATATGACCCTCTATTCAATAAGGCTCATGCATATCTCACTCTTATGCCATCTATCAGTTTCTTACATGCCCTTTTAGCGGCAACAGACCGTTTTGGCTGTATTGCACTCTATAAATCTAGTATACACATAAACGTGTTCCCCTAACATGTAGTTATAGGTTCGCTTGAAACACAAATTATTGTATAACCCATTAGCAATACTTTTGTGTGAAATTGTTATATACCCCCGCTTGGAAAAAAAACAGCTTTTAAGAAGATTGCTGTTATTTGTACATGAAACTGATATGCACCCACTTGAAACACAAATTATTGTACTCGTCATTTTAAATATTTTTATGTGAACTTGCTAAATGCTCCTTTAATTTGAGCCAGGGCCTCTCTGTACTGAAGCTGCATTTAAAAGTGATTTGTAGGGCTCTGCATGCTTACCACAAGGCAGCACAATAGATAATCCTTCTGTCTTCAGAAAGAGTCAAGTATGGGAACCTTTGGTGAAGTTTGGCTGATCACCAGGAGATCTGCGGACTCCTTAACTGCAGAGTGCATGGCGCATGTGCACTGACCTATGGGTGCAGCAAGTAAAAGACAGTTGTTCACAGTGATGCCATGCAGCAAACAGATTTCATCACTAGCTATGCTATGTTGTTAGAATGACTGTAACATTTGCTACAAATTGTGGTCTCCTGGTGTTAAATACGGGAAACATCCATTACAACGCAGGCATTACAACGCAATGCCTTTACAACGCAGCCAATACAACTCAAGTTCCATTACAACCCATGCAATTACAACGCATGCCATTACTAAGCATATGCCTCACTGACCAGCACCTTCCCTGAGGTAAGCACCCGGTGGTGTTAGAATAGTAATTTACGTGGTAATGGTGCATGTGCTGTAATGGCTTGCGTTGTAATAGCATGCGTTGCAATGGAAGTTGCATTGTAAAAACCGCATTGTAAAAGTATGCGTTGTAATAGTTTGCGTTGTAACGTCATACATCTGTTAAATACATCGACTGAAAACAACTGTTTTAGAGCTATCAAGCATATGGGCAAGTAGTGCTAGAATTTCTCCATCAAAAACTTAGTCATAGAGAGTGCCTGTGCATGAATATGGGATAAATTACCTCCTACCGTACATTATAAGTATTTTTACTCTTCACTGATTCCTCATAACGTATGGACATGCCAACACCATCTCTATAACCCTTTTTTAAATTCGTACTCCTTCTTAGGAAGGACACCTTCTGTTTGCAGATATGTAGAATACATGTGTAATCTGCATTATGAAACAAAAGACACCAATCTGCAGTTTGCCAATTTTGAAAAAAGACACATTTAGCAATTTAGGTCACTTTCAGGACCAGCTTGGAGCTAGAGTCTATGGCAAACAATAGATATTTTTCTGTTTTCTTCTACTTACCTGAAGCAGCACATCATTAAGCATGGTCCTATGTATGCTGCCCTATTACCTAATGCAAGTTAACTTAAAGGGGAAAGACGTTGTGTTTCTCCATTTACTATCTTAAGCAACAGCTGTAATTCTGCTCTTTCACGCTGCCTACTGGCATTGTCAGAAAGCATTGTGACATCATAAGTCTACAATAATAATTTATTACAGTAGTGTTTGTATTTAGACGTTTTACAATAGAGTATGTAATTTCCTTATTATATTCGAGTAGTGATATCATACCTCAACTGGTATGGAAATTGGACCATGTTTTACACCATTACTGCAAGTTTTCATATATTATATGAGCGTGGTACAGCCCTGCCAGCTGTTAATACCCTTTGTGAGGTCACAGTAACATTAATCAGTGTCTCAGTAAGACTCTGCAAAAATCTACGATAATACCAATGTGCATCTCAAGTGACATTTTAGTGCATTCTGTTTAGTGACAACTGTTTCAATTCATAAATCCATACATAATGCCATATATGACTTATGGCAAGGCAGCTGTACTACAGTGAAATGACTCTTAGCACTCACATTCCCTGGCTTTGATGATGGTTTGCTTGGCAGCTGTGACAACTTTTTCTCCCATTGATAATTTATCTGGACATATGTCTACAAACATCTAGAAAACGCAATTCGCTGAGAAGGGAAGCACTGTTTTGATCAAATACTGCACCGCATTGTGGGAATCTTGGGGGTAATTGCTACTGGCAGTCGGAGAATGTAAGCCATATTGCATTTAATAGGCTGTTCCCACACTGGGTGATTGTATTTATGGAATCTAGGAATGTGCATCGTAATATTGTTTTAATCACTTGAGAGGTCATTATCTTAACCCTGTTGGAGTGAGCTGACTTTTATGTCAGTACACAATGGAATCTCCATGGGCACCAACTGACCAGTGGCATCCAACATGAAAACATTTTTCGTGCTACAAAAAACAAGGAAGCCGGCACCAACCCGCATTCTACCCCCTGTTCCATATCCAGTTTCAGAACCTCGCGCCCTACCCACATTCTGCTCCAATGACCTCCCATTAGTTACTAAACTTTATGGATCCATATTTACAACTTTTTTTGTTAAAATTAGTGACTAGATCAATCATACTTTAAACAGGAACTTTTTGTGATAGTCTAGCAAACTTGCATCCCTGGATTTGTTGCAGCGAACATGCATCGTGCAGATCGTTGGTGCAAACTCAACTCCAAGCTGCACTCTAGCAGATGGACATATAGCCCTAGGCTGAGGCGTGACATCAACAAATCAACAATTCAGCAATGACAGTAAAGCATGTTAGACCTCACAATGATGACAGAAATTAGTAAATGTACAAATCATTGACGTTTATTAGCAGATTAGCAAAGTCAGCAATTCAAATCATTAAAGGTATCAAATTAAATGGTCAATACATGAATATTTCCATCATATAATTTAAATTGCTTCAAAATTGGCAAATATAAAACAAAGTACTAAGAGTTGCCGTAGAGGAAAATTGAGCAAAGCCAGTATTGCATGAAGGGAAGATTCCCTAAAATGCTAAACAATAGAAAATCAGGAAATTTATGAGAAAAATCAAGCAGGAGATGTCAGCAAGCTCAGCTGCTAAAAAGCAGAATCAAATAAAGATTCAGTCAAGTAAATGAAAATTGATTTTTGCAGGAGTCTAACTCTTTGAACAAGGGTAAAGCGGAGTGTATAATCCCAAGAGAGTGGAAAGGGTCATCTGAATCTAACTAGCTTAGCAATGCACAGTTAAAACAACATTTCTCAACAATATATGCTGTACTCCCTACAATTCCCATGGAGTAAGACCCAATGACGAGCAAACATTTCATGATATCTTAGGGTCAGCCCTCTTCCAGGCCATCACAAAATGGAAGTCTTTTCTGCGTGGCCTTAAAGAGATAACTCATGGTAGGATGATACATCACGGTCAGCCTGTTCTCTGTGCAGGTGTGGAGGTTCAGTATACAGCTCTGGGGAAAACACACACTGATAAACATTCACACAGAAACCTTAAACAAGTGAATACAGTTAATTTAAATTTGGCAGCTACAGCTTGGCTCCTGAAAGGAAAGAAAGAAAGAACACAGCAGTCAAAAATACATTTTCATGTTAACTTGAATTATTTAAACTGAGGCATACATTTACTATGGTCACTTTTAACGTGAAAATTACACTTTATAGTTAGAAAAATCATGTGCAGTGCATAATGTAAGTTATGCAAAGCATGAAATAGTGACAGAGCATCACCACAGTATAAAAGTGGTTTCCAGTGCTAACATTAAACAAAATAATGGATCTCATTTTGTTGAGTGCCTTTTGAAGGCAATGTATAAAACAACTATGTTGCAATACCAACCATTTGCCATATATACATAGAAGGGATGAAAAAACAGACACTTTGAAGATTCCTTTACGTTTTGCTGAAAAGCATAGATTTTTCCTATGGCCCTCATGGCTATGACCCACCACTTCAGTACATCGATAGCATATCCGTAATGGACAATATTGGCCATCCCGAGTTTTTGATTTGGGAATAGGCATTTTCAGTGGCTGGACTGGCCATACTGGACATCAGGCGTTTCCACGGAAGGCTGAATGGCTGGAGGACCAGGGTGGAGGGCCGGTTTTGTTAGTGGGGGGACAGTTTTGTAGCAGTGCAGCAGTTTAAAAAGTACTGCAAAGTTCCTTGTATACGCAGCCGTTTTAAGGCAACAATCAAAATTTCAAGTTGACACTTAAGGGCTTATTATAATGTTGGTCAGAGTTTACTCCGACTGACACCGTGGCGGAAACTGGACCAACCGACCTCTGGTCGGTGGTCCCGACCGCCTAATTATGATGCGACCACACATGCTGCGGAGGCATTCCCACATTTTTCTATGGGAGCATGTGTTATGGCCATGAACTGGCCGTAGCTCACGCTCCCATAGGGAAATGGGAGGTTGTGTTAAACCCTGCACCCCATGGCAGGCACCTCAAGGTGCCTGCCACAAGGTGCAGGGATCAACAAGGGGGCACCCAACAGGAGGCCGAAAAGAGAAGGTAGCCCTGCTAGGGGCCTCCAAACTCTCTTTCTGACAGGCTTTCCATGTCGGAAAGCCCGGCATGGAAAGCCTGCCGGAAACCGTGCATCGTAATCCGTACGGCGTAAAAGCCATCCATATGGATTATGGGCCCACTCCGACTGGCCAATGGGCTCAAGGAGCCCGTCCGAAGCCAGCCGGAATGACCGGCTGGTTTCAATTCCGACCGGCTGTATTGTAATCAGCCGGCCGGAATTGAAACCACAATCTCAGTCATAAAGCCTTCGACCTAAAGTCAGAGGCTTTACGACCGAGATTGTAATAGGGCCATTAATGTACCTGCTGGAGAGAGATGGGAGTTTTGTCTAGTGGCAGTTTTGACTCCTCTATGGTAGTTCAGAGGGCTAATATGCCTGCTGCAAAGAACATGCACCATGCATATTAAAGAACAATATTTTATGTGCATAGCTCAGTGGGTTACTGCTTTTGCCACAGAGATTCTTTTGTTACTGTGCAGTTCCTATGTTAGAATAGTAATCTAGCACAGTGAGCTATGAACTGCCATCAAAGAGCTGCATGCAAGATGCATGGTACAGGTTAGAAATTTATGTTTTTTCCCAGTCTTTCATTATCCTGATGTTGCTAAAAAAAAAGGTTTGTTTGGATAAAAATAAATTCTCCAGACCAAGCACTCCTAAAAAGTGCCTACTGTAGTGTCTTCTGAGTTAGAGATGACAGGACCCATTTGGGAACGGGAAGCAGGCAGCCAGGCTCCCTCCCCTAAGCCAATCACAACGCTGCAATGCGGCGTTGTGATTGTTCTTGAGCGCCGTGGCTAGGCGTTCAGCCTGGGGCTAGAGGGTTGGGCGTGTTCTCCATGCAGACTGTAATGCAGCCTGCATTGCAATAAGGGAAGTGCGCATAACTGCCGACCAAACAGTCATTGTGCACTTGAGTGGGCATACCACTCCACCCCTGCCCTGCTCCATGAGTGGAGCAGCCCTACCCACCCTCCCGCCCGCAAAGGAAACATAGCATGAGTGCATCAGAAAGTTATCATCATGTTATTATTTTGCCTCTTCTTGCACTGCTTGAATGCAGTGGGGCGACGCTCTTCTGCCATAGCAGATGAGCCGCCAATGGGGCTGCGTCATCCACAGGTGCTAGGCCTGGGCGACTCGACCCCCAGGCCTTCTCCGCTACGCGTCCCACCTTTATCTTACATGGACATTGACATCGTGGTGCAATCCGCTGCACTCTCTCCTAATCTGTGACTCAGTCAGCAGGAGCCTCAGCCAGGTGGGATTTCACAAGCCTGGGTACAGCAGTCACCGCCAAGTCCACTGGGGAACCTCCCAATGCAGGTGATGCAACAGGGCCCCCTTAGGCGTGAAGTTGCAGCGCTCCCGCCACACAAGTTCTGGCCAGCTCAGGGGCGTCACCCACCACAGCGTCCGGCCAGCACAACATCATCCGGACTGTGATGCAGAGAGGCGCCAGCCACCATTGGTAGTCTCCTCCGTGCACCCCAGTGTAGTGGTGGATCGTAGTATGTGATGCAGACCTCCCTACGTTGGTGCGCAGGAGCGCCTCTACCGTTCACATCTCCAAGGGGCTCAAGGCGGTCTTCTCACACAGGTCAGCAACGTGTCTCAATGCGACTACACCACCAGGTAAGGGCGATCGCCGCGCCTCAATGTCTACTGCCACGGCCCAGCGACTCCACAGCACCTCCATACCCCACTCTGGGTCCCAGACGCAGGCCCAGCGAGGCCTCCGGGCCCTGGGGAATGTCCTCGCTTTCAAGGTTTTGGATGCCTTGGTGTTGCAAGGAGTGCGCAATGAAAAGTGATGCATCACTGGTTTTGCACAGTGATGCGACTCTTTTCATAGATGTAGCCCTGAATTTCCTCTTCCCATGGGACTCGGGCTGGTCATCCTGGCTGTTGGGGGGCTTGAGGGGGTTGTTGATCTGTGCTGCACTTGGCCCTGGCTGCTCCATTCTGCATTCCATTGGTTTTATTTACTATTTTTCATTGGAGGTGGACTGATAGGCTATCTTTGCCTATAGAGGCAAAAAAACTCACGTTGGGCTGACTAACGTGCGTTTTTTTGCTGCTAATGGGCCTTTCGTTAGTTTTCGCCCGCTAACGCCAGAATTTCTATCGCCTTCATGCTAGTGTTACCGGCAGTTTTCACGGCGGCTCCATGAAACTTTCGCCATGAAGCGACATCAGCGGTACGCGGCAGTAAAAAAACTGCTGCTTAACCCCAGTCCTTCTACTTATGGCCCCAAGTTCAATCCAATGCCTAATGTCGACTATGAAAGGCACATTTTCAGTCAGGAAAGGCAGAGAGCTGGTGAAATGATGGATGAGTTTATAGAAAGACTTGATTTGATCATAAAGCATTGCACATTCAATGAGTTTAACGATGGTGAGGCTATATGTCTCAGAGTCATAGATGCGAATAAGGTATGAGGAGCAGGAAAGGCGGGTTGGCATCCTCCACTAGCTGGAGCTGCCTAGGTCACATTTCAAAGGCGCCTTTGATGCTTCCCGCCTTGGAAGGCCATCCTGTCCTGGGGGTGGTGTGAAGCACCTCCACCTAGAGCAGGCTTTGTTCCTGGTGATGGAGCAGAGTAAATAAAAAAATTTAACCCCTAACAAATTTTATAAATAATTAATAAATATGTTCGTTTAAATGTATTAATCAACAATGTACGTGAGGGAAGGGTAACACGCAAGTATATGTGCTAAATAATCTATTTACAAATGTCTGTGTGTCTAATTATAACATAAAATAATTGCGTACTAAATAAATAATAAATGCATGATTTGTGCTTCATAGAATATAAACGTGACGTTGCAAAAACAATAGTGATGGTAAGTAAGGAACAGCTTAAATGTTGCTTTCTGCTAGGTAATAACTAATTGGGGTACGTAGATGACGGGAGGGAAACGAAAAGGCTATGTTTCTCTATATTAATTATGTTTTGTTTATTTCTAAATAGTGCTTCTAAGTCTAATCGAGTGGCGATATAAAATGGCTGCCGTTTATTAGAGTACGCATGCGCTGAGAAAATGCATGATAAGGGAGAAAAAGTTGGAGAAAGACTGACCACGTGATGGTGCTGAAAGGCTAGGATGCAAGAATGGTCAAGGCTGATGTGACCTAATTGAACTGATAGTGTGCCGTGGTGATGAGCAGAGAATCGTGGGAAACAGTTTTAAGAGAAAGGACAATGCCTGCAGAGTTCTCGAATGTATCGAAAGAAGTTACAAATGTACTGATCGAAGCGGATGGAAACATGTCTTGAACTGTGAGAAAGGAAATGAACATATGCATTCCAGAAAAACAAGCTGGATCCGGGAGAACTTGATTAAAACTGAATAAATGAACTGAGTGGACCAATGAAAGAAAAGCACGTTATTAATGTTGCAACAATTTAGTTAGCAAAGTTAGAATTAGGGTATAAGAAGGCCTACTCTTAGTGGGAGGGGTAGTTGGTGTTGGAGTTGGTGGCTTCCAGTGCTTGGTGCTCCAGATCGATCCATTTTACTGAGCGGGAGATGCTGAAAGACTGTTAGATGAGACGGGTTGCGGTAGCTGATGCTGACGAGCTGAAGTTTCTGTTGCTGTCTTATTTTTCCAGTTGAGTATGAGAATCAGGTTATTTTTCAATTTTAAACTTAGGTTAGAAATTATTAGGCTAAATTAGGAAGATAGGCAGGTAATTAGGATTTTTCTTCATGACAAAATTTCCTTTCTGCAATAAAATTGATTTTGCTTAATAAATATTTGAATTAATAATGTATGAATAATTGAATAAAAAGTCTAAATTCTTTTCCATGCCTTTAAAATTATATAAAATTTGAGATTCTTAAATCAAACGACTCAGTGATTATTTACTAAATGATTGTGAAATTAGTAATTGGTTATTGTGATTTAGCTGGTCTTGATCACTATCAACTGATTTTTTACTAGATGATCCATCGACAAAACAATGAGCAGGAATATCTTAAGAAATAACTAAGAAAGCGATAGGTTAAGATAATAAGGTATCCCGGCTCCTTCCAGCGGTACATCATGGTGATTTTCATTTAGTTTTTCTTTCTCCTAGGAGTATAGATTCGTAAAGGTGTAGAGGAAATCCAGGTGTGTGTGTGTGTGTGTTTGTTAGGCGATGTTATGGGCCCCATCGTCATGTGGATGTGAGAAAATATAAGTCGCCCCTGGATGACCGATAAGTGACCTAGGAGGAAATAGTTTTCATTGTATCCGCTGCATCAGATTTCTTGGTAGCAGAGTTATGGTTTCTATAGATTAGTTTGGTGATTATTGATTATTGATTATTGATTATTTTGATGACTAATACTATATGTTGAGTCGCGTTATGTTATATGTGAGTTTTCACGCTTCTGGGATGTAGGAAGTGGAACACGTGTGGCAAGAGAAGTCACATGGAATTTGGTACTTGGTCTGAATTCAATCTTTGGTAATAACACAGGTTGTGTTATGTTAGGGATTTCTGTACGAAAGGTGTGTACTGAGATAGCAAATCACGTCTTCTTGTGAAACTCTGGCCTTAATTCTCAGGAGCATAGTCTCCACATGTGTCTTATCCCCAGAGAAACGGGTTTACTGTTTGCTTGAAAGAAGGGTAAGGTAGAGGGAAGTGCTACTTTATCGGCGAAAGTTAATAATTCTGTGGTAGGGTAGAGGTAAGCGCTGCCTACTGGAAATACAGGATTCTTGTGTAAAGGGACAAAGCTGTCACTTTTGTTTAGCGAATCAGACTATGGAATTGTTTTAAATGTTGTAACTAACGAAGAAACATTGAAAAGAAAAGTTGCCGATAATTTTTGTAAAGGAGGGGTAAAAGAGCAAGAGTGACATAGACAGTGCCGCGCTAGGATTGGATAGTGCGCTAGTCACGTGAACACAAAGACAGGAGTGACGTAGAAAAGTGCCGCGCTAGGATTGGTTGATCCGCGGAAGAAGGAAATCGTTCTGATTGGTGTGTTGGTGTGAGTTGCGCTGTGATTGGTTGAAGTTCCGTACACGGAACAGTGCTGGTTTGAAGAGAAAAACCAATCGAAAACATGCCGTATTATGAGTATGAAAGGGAGAGAACGTCATGGACGACAAAGATTAAGAATTTCTTTAAGAGAGACAAAAAGGTTGTGACTAGAGATCGACAAGTAATTCCTCCGCCGAAATCAGCAGCTTCACATATGATGCTGAAATATGGATATCATACATGCATATGGTTAGAAAATTGGGCAAAGTATACGAAGAATGATGGAGCATTAGCTTTCCCTGAGAATGGTTCATTTAGTGTAGCGGTTTTGCGAAATTTGAGAGAAAAGATGACAAATTTAGAACCTAGACCTAGACCGACACAATTTGAAGCGTTGACGGAATGGGAAGATGAGATGTATGAGCGAGAGAGATTCAGAGGTTTAAGGGATCATGAGTTTATGCCTGGAAGAATGTGGGGAATAAATCATGAGGATAGAATAAAACGATGGAGATGTGCTAACATGACAGGAGGTTTGTTTCCGGCTTTTACAGTTGAGGAAGAGACTAAGAGAAAACGTACTGAGAAAAAGAAACATATGGAGAGGGAAAAATATATGCATGAGAGTGAAACGGATGATGAATTGCTGGAAGATATTCTAAATAGAAATCCCCCTCCGTATCAGCAGAGTTCTACAGTGGTGACACCTAAAGCGCCACAAATAGAGACTGTGCGAAATAAAAGTCCTGTAAAAAGATTTGAAATAAATAGGTCACAAGATCAAATAAGAACTTCACAAAATGAAGGAGTAGAAAGTGACAATGCAACTGAATTAGCAAGAACAACAAAAGAGCTGACTGAGAAAATTAGGGAATTAACGAAAAACATGGAAGCTGTGACTGTACCCGTAACAATAGGTCCAGTAATACCAGTTTTTGAGAATCAGAAAATTGATGAACGGTCTTTAGTGATTCCTATGAATTCACAATTTCAGAGAGAAAAAGAAAGGATGGAACCAAGTGCAAGTACAAGTAATTTGGCTAGTACCTACAGACCAAGTCCACCTACAAATTTGACAGTGAATGAGTGTAATGGTAGGAAAATGCATATGGTAACAGAATCTGCAACAGTGACCCCTGAAAAGAGTGGTAATTGGATAGAACTAAATAATACGCCTATATGTCCGACTCCTGATGAGTTAAATGAGTGGATGAAGGCATTTAAAATAAAAGAACCAGAAGAAAAACCATTAGATGTAATTAGGTTAAAGATTGACATGGAAGAATTAATTTTAGGGACGATTGGTACAGAAAAGCTAAAAAATTACCAGGATGATGAGATTATGTTTTTGTGCAAAAGTATTACAAGGAGAGCTAAAAATTTACATGACAAACTGGAAGAGATAGCAAGTGAAATTGGAGTAGATTTTGCGAAAGTGAAAACATTGCAGAAACCGTACAGAGTAGACTTTTGTGAGAAAGATATTGAAAATTTGAACACAGCAGGAAGACTGACACAGATAAAAGAGTTAATTGTTTTACTGAGAAAATGGGGTGATGTGGACAGATGGAAAGTTAGATGGACAAAAAAGTATGAGAAAACTGCAGACAAAGCTTCTTTGGCTTTTATGATAACTGAAAAAGAACCTGTTGCAAGAGAATACCCTATGAGAGAAACTCTAGGTGGTAGTTATGTGCATGTTCCCTGGACTAGACAGGATATACTGTCATTTACAAATGAATTCCCGAAGCTGAGAGAGAAACCAGTTGAATGGTACCGACAAGTGGAGAGGTTTGTGAAGGTTTCAAAGGTGTTGTGGATAGATTTAGATGGATTGTTTGACATAGTGGTGCCAACTGATTTGTGGTCTGAATGTAAAATTACAGTTGACTGGCCAACTACAGAATATCCAAGAGATCCTAAGACAGGAGCTCCAGGTCCTGAGGTGATGAGGAAATATGATAAGGTGATTACCTTTTTGAAAAATAAGATTCCTCCTAAAGAAACAGATTGGGTAAAAATCGATAGAACTACACAGGAAAGTAAGGAGTCTGTACATGCCTATTATGAGAGGTTGTTGCTAGTTTTCAAGCAGTATAGTGGATATGAGGAGTTGAGTGAAAAGGATATGAGTCATTTTGTATATAGATTTGTGTTTGGACTGAAACCAGAGATTAGTGAAATGATTAAACAACATATGATTAACTGGCAAAATGGCACTGTAGATGAGGTACTGAGGTATGCTAAGTATTGTAGTGATGATATTGACAGTAGACAGCGTAAATTGAAAGAGAAGGCAATGTGGGCACAGGTGAAAGTGGCAGAGAAACAAGAAGCTCAATTGGATAATAATAGTGGGAATGAAACAGGACAGAATAAATCCCGACCTAACATAGGTAAAGGGAAAGGTCAAATGAGTCTAGAGGAGGCAAAGAAAAAATGGCCATGTCATAATTGCGGAAAATTAGGGCATTGGAGAAACGAGTGTAAGTTCCCACCTAAACCTAATCCGGAAAATCAATCATTAACTCCACAGGTGCAGAATGAAGTAGTTGTTCAACAAGGTCAGGTGCCACAACCACCACTTCCCAACAATGTTAACCAGCAAAGATACAGTACAGAAACAGGATTCTACGGAGGAGAGCAGGTAACACAGTTGCCGCGAGCAGCTAACATTTCTCAGTATTGGTTGCGTCAGAGTGAGGATGAGTCGGATGAAAGTTTCTGACGGTGCCTAGGAGAGGGAAAAGAGTGCGTACTTGGCGCAACTCTAGAGGTAGATCAGTCTGGTCCCTTTGTGGATGGAGAAGTGAATGGTGCAAATGTAACATTCCTTGTCGATACTGGAGCTACCCGTTCTACTGTTAGATCAGTGGAAATTCCAAACCTTCCTCTCTCAGGTGAATATATCCAAGTAGTTGGAGTAGCGAATCAGCAGATTAAAACACCACTTACTGAATTAGTGGAAGTAAAAATTGGTTCTTTTAGCAAAATGCATAGATTCGTAGTGTGCGATTGTAGTCTCGTAAATCTGTTAGGTCGTGACCTTTTGTGCAAAATGAATTGCACAATTTATTGTACGCCAGATGGAATTGGATTTCAGACCCCAGATGAAGATGTATTGTATAAAGTAACATTGATGAATCAGGAACCTGAAATGAATGGTTTGTTTCCTGCATTTGATGCAGAAAAACTTCCAAAAGAACTGAAAAATACAGTGAAAGAGAATGTGTGGGATTTTACAGGAGAAGATATTGGGTTGATGAAAGAAGTAGATTCCGTAAAAGTAACAGTAAAAGAAGGAACAACTTACCCAAATACGCCACAGTATAAATTGACTCCAGAAATAATTGAAGGAATAACTCCTGTAATAAATAAAATGATTGAACAGGGAATTCTAAAAGAAATAATGAGCAGTCCATGTAATTCACCTATAATGGGACTGAAAAAGCCAAACGGAACATATAGAATAGTACAGGATTTGAGAAAGGTCAATAAAATAGTTGTGCCTTGTTGTCCAATAGTGCCAAACCCTGCAGTAATTCTATACCAAATTCCACATGAAGCTGAGTGGTACACCGTGATAGATTTGTGTCACGCATTTTTCTCTATTCCTTTACATCCAGATAGCCAGCCATTATTTGCGTTCCGGTTCGGAGAGCGTATTTTGGCATGGTGCCGAATTCCTCAGGGGTATACAGAAAGCCCCTCAATCTTTAATCAGATTTTAGAGAAGTCCCTGGAGGATTTGAAAATGCCAGAAAAGTCAGTGATGGTGCAGTATATCGATGACCTGTTGGTGGCATCGAAAACAAAAGAAGCATGTGTAAGCGATACAATTGCTTTACTGAACCATCTAGAGAAAAGAGGACATAAAGTGTCCCCTTCGAAATTGCAGTTTTGTCAAAAAGAAGTCCAATATTTAGGGCATAAAATTGAGAAAGGAGTGCGAAAGATAACGACAGAAAGAATAAAAATGATTCAAGGAATGAGAGCACCAGTGGAGAAGTGTGGCTCAATGGTTAGAGCGGCAGACCCTGATGCAGAGATCTGGCCCGGGACCAGGGTTCAATTCCCGCCTCGGCGGGTCTTGGGCTCAATTTCCTCGGACCTGATAATTCTCGCCTCGGTGCCTATTCTAATCATGGGTCCCACTCTGCAACTCTGGGCAATAGCTTGCTTAATCTCCACAACGGCCCCAACAGCGCTGGGATGCCTGGCTTCACCCTGGGGGTGCCCAGGAGTGGACATTTCACAGGGAAAAGCCAGGAAGGGTTCCACAGCGGTATGCGTACAGCGCCTGGACACCCCTTTGGGGGTATGGGTGCGCTTTACAAGTACAAATTTCAATGACGCAAAGAGAGGTAAGAATGTTTTTGGGAATGGTTGGATATTGCCGACAATGGATAAGTGGTTTTTCCTTGATTGCTAAGCCATTACAAAAACTGACCAAGAAGGATGTAAAAGACCCTTTTGAATTGAATAACAAAGAAATGAAATCTTTCAAAGAGTTGAAAAAGAAATTGTGTGAGGCCCTTGCTTTAGGAATGCCTGACTATGAAAAGGATTTTGAATTGTACTGCAGTGAAAGAGATGGATGTGCATTTTCAGTACTGGTACAAAAACATGGAACAATGAAGAGACCAATTGCTTATTTTTCAGCTGTTTTAGATCCTATAGCAAAAGCGTTGCCTGGATGTCTGAAAGCTGTTGCTGCTACTTGTGTAAGTCTGGAACAAAGTGAAGGTATAGTGATGGGGTATCCACTGAGAGTATATGTTCCCCATTCAGTTGAGATTCTTTTGACAAGAACAAAAACACAGTACATGACACATAGTCGGCTGACTAAGTACGAAAAAGTAATCTTGAGTGCAGAAAATGTGACCATAGATAGATGTATGAATGTGAATCCTTCGACATCATTGCCAGATGAAGAGAGTATAATTGAACAAGATGAAGTAGATCATGATTGTCTGAATGTGCTGGAATATTGCACAAAACCAAGAGCTGACATAAAGGATGAGCCTTTAAAAGAATCAGATTATGTCATGTTTGTGGATGGCTCATGCTTGAGAACGAAAGAAGGAGTTCTAAGCGCAGCTTACGCAGTGTGCACAGTGGCAACTGTGATGGAAGCGTCTTGTCTGAAAGGAATAAGGTCTGCCCAAGTTGCAGAACTGATTGCTTTGATTCAAGCATGTAAGTTGGGAAGAAATGTACGAGTTACGATTGTGACCGATAGCCAGTACAGTTTCGGTATAGTGCATGATTTTGGTCAGATTTGGTCACAAAGAGGTTTCTTGACGTCTGCAGGAACACCTATCAGAAATTGAGATTTTGTTAAGAAACTGCTTGAGGCGATACAGCTGCCTAGGCAGATAGCTGTAGTGAAATGCAAAGCACATAAGAAAAATGAAGATTACATAGCCAAATATTGTGCATAGAACATGGTATCCCTGAATAAGAATCGCGAAAGAGAGCATATCTCTTCTCCTTTGCTTTTTACTAACACTGTCGAGACATGGGATGAGGTGAGACAGTTACAGGAAGTTGCAAATGATGAGGAAAAAGATTATTGGATAAAAGCAGGATGTAGAAGACAAGAAAACAATGGTGTGTGGGTTTACAGAGATGAAAGACCAGTTATGCCTGATAGCATGATTGCAGACATGGCACGGATGTACCATGGACAAGCTCATATTGGGAGAGATGCAATGATCAGACTTTTTAGACAAACATGGTATAACCCAAAATTCAGAGCCATAGCTGAAAGTCTTTGTCAAAGATGTCTTATTTGTCAGCAGTTTAATCCAGGAAGAAAGACAATAGTGAGTCTAGGAACAATAGGACGAGAAGGAGGTCCGTTCACTAGAATGCAATTAGACTTCATTGAAATGCCCCCTTGTAACAGACTAAAATATGTTCTAGTGGTCGTCTGTTTGTTTTCTCGTTGGGTGGAGGCATACCCCACTAGAAGGAATGATGGAATAACGGTAGCAAAACTTATGCTGCGAGAGTTCATTCCAAGGTATGGTTTTCCAGTCACGGTTGAGACAGATAGAGGAACACATTTTCAAAATGAGTTGATTCAATTAATTTGTGAAGCATTAAGTATTAAACAAAAACTGCATTGTGCATACAGACCAGAGGCTTCTGGGGTAGTAGAGCAAATAAATGGAACAATTAAGAACAGGTTAGGAAAAATGTGTCAAGCTACAGGACTCAAATGGCCCGATGCACTGCCCCTTGTCCTGATGACCATCAGAAGTATTCCTGAAAAGAAAACTGGACTTAGTCCTCATGAAGTGATCATGGGACGAGCAATGAGACAAGCACAAGTACCTGTCAACAAGTTACTGACTATAACTGATGATCTAGTACTGGATTATTGCAAAGGACTGGCTGATGTGGTGCATTCTGTGTTTCATCAGGTTGGACCGGATGCGACCACTCTTGAAAGAAAACCAGCCCACGACTTGAATCCAGGAGACTGGGTCCGCATAAAAATCCACAGGAGAAGAAACTGTCTAGTTCCTCGCTGGGACGAGCCACGACAGGTAATCCTAGTGACAACGACTGCAGTCAAGTGTGCAGGAGTGAAAAACTGGGTCCATGCCAGCCACACAATCAGAGTTCCAGAACCTGCAGATCGACATGTGAGTCGACGTCTGGAAGTGTGGGATGAGAGTTCAGCGACTGAGACAGAAAGAATAAGAGAAAGGGTGCCAGAACTTGAAGATCGACCTGAAAGTCGACATCTGGAAACCCCAACTGCAAGCACCTCTATAGAGGAAGAGGAAGAAGAAGAAGAAGAAGGAAAAATTACAGAAATTACAGAACTTGAAGATCGACCTGTAAGTCGACATCTGGAAATATCTGACACGAGTTCAGGATCTGATGATTCAGTTGAAAACTGTGAAGAATTTCGAAGGAGAACTTGGGGATTTAAACCAATTAGAGAAGAGAATGAACAAGAAAATGATCTAAATGAGCAACCAAGTACAAGTTATGGTGGAAATCCTTCAAAAGTAATATTAATAGACAAAGAAGGGAAAGAGACAATTAAAAAGCTAGAAAATCGAGAAGAACCCCGAAGAGCAATAGGGACAGATAGTGAAACAAAAGAACAGGGAAAATTAGAAGCAGAGAGTGAGATAAATACCAATTCGGAAGAACATCGAGGAGGGACAGTAATAAGGGAACACAAGAAGGAGAAATTAAATCCACCAGTAAAAGAAAATGAGATCATAAGTTTCAAAATAAGAGACAATTGTGAGAAAATTGAAACAGAATCTGAAGAAAGCGGAGAAGAAGAGAAAACAAGAACTGAATCAAGAAAAAGAAACTGGAAATCAGAAAGAGGAGAAAAAGAAGGTGAAGCCAAAAGGCCAAGAAAAGGAGACAATTGGCCCAGCAACTATATAAGGAAATTGAGATACAGAATAATCAGAACAGGAGAAAAAAGTGCTGAACAGGTGAATGAAATAACAAGTCAAAAGGAACAAGAAAAGCCAAGTGGAAAACTATTGCAAAAGTCTAAAAGAACAAAGAAAGTGAATTCGAAATACAAGTCACCTGAGTGGTTGTACATCGCTCTAACTGATTACAAAGAAGAAAGAAACACTCACGAGAACCCGAGACTAAGAAACCGAATGGGTAAAGGTGAGGTGCAACAAACCTGAAGTAAAGATTTAAAGTGCTTCTGCCGGATGTGACAATTTTACTGGATATGACAAATCACCGGATGTGACAACGAAAGAATTCTGAAAAGAATTAAAAGAAAGTACCAAGCAAAGACTTTTGAAAGCAGAGTGGCATCTAAGTCATTTCTGAGGTGTAGTGACACAATTTTCTGAGATTTAACAAAAGATAAAAACAAAAATGGAGAATACTAGAGATAGAAGAGATAAATGTGAGTTTGTAAAAAGATGGTGTAAAATGTGCTGCTTTTGTACAGGATTATTAATGACAGTATGGATAGTTTTAGCAATCACAATTCCTATTAGTATAGCTGTAGTAGAAGCAAAGAATGATACAAAACCAGAAAAAGAAACTAATATTAAAGAACCAGTTATTTTAAGAAGTAGTGCAGAATTACATAAGGATAAGTCAGTAACAGACTTTTCTAAAAATGTTTTTACAAAATTGTTGTACGAATATGTAGAGACAATGGATGTGAGAGATTGTTATGTTTGTATGCAGTTGCCTGCATCAGTGTCAGAAGGTGTGACTTATCATCACCTACCTCTAACTTATGGAATAACATGTAGTGTCATAGCAAGTTTATTTTATAAAACAGGTAGATTAGAGTTTTATTACACTGATATAGATAAGATTTTTGCAAATGTTCCTGTAGTTCCAGAACTTAACAAAGTAAAACAAGCAAAGGTTTTAGGAGAATTCTTTTAGAGCATAGAATTTTAACATTAGAAGAAATAGCTAAAAACAACCTTACCTGTGAGTTAAAGAAAGAAGAAAAGGTATTTTTAGAAATGGTTGAAGAAAGGAGAATGAAATTTCAAAGAGAAGCAATAAAAGAGAAAAGAACACATCTATGGACGTTTGAGGAAGAAAATCATGAAGGGAAAAAGATAAATGCAGCAATGACATTAGATTGGCCGCAAACAGGAAAGTTGTGTATTAGGAGAAATAAGACAGTCTATGACAATTATTTTGTAGGTTCCAGTATCTGCCATGACAATTATCAAATTTTGGGAGGTTGGGGATTCAAAGGTGGAAAAGATCCAATATTTCCAGGTATCTATTATATTTGTGGGAATAGAGCTTATTACAGGTTACCGGACCATTGGTATGGAACTTGTTATGTAGGCCTGGTCTTTCCAAAAATCTTTCATATGGACAGAGAAGAAAAAGGAACATACAAGATGATTAATAGCTTTACACGTAGAAAGAGGGAGAGTTTTTCAGAAATTGTAGGTGATATTTTTGGAGCATTAATACCAGCAGTGGGAATATCTTTGAATGCATTTCAAATTCGGAAGTTATCCACAGTAGTAGATCGTTTGTCTACAGATACTGCGCGAGGGTTCTTGATGGTAAATACCGAAATGGTTGCCATGAGAGCTATGGTGATGCAAAATCGGCTTGCCCTTGATATTCTTTTGGCAAAAGAGGGTGGAGTTTGTGGAATGCTGAAAGTCCAACATTGTTGCACTTACATTCCTGATAAAAGTGAAAATATACAAAAGTATATTACAAATATTACAAATTTGCACAAAGAACTAGTTCCACTGGAGGTTGAAAGTGTCCTTGGAAAACTTGGTAGAGGGTTTTCTTCAGTAGCAAATTGGTTAACAAGAATGAGTAGACTAATGATAGGGAAAGTTATAATAATAGCAACTGTAGCAATATTGTTAGCCATGGTGTTGAAAATTGTAATAACGGGTATAAAAAGAAAAATAAGACAAAATAAGATAAAAAGAAATAACAGAATAATGAAAGAGAGAGAGAGAGAAATGGGTGAAATTGAGTTAGAGAAAATGAAAGAAAGTATGTATAAAGAGACAAGAAGACAAGATGAAATGGAAACAGATGTATAACTAACAAAAAGCAAAAGGATGAAAGACATATGCTGCCTGAAAAAGAAGTATAACTTGGTTTTATGTGGTGATTTAAAAATCACCAAAGGGGGAGTTGATGGAGCAGAGTAAATAAAAAAATTTAACCCCTAACAAATTTTATAAATAATTAATAAATATGTTCGTTTAAATGTATTAATCAACAATGTACGTGAGGGAAGGGTAACACGCAAGTATATGTGCTGAATAATCTATTTACAAATGTCTGTGTGTCTAATTATAACATAAAATAATTGCGTACTAAATAAATAATAAATGCATGATTTGTGCTTCATAGAATATAAACGTGACGTTGCAAAAACAATAGTGATGGTAAGTAAGGAACAGCTTAAATGTTGCTTTCTGCTAGGTAATAACTAATTGGGGTACGTAGATGACGGGAGGGAAACGAAAAGGCTATGTTTCTCTATTTTAATTATGTTTTGTTTATTTCTAAATAGTGCTTCTAAGTCTAATCGAGTGGCGATATAAAATGGCTGCCGTTTATTAGAGTACGCATGCGCTGAGAAAACGCATGACAAGGGAGAAAAAGTTGGAGAAAGACTGACCACGTGATGGTGCTGAAAGGCTAGGATGCAAGAATGGTCAAGGCTGATGTGACCTAATTGAACTGATAGTGTGCCGTGGTGATCAGCAGAGAATCGTGGGAAACAGTTTTAAGAGAAAGGACAATGCCTGCAGAGTTCTCGAATGTATCGAAAGAAGTTACAAATGTACTGATCGAAGCGGATGGAAACATGTCTTGAACTGTGAGAAAGGAAATGAACATATGCATTCCAGAAGAACAAGCTGGATCCGGGAGAACTTGATTAAAACTGAATAAATGAACTGAGTGGACCAATGAAAGAAAAGCGCGTTATTAATGTTGCAACAATTTAGTTAGCAAAGTTAGAATTAGGGTATAAGAAGGCCTACTCTTAGTGGGAGGGGTAGTTGGTGTTGGAGTTGGTGGCTTCCAGTGCTTGGTGCTCCAGATCGATCCATTTTACTGAGCGGGAGATGCTGAAAGACTGTTAGATGAGACGGGTTGCGGTAGCTGATGCTGACGAGCTGAAGTTTCTGTTGCTGTCTTATTTTTCCAGTTGAGTATGAGAATCAGGTTATTTTTCAATTTTAAACTTAGGTTAGAAATCATTAGGCTAAATTAGGAAGATAGGCAGGTAATTAGGATTTTTCTTCATGACAAAATTTCCTTTCTGCAATAAAATTGATTTTGCTTAATAAATATTTGAATTAATAATGTATGAATAATTGAATAAAAAGTCTAAATTCTTTTCCATGCCTTTAAAATTATATAAAATTTGAGATTCTTAAATCAAACGACTCAGTGATTATTTACTAAATGATTGTGAAATTAGTAATTGGTTATTGTGATTTAGCTGGTCTTGATCACTATCAACTGATTTTTTACTAGATGATCCATCGACAAAACAATGAGCAGGAATATCTTAAGAAATAACTAAGAAAGCGATAGGTTAAGATAATAAGGTATCCCGGCTCCTTCCAGCGGTACATCATGGTGATTTTCATTTAGTTTTTCTTTCTCCTAGGAGTATAGATTCGTAAAGGTGTAGAGGAAATCCAGGTGTGTGTGTGTGTTTGTTAGGCGATGTTATGGGCCCCATCGTCATGTGGATGTGAGAAAATATAAGTCGCCCCTGGATGACCGATAAGTGACCTAGGAGGAAATAGTTTTCATTGTATCCGCTGCATCACTGGCCTCTGAGAGCGCTGGCCCTCACCCTAAGAGATCAGAAACATGTATGGTGGTGGCAGGCTGGCTAAGACTAGCTAGAAACCACACCAGTACTTGGTAGGTTTTCACTGGACTCTCTATAGGGTCTCCTGTGTGCATTAATTAATAAATACGACACTGGCATCAGTGAGGATTTATTAAGGCAAGCTGTTTGGTATCAAACATCTTAGGGTACTCTTAGGCTACAGTGAAGCCATCATGGGGCTAGGAAACTTGTAGTGACAAGTATCCAGCCCATGTACTCTCTATGGCTTCCCTGTCTACTTACAATATCCAAGAATGGACTAGATATTGTAGGGTCATATGTGCTCATGCAGATATGTCCACACATGGGTGATAGTGCACCCTGTCTTAGGGCCGTAAGGCCTGTGGCAGGGGTGACTTACCTATACCTCATGCAGTGAATGGGGGTATGGCACTCAGGGCTGTGTGCAATGTCGGTCTCTGGCGTGGTACAATTTGTGCTGCAGCTCCAGCTCTTCAGTCCTAATGCCATAGGTACCAGGGGTACCATTTACTAGGGACTTAGAGGGGTTGCTGAAGTTGTGCCAATTGTGGTACAGTGTTAGGGAAAGAACACTGTTACTGGGAGCCTTGTTGACAGGGACCCAAAACACCTCAGTCAAAGCTGCGTTAGAAACCAGGCAAAAAGTGGGGAGGGGGTACCGCAACAGGAACCCAGTTTCTCATAGTTGGTCTCACTTTAAATGTGGCAAAGTGTGAGTTTCATCAAACCAAACTCAAGTTCTTTGGCCATGTCTTTTCTTATGGGGGAATGGCTCCAGACCCAAACAATGTACAAGCCTTGTCATTCACTTCTCCCCTACAAGATGTAACTGTGCTGAGATCAGCTGCGGTCCGTGCAGGTAAAAGCGGTGGGGCCGGGTAAGGGGGGATTTCGAGGGACAATGCAGAAGGAAAATGTAATATATAATTAATTTTCCCTCTGCATCGCCCCTCAAAATCCCCTCTTACCCGGCCCCACAGCTCCACCGCTGTTACCTGCACGGACTGCGGCTGGCTGAGATACTTCCTTGGTAGAACCAGCTACTGTTCAAGGCATATATGTGACTTTGCCACTGTAAGTGCCCCATGAAGTGATTTACCAAAACGAAATGTCCATTTTCAATGGTCGAGTGAATGTGAACAGAGCTTCATGAAAATCAAGCATGCAATTGAGAATGCAACTGAAATGGCATACTTTGATTCGAAATTGCCAGATGAAGATTGTTGTTGATGAGAGCCCAGTAGGTTTAGGTGCCATCCTTGCCCTGCACAGCGGACATCCTAATGCCTGAAGACACATTGTGGCTTATGCTAGCTGAAGTTTGTCAATGACAAAATACGCTTATTCACAACCCATAATAGAAAGCCTAGCTGTAATGTGGGCTTGTGAACATTGTTATGTGTTCCTGTATGGAAAACATTTCATAGTTAGCACTGACCACCAAGCATTGCTCACCATTTTCAGCAATCCTAAAGCCAAGATGCCCCCTTGCATTGAGAGGTGGGGGTTGCAATTTCAGGAGTATGATTACACAATTGTGCATAATTTAGGAAAAAATCAAAAACCTATTGACCACTTTTCATGTGTGCCAATACAGTGTCATGGCACTACTTCTAAAGCGACTGATGCCTATATTAACTTCATTGTGACATCCAGTACCCCTGCTGCCATATCTGCAGAATAAATCATTGCTGTCATAAGCACTGACAGGGATTTGCCAATACTCAACGACATTATTACACACCAGTTGTGGTGAAAACATACTCGACCCTTTCATGATGACCTTGAATACCAGAAATTCAAAAATGTGCAAGAAGAACTTTCAGTTACTCCAGAAGGTATCATCTTACAAGGGTCAAGAATTGCCATACCCAAGCGTCTCAGACAACAACTTATTGAACTGGTCCATGAGGGGCACAGTGGGGTTGTTGCTATGAAAAAGGCTTCACGGGACCGAGGGTGGTTCTCCTGTCTTGATGAAAGAGTTGAAAAAGAGTTAAAGGCATGTCATTTGTGCAACTATTTGTCATATAAGACAACTCGACAGCCGTTAAACAAGTCTGATCTCCCAAAGCATGCATGGGAGAAGATTGCAATTGACTTCTTAGGACCCCTTGACAATGGACACCATCTACTTAGTAATTAGTGATGTATATTCCTGCTTTCCTCTGGTGGAAGATTTGTCATCAACTACTTATGACAGAGTCATTGAGAGACTAGAAAGTACTTTTGCAACTTTGGGTGTTCCGTCGATTTTGAAATCTGTCAATGGCCCGCCTTTTAATTGTCAGGAATTTAAAGACTTTCTCACTCATTTAAACATCAAGCACCAGAAAAGTACACATCTCCGACCACAGGCGAATGGTGTGGTCGAGAGATTTATGAAGCTGCGCTGGAAAAGCTTGAACTCAAATCATTTCTTCAGTCTCTGCTTCATGAATACAGGTCAACTCCGCATTCTACCACAGGTGAAAGCCCTGCCACCTTAATGTTTGCGAAAGCCATGGGCACCAAGTTGTCAACTATGGACCAATGATAAATCTATTGACATTGATAAACTTCGAACCACTGATTTGTCTCACAACTGCAAAATGAAGACCTATGTGGGCAGACGCCACTGTGCTTGAACTACTGTGTTCAACAGAGGAGACCAAGTCATCAACAGGCAGAAATGTAAACGCAAGTCTGATGCTTCTTTTAATGCTGACCCACTGAGGGTTGTGACCAGTAAAGGACGCATGGTGACCTCCCACCATCCTGGAAAGTCCATTACGTGAGAGTCTTCACATTTCAAGCACCTGCTTCGATCTTCGCAAACTCCAGATGTCAGGAGTGAGACTTGTCCACCTGAGAATCCAGAGAGCCTAATGACTGTACCAGTGTTTCTGTCACCAGTGCCAGTCATGAACACTTTTCCTGTGATTCCGCAATCTCACATGACCAGATCTGGGAGATTAAGTCAAGCACCAAAATTACTTATTGAAGAGTTGTATTGTATATATATGTATTATTGGTACTTTTTATTTAACAAAGGGAAGATGTAGTGTCTTTCGAGTTAGAGATGACGGGACCCTTTCCGTTCCTGATGAACTCCGTAGAACAGTGACATAAGCGCGTGGGTGATAGAATTCTTAACATAGATGGCCTAATTTATGAAAAGTGTTGTATCGCTGGTTGAAAACAGCGATGCAACACTTTTCATTGCTCCCTCCTTGCAAGACCATGTATGCATCGTATTTAAACTACAGCGTTCCATGTCGCAAGGATTGGACAGATACGTCAGGAATCCTGACGTTTCTGTTGCCAAGGTAATGACACATTGCTGGAGTGTGTCGCAAAACAGACGCAACTCCAGCGATGTGTCATTACACATGGAGGGAGTCCCAGGTGAAAGGCCCTGCGTCAGTCCTTACGCCTGCTTGAAGCAGGCGTATAATTTTGACGCAGTCAAGTCATAGAAGTGGCGCAGTGAAATCTCACTTCTACGAGCTTTTTTTTATGGGGGAGTGCCCACCCTGTAGTGCAGGGCTTTACAAAATGACGCATCTCCACCAGGGCCGGACTGGGCACCGAAACCAGTCCTGGCAAACTGCTCAGCCGGCCCCCGCTGGGGGCCATGGGGGGTGCGCCGAGCTGTTCGCTAGGGCCGGTTTCGGTCGATTTTGTTACAGGGGGCCTGCAGTATTGCCGGCCCCCGGTAACAAAAACGGCCCTCCAGAGGCCCAAAACCGGCCCCCACCCTGGCAGCCCACCAGGGAAATACCTGGTGCCCGCTACAGCCAGTCCGGCCCTGATCTGCACTCGCTATGCACCGTACGGGGGCTAGTCTGATAAAATTTGCCAGGGCTGCTTCGGGTTCCCAGTCCAGGCTTGAGTGGAGTTTGTCATCACACACTGATTCGCAATCAACACCAGGTCAAGTGTTGTAGCACAACTTGCAATCCGGATTTGGCAGTAAACACAGGTATATCTTTGAATACGGATTCCTCTAAATCCGGTAATGATTCCACAGACTACAGACATGTCCTGCAGTATGAACTCACTATTGTAATCGACTAATTTACCATGACAATCAAATATTTAAACTGGAGAAGACTGCTCAGAGAATTATGTCTTATTTGGTCACAGCCATGTGTTGGATTCTCACCCCAGAAAATATCCAACACACCCTTTCTATTTGACGAAGGGACCCCAAGCGCTATATAGTGCAGTATGAACGACGCATGAAATAATTAGAGGTGAAAAAACACCCCCGTGCAAATAACATTAGTGCCCGGAAATGTGTATGTTTTTGCCAGGAAAAGGTCTCCCTCCCCATCTCAGTACTTTGAAAAGCACGGGGAGACATTAGGGTAACTGAAAGCACTGGACAAATACCCATCATATCATAAACAGGGCTGGCCGGAAGTCAATCACGGGTTTCTTTGTCAGCATTCAAGGGCATGAGAGGGCTAGCAGAGCGCGTGGCCCTGCTATTTTGGATCAAAAGCCTGCGACTTAGAGGGATGACATGCTTCTCGCCTCACTTATTCATATAACCCGCAGCCCAACAACTATATGCTACTGCCATGGCACTTCTACACTCACTGCCTTTACCTCCTGAGCAGTAAACACAACTCTGGCCTAGCAATGCATTCATATTCTTAGCTTTCTGTCTGGATTGGCGCCCTCGGGGAAGCACTTGAGCGATGCAGAATTACTACTTTTAACCCTTTCTAAAAAATACTTGGATCATTTTTAACTTTCCCGAACATATTCCTGACTAAAGTAAGAATATGGAGAGAAAAACACATTTTCAGGAGATATACTTGCAACACACATAGGTTTTTTATTCACTTGTTATTACTTATGTTTTACACCTTTTCACGAGTTAATCGTTTTTAGTATCCATGTCTTCATGGATGTTTTGTTTGCTGTTTTAGGTTCATAACATTTTATGCGATTTTTAAAATAAATTTAAGTATGACATTTTTCACTAATATTCTTTTTTCCATTAACTCTAAAAATGAAACATTGGCAATAAATATTCTGAATGGCATAGTCATTTGCTTAGGATTATAAAATGTTGGAAGCATGGCTGATAAACGAAAGCAGATGGAGAAACACGCATCATGATGGCTAGAAAATGCACTTCACTGAAAAAAAGTGAATTCTGCAACTAATGATAGATGGGGTGCCGCGGACACACACGGCAATAAAGAGGCAAGCAGGTAAGGTATACAATTACAACACAAGCCCAAAAGTAGTTGAGCCATCAGCCTTTCATCTTTCCAGGGGTAGATAAATGTATAGCTGAATTCGGCAATAGAAGCAAACCATAGATTTTATTCACACTTACCGCCCCACTCCATTACATTTCTCTCCTTGCCTACATAAAAGTTGATAGTGAGGGCTAAATCAGCCCTGTTTTGTTCACTTTGGTTTTAGTTTCGATTGGCCACATTAAAAATAGAAAGGTGAAGAATATGAAATTGATTTGATGTTGCCTGTCTTTTTGTGAATGTGCTCAATCAGGCACAGGAACAGAATTACTAATTGGTTGATTCACTAAAGGTTCAGCTGTTGAAGAATAAGGGTTATAAATAACTTTTTGCGGCATGAACATAGTCTAGATTTGTTTGCTGTGCGTTATGCCACCATCTAGTGGCTGGGCCCAGAGATTTTCATACATTAAAATAGCTATTTTTGCAGACCTGCCAACCTACAAAAAAACTTCACTCTGTGAGGAGGGATGGGGCTTTGGAGAGGGCAGGGCATCAAGCTTAGAGCTACCTAAGAGGCACTCTTCCCTCCACAAATCCACCCACGCCCCCTCTCCACCCAAAAAAACAAAGGGTTGCTAAGGCTGTCACAGATATCCTGTGATGTTTTCACACCTTTAATGGGCATTGACTGCTTACCGCCTCCAAACAAGCATTTGCAATGCAATAGGTCTCTCATTCACCCGAGTTTGAACTATTAGCATTGTAAATGACAATGCCTTTTATTTATGTTTTGGGTTTTAAAACATAACTAAAAGGCATTGTCGTTTACAATACTAATAGCTTAAACTCTTGCAAATGCAAGACCTAGTGCTTTGCAATAAAGGGCCTTCTCGACCGCTTGTTAGATTGTAAATATCAGAGGGAGAGACCGGCCTACGACATGTTCAAAGTAGTGATAAATAGTGCAGTGAAGAAGATGTGTAAGTGTTGTAAATTAAACAGACACACAGTGTGAAGTAAGAGTTACATATGATCCGAGCTATAAACACTAACAAAGCGCTCCAACACCTTTCGCTCTGTGATTACACTGTCTCGGCTCAGGAGGAAGAGTGGGAGGGGAGGGCTAGTTCCTGCCCTCTCCGTGATTTGAGTGTGCAGTGTGGCATTGAGCAATGACATTGCTATCTTTGGCCTAATACAAAACACTCCAGCTATAGTAGGGCCCTGGCTTCACCTCCTGGTGCAGGGCAGGCTGTGCTTTATGGCAGGCATGGAGGGAGGGAGAGATGGTCTTGGCTGCAGCTCCGGCCTCGTAAAGTGCCCCTGCTATTACTAGTGAGCGAGAGGCACTGAGGTGGTGGTATTGGTATTGGTGGTGCTGGTATTGGTGGTGGTGGTATTGGTGGTGGTGCTGGTGGCGGTGATATTGGTGGTGGTGGTATTGGTGGTGCTGGTATTGGTGGTGGTATTGGTGGTGGTGGTGGCATTGGTGGTAATGGTGGTGGTGGTATTGGTGGAGGTGGTGGTATTGGTAGTGGCGGTATTGGTTGTGGTGGTATTGGTATTGGTGGTGGTGTTATTGGTGGTGGTATTGGTGGTGATGGTACTGGTATTGGTGGTGCTGGTACTGGTATTGGTGGTGGTACTGGTATTGGTGGTGGTGGTATTGGTGGTGGTGGTATTGGTGGTGGTGGTGGTATTGGCATTGGTGGTGATGGTATTGGTGGTGGTATTGGTGGTGGTGGTATTGGTGGTGGTATTGGTGGTGGTATTGGTGCTGGTGGTGGTATTGGTATTGGTGGTGGTATTGATACTGGTGGTGGTGGTATTGGTGGTATTAGTGGTGGTGGTGGTGGTGGTATTAGTGGTGGTGGTGGTATTGCTGGTGGTGGTGGTATTGCTGGTGGTATTGGTGGTGGTGGTATTGGTGGTGGTGGTGGTATTGGTGGTAATGATGGTATTGGTGGTTGTTGTATTAGTGGTGGTTGGTATTGGTGGTGGTGGCAGTGGTGGTGGTATTGGTGGTGATGGTGGTATTGGTGTTGGTATTGGTGTTGGTGGTGGTATTAGTGGTGGTGGTATTAGTGGTGGTGGTGGTATTGGTGGTATTGGTATTGGTGGTGGTGGTATTGGTATTGATGGTGGTGGTATTGGTGGTGGTGGTATTGGTATTGGCGGTGGTATTAGTATTGGTGGTATTGGAATTGGATTTGTGGTGGTGGTATTGGTGGTGGAGGTGGTATTGGTGGTGGTATTGGTAGTGCTATTGGTTGTGGTGGTAGTATTGGTGGTGGTATTGGTGGTGGTAGTGGTGGTGGTATTGGTGTTGGTGGTATTGGTGGTGGTGGTATTGGTGGTGGTGGTATTGGTGGTGGTATTGGTGGTGGTGGTATTGGTGGTGGTATTGGTGGTGGTATTGGTGGTGGTGGTATTGGTGGTGGTGGTATTGGTATTGGTGGTATTGGAATTGGTGGTATTGGTGGTGGTATTGGCATTGGCAGTGGTGTGGGTATTGGTGGTGGTGTTGGTGGTAGTGGTGGTGGTATTGGTTGTGGTGTTGGTATTGGTGGTGGTATTGGTGGTGATGGTATTGGTGGTGGTGGTGGTATTGGTGGTGATGGTATTGGTGGTGGTATTGGTGGTGCTGTTGGTGGAGGTGGTGGTATTGGTGGTGGTATTGATGGTGGTGGTATAGGTAGAGGTGGTGGTATTGATGGTAGTGGTAGTGATATTGGTGGTGGTATTGGTGCTGGTGGTATTGGTGGTGATGGTATTGGTAGTGGTGGTATTGGTAGTGTTGATGGTGGTGGTGTTGGTGGTGGTGGTGGTATTGGTGGTGGTGGTATTGGTGGTGGTATTGGTGGTGGTGGTGGTATTAGTAGTGGTATTGGCAGTATTGGTATTGGTGGTGGTGGTATTGGTGGTGGTTTTGGTGGTGGTATTGGTGGTGGGGTATTGGTGGTGGTGGTGGAAATGGTGGTGGTGGTATTGGTGGTGGTGGTATTGGTGGTGGTGGTATTGGTGGTGGTATTGGTGGTGGTGGTGGTGGTGGTATTGGTGGTGGTGGTATTGGTGGTGGTGGTTTGGTGGTGGTATTGGTGGTGGTATTGGTGGTTGTGTTGGTGGTGGTATAGGTGGTGGTGGAGGTAGTGGTATTGATGGTGGTGGAGGTATTGGTGGTGGTATTGGTGCTGGAATTGGTGGTGGTGGTATTAGTGATGGTGGTATTGGTGGTGGTATTGGCGGTGGTGGTATTGTTATGGTGGTATTGGTGGTGGTGGTTTGGTGGTGGTATTGGTATAAGTGGTGGTGGTATTGGTGGTGGCATTAGTGGTAGTGGTGGTAGTGGTATTGGTGGTGGTATTGGTGATAGTGGTGGTGGTGGTATTGGTGGTGGGGGTGGTATTGGTGGTGGTGGTATTGGCGGTGGTGGTTTGGTAGTGGTATTGGTAGTGATGGTAATGGTGGTGGTGGTATTGGTGGTGGTGGTATTGGTGGTGGTATTGGTGGTTGTGTTGGTGGTGGTGGTATAGGTGGTGGTGGAGGTAGTGGTATTGATGGTGGTGGTATTGGTGGTGGTATTGGTGGTGGTATTGGTGCTGGTATTGGTGGTGGTGGTATTAGTGATGGTGGTATTGGTGGTGGTATTGGTGGTGGTATTGGTGGTGGTATTGGTGGTGGTATTGGCAGTGGTGGTATTGTTGTGGTGGTATTGGTGGTGGTGGTAATGGTATAAGTGGTGGTGGTATTGGTGGTGGTGGCATTAGTGGTAGTGGTGGTAGTGGTATTGGTGGTGGTATTGGTGGTGTTGACGGTGGTGGTGTTGGTGGTGGCATTGGTGGTATTAGCGGTGGTGGTGGTATTGGTAGTGGTATTGGCGGTGGTGGTGGCATTAGTGGTTGTGGTATTGGTGGTATTGGTGGTGGTGTTATTGGTGGAGGTGGTAGTATTGATGGTGGTGGTATTGGTGGCGGTGGTATTGGTGGTGGTGGTATTGGTGGTGGTGTTGTTGTTAATAAAACAGGCTTTTTAAAACAGCCCATCAGGTGGCTTTAGTACAGATGACATGTAACACAGATGCGCTGTTGTCAGCTTCAGCCAATTAGCACAGGATTATGTGCTACCTGGAATTCACATGTCTTTCGTGAATCATTTCTAAATCCATTTTACTTGGGGGGGTGGGGGTTTGAAAAAGACAAGAGATAATGCCGGGTTAAAGTGATTGAAAGCAGGCGCCCGGGGCGGCTGTGCTGCTTAAAAAAACACAAGCGGTTTCAGCTGAAGCAGGTCATGTCTGGCCTGCAGTAAGAGAAACTTAATAAAGTAAATAATGCTTACAGACTAAATAACAGGTCCCGTGTAACAACCGAAGTAAAAGGGCCAGTCGCCATGGGAGGGTACAAATGAAGACAAGGCCGTACTAAGGAGGGACTAACAAGCCTATTAACGAATCCGAAGGCAGCATTTACGAACAACAATCACACAAGCCAATAAAAAATATGGGAGGAGAGTGGGAGCGGCTTCTCTGCCATACTCTACTACAGCAGCCTCGCAGAGCGAGCAGCGCATGTGCGCTGCCACAAGGCTCGACTTAAAAAGAGATGGAAAGCTGCTCTGCACAGTGCTTTCCAGCTTTCCAGCTTTCCAGCTTTCCTGGGACTGTGTGATTTTGGTTCCTCACCAGGTGACCCTGTGAAGGTAGCCGAACTCATTTGATACACAGTGGCACGGTGTGAGTTGGCAGGTCTGCTTTAGGCATAGACAAGTGGGGAGCCATCAATAATAAGCAGGATGTTGAAAATAATCCCAAAATGGTCCAGTATCAAACCACCATATTTGGACCTGCTTTTCTGCTGATGGGTTCGGAAGCAATCAAAAAAGCTGTGCATATCTTCCGGCTTCAGTGATGAATTAACAGGTGAATTACAGTGATACTGTTTTAGCAATGGTAGTAGCGAAACAGGAGGTTTCTTTATGTGGATATCATAACATGGATTGTCCCTGAGGTCTTCAACAATGGGAGATCCAGGTTTGAGAATGACCTTTTATGGTTGCGGTGTTTTTTCTGCACTTTTTCAATTCTTATTCTTTTTTTGTTTTTATTTTTGTTTGTTTGGGTTAGGGAGAGAATATTATTTAAGGTTCTGCTCATATTGGCATCGAAAATTTGCAGAGACTGATGAGGACTTTGGCGGATAGGATAAACTGTCACAAACGTGGTGGATGTCCTATCCTCCATTTTGCAAGTGCATTGTAGCCTCAGGCACTTGTAATACAGCAGAAGGGATACCCACCACGTATGGAAAGAGCATCCCATCCACAAAACGCTAAATAAGAACTTTACTATGTTAGCAATTTATGTCTACCACATAACAATAAGAGATACATTTGTGTTATATTTTTCAAAACTAAAACCAAAAATACAAGAAAAACAATGTTGGGCACGCTACAGAAGTCTGATCGTAGCATGGGTCACCTGTGGTGCCCACGGCGAAAAACACCAGGGCTGAACTGGCCTATAGGGCAGTGAGGTAGTGCCCAAAGGTCAGGTTTGACAGATTTGAGGGCCTGTTTTACTGTTTGGTGGGCTGGTTTTTATTGTTGATTTCCCTTATATTATCACATTGCCAGCAGAAAGCACAGATGCATACACTGCAAAACACCTAGACAGATATATGCAGATGTGCAGATGTGGCCACTTTTTAGCTATCTGAATCACTAATGGGGGCCACTTTTATTTTGATGCTTGGGCCTGTATTTGTCCCAGTCCAACCCTGCAAAAAACGTTTTTCAGCTCTGATTATTTAGACTCAGATGATGCTGAATGGGTAGAGATGGTACAGGGTGATCAATCTGCTTACACAGATATTGAAGAGGCAGGACCTTTAGTGAACATAGACCCAGTGGCAGACGGTAATTTTAGGAGGGTGGACAGGACACACTTGCACACATACACACTCACTCACACCCATGTATTCACACTCACATGTGCACGCTCACACATCCATTTACAAAACTCAATACCAAACATTCAAACATATATGCACACACATCTCAATTTTTAATTTAAAAAAATCACACTTACCTGCAGCTCTGCCGCGGAGGTTGAAAGTGGGTCGGGACTGCTGCCTTCCCTCATTGGTTGACCTTAGGTCAGCCAATGAGGGAAGGCAGCAGTCCCAAGCCTCAGAGGTACCAGGAGGAATGGGACTGCTGCATTCCCTGATTGGCAGCCAATGAGGGAAGGCAGCAGTTCCAATCTCTTCACAGAGTGGGATGGAGACAGTGAGACTGCTGACCCCACCCCACTCTGTGATGAGGTGTCACTGATTGACACTCTGCCCTGGGCACTTCAGGGCTTAAAACTGAAGCGCCCAGGTCCGAGGCAATGAGTAACACTAGTCCTCATCACAAAGGTGAGGACCTCAGGGACATTTACTGAGCTGAGGAGGTCACACCCACAAGAGCTGTGACATCCTCAGCTCCAGCAGCCAGGAGCCTGCGCATTTATCTCATGTCTAGCTCCTGGCTGCCTGACTTAAAAATGAAGAGTGTCTGTCATGCTGACCTTTGCTCAGCCTGACAGACACTCTTCATTGAGGGGCAAAAGCTGATGGGGCTGTGGCCCCTCAGCTCCTATGGATGGGCCACGGCTGCATAAAATGTAGAAATGTAAATCCGTATTTGTAAAGCGCGAACTACTCACCCTTACGGGTCTCAAGGCGCTGGGGGCCATCGTGGAAATTAAGTGAGCTATTGCCCAGAGTCACATGGTGCTGAGCTGAGCTGCCGCCGGAGCCAGGGATCGAACCGTGAGCCCTGTGCTCCGAAGTCAGCTGCCCTGGCCGCTGCACCACACCTCTGCATAGACCCCTCCTTTCCTGAAAACTTCCCTGAATACATTTTGGTGATTGTGAAATTACCAAAACCAACAATGCCTCTGTCTTACCACTCTTCAGGGAGTAAAACATCTGTCTTCAAAGGTAAAACACCAAGTTGGTCTTGGTGTTCATCATCAAAATCACCAAAGCTCTAAAAAAAAAAAATAACGTTTTACACAAAACAAAAAAGTTGTTCTGTGTCAAATGAATAAGATGCTTTACAACAAATAAAAATGTCAATGACTCGGCTTCGAAGGAACGATTGACATCAAAAGGATCTAAAGGGCCAAACACCTCCAAGGAGAAAAGCAGGGACCATGCATACTGATGTACAAACGAGTTCTAAGTTTAAAATCAAAATGCAGGCCTTAGATTCTAAACAGAAACATTGCTTTAGAAACACAAATCATTTAATGAGACACTAAGCACGTACCGAAATACAATTAAAGAATAAAAAGAAGAGACGAGGAGAAGAGGCTGAGTGAGAGAACCACAGACACCAGCACACACTTCCCAAATGGTATGTTCTCCAATGTTTTGAAAAGGTTCAGATCGTGATTTTCAATGCTTGGGCTGCACTTGGAGGAATTTCTTAAAATGTAAGTTGTTCACCCAGAGACATCTTAAGGATTTTGGGGGCCCTGGGCCAAACATGTTTTTGGGATAGCTTCACATGATCACATTTCTTCTTTTCCACACCCTCTTTGGCCAAGTGACCGCCACTGCAGAGGCACACTGGTCCAAATTCTAAATGTGTTTCTAGCTAATATTCAGGGATAGTGATGTGTGTTTTCAATATTGTGATGCAGCAGCAGTTCACTAATATTATTACAAATAATCTCTCTGTCCAAGGTCCTCTTTTGATGTAAAAGGAACAATTTTATGGATGTTGCACAGTGTTAAAAAGCAAACAGCATTTCTCTGCAAAATATCTGTAATAAACTCCCACACATCACTGGTATAAAATTATATATTAAAGGAAAATAGTATTTATAGCAATCTGTGGTTAAGCCTACTTTGCCCATGCCTTAAAACATCTCTGTATTCATTGGTGGGAAGGTAATCCGCATGCCTCTCTAATTGCGGGCCTCAGAGTGAACCAAAGTGCCCTGAGCCTCTGCCCTTGCCTTCCCCTTCAACTCATACATCTCTCTCTTCTATACTGTGCCACCTTTAGTCACGCACAGATAGGGAGATTGTTGGCCCTGGAATTTCTGGTTGGCTGAGGAAGTGCCGATCACAGGCAGAATTTACCACTCCTGTCAGGGTTAAGTGATTACACTCACTGTATAACCTGCACACACCCTTGGGTAGCTTGGCACTGAGCAGTCAGGCTTACCACAGAGGCAATGTGTAAAGCATTGGCACAGCACTCTCACACAAAAAAATACACTGAGGGTCACAAAAGAGACTTTACACACGGTGTACATAAATAAAGATTGTATTCAACACACATTAATTGACACACCATGATTATTATGTATTTCTGGGCATAAATCACACTTGGATATTTTACTAGCAGTACTAGACCCAACAATGTTAAAATGACATCAGTAATATGCACCCTTGTAAAAATCCTATTTTACCCCTGCACCATCATGCGGTGCAATATGTTGTCAGAACTGGGCCCACCCTGTCAAATAACACAATTCAAATCCACACATTTCTATAATGCACCCCAGGTCACAGCGATATCAGGAAGGTGAACACAGAAATTTATAACACTTTTCAGCAGCACCGTGGGCCAGGGCCGCACAGGGAAAACCAATGCCAAAATGGAGTATTCATTAGGTAATGGAACAAACAAGTAAAACAACACAGCGGCGCAGTGCAACTGTTTTCAGACTGTTCTCATGCAGCACACTCTCCCACACTCACACAGCACCGCAATGCGGTGCGAAGGATATCGTCAAGTCCCTTTGAAGCACACTCACACACACACACGGACTCGGCACCGTAACACGGTGCAAATTATATCTGGTAGGTCAGTTGATAATATGAATGCGGACCCCGTGGCACAATCCCTCCCCCACCTCTCAGTTACACCCCACTACTGTGCCCACAGGTTAGAGTCAGAAACTCCCCCTCACTTACTATACCGGTTTAAGGTCAGAACCACATTTAGTCAGGGGCCCAGGGGAGAAGGCTGGAGTAACTATCTGGGTAACCAGGCAACAGTCGACAAATGGGGGGTTGGCCACCACTCGTGAAGTTCATCCACTTTATGTGGAGCAGAAACGGGCTAGAGGCTGTCCCAGTTCAATCAAGATGTCCCTTAATTCACCTTCCAGGACTAGGCCAGTTCTGCAAAGCACGGGGGTCACGAAGTTCTCGACCCGCTTCCTATGGCTCTCGGGAGTCTTCCTCAGCCCAGTCACTTATTCTCACCACCCAGGCCCAATCTGAGTGATACTCCCTTGCAACACAAAGTCATCGGGCAGGGTGAAGAGAGGGCAGTTGATTCGCTACACTAAGGACAAGACGGGGTGTGCAGCTGTCCCTGCATCCCACGGGAAGTGATACACAGCATCTGCTGTGTGTTGATCCGAGTTGCACCATAAAATACGGTCACAATGAACCACAAGTCAGGTTCTCCATACTTCCCTGGAAATGAGGCACAACATCTGGTGCGGGATGATATGAGTCGCACCAGACAATCCAGTTCCAATTAGCTCGCAGTTGGATTAGCCGTACCTCCCTTGAGTGAGGCGCAATGTCTGGTGTGCAATGATACGAGTCACACCAGATAAACCGGTTGCAATCAAATCACAGTTGGGTTCGCCGTACCTCCCTGAATTGAGGCACAACATCTGGTGCGCGATGATACGAGTCGCACCAGACAATTCGGTCCCACACACACAGTCGCAAGTCCAGTAGCACTGCATGAGGTAGTATGAGGCACTACTATGGATGCAACCTCCATCCGAGTTTTGCAACCTGTGAATCGGACACCGCACACAATGAGCATGCAGTCGGCATGTCGCGCAAGAGAGATGTGGCACAGACGATTAAGTGGGCCATGCTGAGTCCGGCAACTGGTGAATCCGCTTACCAACAACTGAGGCCCCACAATGCAGGGACTACACTCCTTAGTAGTACCGCACGAGGTAGAATGAGGCACTACTATGGATGTGCCCTCCCTCCGAGAGTTGCAGCCTGTGAATCGGACACTGCACGCAATGAGCATGCAGTTGGCGTGTCGTATGAGAGAGATGCGGCATGGAAGATGAAGCGGTCCATGCTGAGTCCCGCAACTGGTGAATCCACTCACCACCAACAAGACGCTTGAGTGTGCTGAGTCCCCATGATGCTGGTGCCACACTCCTTAGATGCAGGCATGGTTTGGGTGCTCCGAACAAGGCAATCCAGTCTCCAGGAACAATACTTAGTCCCACGCTCAGGATCCAGCAGTCGAAGTAGGAGCTTGAGAGGGCACCGCTCTCCAGGTGAAACATGTAGACATGTAGGTCCCTCACAGGAGGTCTTTGATGTCCCTGAGACCTCCACAAAGAACAGGGGGCAAGCCAACAAGCCCTTGGAGAGCACACTTCAGGGCGCCACACAGCAGCAGGTAGTCAGCACCGGCCAGCCACTATTCAGGCAGAGTGCACGGTCCCTTCCAATGTCAGTCTCCTCCTTGTGCACAACAGATTCCTCTGGCAGTGTGCACCACACAGTCCAGGATGTCTGGTCCCACGTCCCTACAAGTGTATCTCTGCCCTGCTGAAGTATGACACCAGTAGTTATACTGTAGTGTGCCTTTGAAGTAGGGGGTGGTTCAGAGGCTTCCGTTTGAACCACATGTCTTCCCTAAATTTCAGTCCTGTCTGCCATGAGGCCTTGGAATGCAGATCTTAATCTTTAGTGGGGGCCATGATCTGGCTTCCTATAGGCCAAGTGCAGTGGCGGCTGGTGACATTTGAAAGTGGTGTGGCGTAAAATTATTGTCCTAATGCACCGCAGCGAGCGTAGCGAGTGAGCCAGAACAACCTATGGAGGGTTCGGGGGGGTTCTCCCCCCGAGAAAATTTTGAAAAAAGAGTGGACAAATGGTGCATTTTCAAGCAAATTTGAGAAAGCAGGAAGGTTAATAAAGCAATTGTGAAAGTGCAGTTATTACATTAATAAAGAGATGTCATATAACATAGGTAGCTGCTTATTCAGCATATGTGTCTTTGCTCTCCCTGTGCCCTTACATATCACTCCTCTGTGTCTTTGCTCTCCCAGTGCCCTTACATATCACTCATCTGTATCTTTGCTCCCCCTGTGCCCTTACATATCACTCCTGTGTGTCTTTCCTTTGCCTGTGTCCTTACATATCTCTCATCTGTGCCTTTGCCTCTCCATGTGCCCTTACATATCACTACTGTGTGTTTTTGCCCTCCCCGTGTCATTACATATCACTCCTCTGTTTGTTTTCCTCTTCTTGTGCCCTTGCATATCACTCCTGTCTGTCTCTGCTCTCCCAGACCCCTTACATATCACTCCTCGGTGTCTTTGCTCTCCCTGTGCTCTTACATATCACTCTTCGGTGTCTTTGCTCTCCCTTTGCCCTTATACATCACACCTCTGTGTCTTTGCCTCTCCACGTGCCCTTACAGATCACTCCTCTGTACATTTTCTTTTCCCTGTGCCCATCCCTCCCAACCCCTTTGCCTTTATCCACCACTCCTAGATCCTTTGCTCTCTGTGCCCCTTCTGCATCAGTCGCTGTGTCTTTCTCTCTCCTATCTGTTTCACTTTTGCCTTTAACTTTATCTCGTATCCATCGCTCTGTCCCTTGCTCTACTTGGGACCTTACAATAATCTGTTCATCTCCGTCCTCTCCCTGTGCACTCATGCACCTCGCCAGAAAACTTAAATAAAACCATCATACTAAGGGGCCTGCAGGGCTAACCGTATCTACCTGCCAAAAATGCACCTATATCCCACAGCACTCTATCTTCAACAACCTCCTTCATCGCACTCTACATCCTGCGACGCATCCTCAGACCCCTCTGATCTGTCACAAATGACAAAAAAACACTCCCCCACACAAGATCCCAACAATACACCCTGCCTACCACTCATCCCCCACTGTGCAGCATGCTACCCGCCTGAAAATGCGCTACAGCGCACTGCAACGGGATATGAAGCGCTATGTGAGTGACACAATATGCTACCTTATCTCTTCCTATCCATCACTTACTCATCTCTCCTCTGCTTCCTTCCCTCCCGCTGTGTTGCCACGCGCCTCTTTGTCATTGTGCCTCTCTAGCCTCCCCCGACCCTCTCGACCTCTCATCTCCCTCCCTCAACGCCCTTCTCCCACCCTTCACTCTTCTCATTCACCCCCTCTCACCCGTCCATCGCTTTATGTCACTCCTGACTCACTTTTAATCTTTCCTCTCAGTGCTCCATGGCGTTCTCTGTTTCAAGCTACTGTTTAGTTTCTTCCCTCCTTCTCTGCCCTTGTCCGCCCTCCTCTTTGTCTTTCCCTTTCCCATTTGACACCCCCGTCTAGTCTTTATTCTCCTCCGTCCATGTTGTCCCTTCCTGCTCACCCCTGTGTCACTTTTCCCCTCTCCAAATGTAACTCTTACCTCTGTGCCCGTCCCACACAAGTGGTTACTCGCCCACAGTCCACTTCACCAGAGCCTCAGAGGCGCCATACCATGGTACCGGGCGCCATCAACTCACATATTACTTTCTCACAAACGCACGTCTTAAGCGCAGTAACCCCACGTGCTGCCTCCTCCTTAAGGCAAAGCGCACAAACCACCATAAAGCCACTACTCCCCCACACTACACGCAGAAACACTGCAGTGGTCACTATTATATGGATGTGGATTACAAATATGGATTATTATTATAAATCCCCGTCACCACAGAACTCAAGTGCCCAGGTCCACACGTGGGCAGCTCATCAAATTCACGTTTTTTTCTATGTATTCTGGGACTGGTAGTCCTGTATCTCTAATTAACCGGGACTACAAGTCCCAGAATGAAAAGACTAAATTTAGACTGTGTGTGCACCTAGAAGTGTGAAACTTGTCAGCTCTGCACTCTTCCACCATGAAAGACACATGACCCTGACCCCCCTCCCCCCCCTGCCTTCCGTGGAGGACCATTGCATCAGCCACCTTAACCCCCACACACTAGAAACTATTCAACGCCTCTTCAACAAAGACAGGAGCAGGCAGACAATAGGACGCTTGAAGAGGAGCAGGCACGCAGGAGAAGTGTGAGGGATGCGAGACGTGCAGACAAAATGTGATGCGTGAGATAGGCAGCTTTGAATAGGTTAAGGTTTACTCCCCACAAGGAAGTTTCAACGACTGTCACTTGCCATAAAAATGAGCGGGAACCTCAAATGTCATTGGGAAAATAAAGCAGCACAGAAAAATGTAGTTGTCGACTAAACCTTTTAAATGTGCGCGTGCATTTCATATAATGTGGGTACTTCTGAAACTTTAAAGTGGTTCCAACACACAGTTAAATGTAATGCTCCTAACAAGCATACAGAGACTGATCACCAATTTAACTCTGGACAAACATCGTCCTCGCTAATCTGCACAATTTACTGTGACGCAGTAATTGCAAATTTACAATGAAACGCACACTTCACATACCAAATCTCAGTATGAATCTCAAATGCAATACCGATATAAACACTGGACACACAGGCGATCACCTGATCAAAACGCCAAACACGTTCGTCTCCCTATAATCGACTATCGAATGGTGTATATTTGATCCTGGTGCAGTTAGCGAAAAGTATTGCACAGCATACTATGAAAAGTCACGTGGCAAAAGTTAGCACATATCTAAATCAAAACAATCCAGGATGCAATACACACGCCAGATAACATTTCAACACAATAAAATGCCATTTACAATTAATTGAGCGATACTGTGGGATTTCACTGCTTTGAGTAGTTTTGGAAGTGGCAGTCCAAGCATATTTCAGAATATTTAAAATACAGAGACAGTCAAATATTAGGTGAAGAATCCAAAAATTCATCCACGCCAATACTTACAATAACGGGCAAATGTGACGTTATTCACTCCAAAAAAGATATTGGTTCTGACTGAGCAGCACACATATGATAAAATCACGCTTTTCATTTCAGTAAATTTATCACTGAAAACCTTAAATAAGTTCTAGTATCACCGCCATACGAGTGAATACATAAATGGTGGTACTTATGCCACCTCGTGTGAAGAGTAAATCAAAACTGCGGCATTTACCCCTCACTTTTTAACTCGCGCACCGCAGGCAAGCTCAGCACAGATGTTAAACACGGGTGAAATGGGGTCTCTCGCCACGCTTCTCATTCCTCCACGTCTAAGAGACCCAGCTGTTCCAGCGCTTTCACGAAGGCAACGATGATCACCAGAACCACTATCATTCG
The DNA here is from genome assembly GCA_963921515.1 of Calotriton arnoldi. Lineage (NCBI taxonomy): Eukaryota > Metazoa > Chordata > Amphibia > Caudata > Salamandridae > Calotriton > Calotriton arnoldi. The sequence continues at coordinate 232,225 of CAWUFW010013212.1, forward strand.
CTCGCAATACTCGCGGGGGGGGAGTGGGGAGGGGAGGGTCGCACGGGGAAGAAGATTAAAATAAAGCAAAAAACTTACCGGGTCCGTGCCACCTCTGTTCCTGGGATGGGGTCCGACTCCCGCGTTGGCGCCTCAAGGTTACCGCGTCACTGAGTTGAGTGGCAACCCCTCTCAGCCAATACTGACGCTGCTCAGCAGCGCCAGGATTGGCTTGGCAGGGGTACTCGCCGCCCGCCTGCCCATTAGGAGACCGAGGGTTACGGCGTTGCTCAACCCTCACTGTCCTAATGCGCAGCCGCCAGCCAGACACAACACTAGTGCGCATGACTGGGCACGGCGGAAAAATTCTCCGACCTAAGCCCAGCATGCGCACTTGTGCTGCTGCCTGTGCCTGCTGTGCGCTTGTCAGTCAGGTGAGTCAGCATGACGCCGGACCGCCCACCCCCTTCAGACTCTGAAGGGGGTGGGCGGTCCCGCGTCATGCTGACTCACCTGACTCAGGCTGACTGACATCACATGCATTTTATCTGAATGTCTCGGAGCTGCCGGCTGCGGGCGTGGGTGGCTTGTGGGGCAACGCCCCAGCGCCCTAATGGACGCACCGCCACTGGCCAAGTGTACAAAACCTCTCCACCCAATCTATCCATCGAAGTCCTTATATGGCAGAGGTCTGTCGTTTCAGTTGGGTGCCCAATGTTTACTGATGTTTCTCAGGAATGCACAGATGTGCTCCCCCAGCCACCAGTGTGTACTGGAGTCAAACTAAAAGGCCCACAAAAACATTTAGTGCAGAGAAATGCCCACATTCTAGAAGTGGCATTTCTAAGCTATTAATGACAAATCCACCTTCACCATTTGTCATTGTAAATCCAATGATAGCAAACAACATGAGGCTGCTCCACTGTAGGACACCACTGCAGCTAAAGTAATCTCAGCCATTCCCCCATGTTAACCTATGGGAAGAGCAAACCTCATATGTAGTGAAAACACAGGGGCTTATTTACAAGCCACTTGCGCCACCGGCATGTCAAATTTGCCCATATTAAAAGTGACATTCTGGCAACGCAAGGGGCTTGCAAATAAGCGGTATATAAAGGGGGTCACTGTTCCTTAAGAGGAGAGTTCAAAGTGGAGAAAGAAAAAGGAAAAGGTGTCCTGTGCTACTCTATGTGTGGGGACAGTGTGTCCTCATCATGATGCCCTCACACACCCCGAAGGATGTCATGCTTCATCATTGGGCTTTTTGCTCCTCGTCGGGCCGGCGCTGCAATGCCCTACGGGTCCCCCGAAGGGTCTCTTTTTCGGAGATCTTTTGATGAAACAAGCCGTTTAGGTGCGTGCGTGTGAGTGGAAGTGAGGTCTCAATTCACCTTGGTCCTGAAGAAGCGATGTCAACCACTAGAGACACCCACTAAGGACTCATATCTAGCTACTGAGGGAGATAATATCCCACTAGCAGCACCACACACCTTTTACTAATGACAGAGGGACCACTTTAATAAATAATAGCCACTCTCCCTCCAGTCATTTTTAACACACTAGTTGAGACCCTACCAACTTAGGGCGAACAAAGCGATACCAAAGGGGATGATGGACGGAGCGTTTGAGCTAATCAAACACTCACCCCCAGTCAACTGATATGGGTTTAATGCATCATCATTCTTTAGCTCACTCCACCACCCCAGTTCAGACATGGCCATATGCAAATCAGTCTGACCCTGTGCCTCATGGGAACAGTCCAGCCCGAACTGCCAAGCCATGTCTTCCCTGGACCGGAAACAAGCATCCTGGGACCGGTTTCTGGCTATTCAGCCGTCATCAGCCAGGCTAGCTTGAATCCAGTGGAAAAGTGAGCAAGGGACCCACGTCTGGGCATACCCTGCCAAGTTAGGGCGAATAAAGCGATACCAAAGGGGATGATGGACGGAGCGTTTGAGCTAATCAAACACTCACCCCCAGTCAACTGATCTGGGTTTAATCCATCATCATTCTTTAGCTCACTCCACCACCCCAGTTCAGACATGGCCATATGCAAATCAGTCTGACCCTGTGCCTCATGGGAACAGTTCAGCCCGAACTGCCAACCCATGTCTTCCCTGGACCGGAAACAAGCATCCTGGGACCAGTTTCTGGCTATTCAGCCGTCATCAGCCAGGCTAGCTTGACTCCAGTGGCAAAGTGAGCAAGGGACCCACGTCTGGGCATACCCTGCCAACATAGGGCGAACAAAGCGATACCAAAGGGGATGATGGACGGAGCGTTTGAGCTAATCAAACACTCACCCCCAGTCAACTGATCTGGGTTTAATCCATCATCATTCTTTAGCTCACTCCACCACTCCAGTTCAGACATGGCGATATGCAAATCAGTCTGACCCTGTGCCTCATGGGAACAGTCCAGACCGAACTGCCAAGCCATGTCTTCCCTGGACCGGAAACCGAAACCTTAGCCACCGACTCTCTCCCTAATCTCCCACCTACTTTCACTTTCTCCCACTGCAACCTTACAATTATTAGTCAGCTGCCTTTGTCTTTTCTGGCCCTTTAAGCTAATTAACCTTTCCCACAGGGCATCCAGGCAGAGTTTTTAAGTTAAGAGCAAAGATGTTAATGGAGATTCGTATTGTGTCTTCCCTGGCCCATGTCTATGGCTAAAACCCTTGCATTGAAATGCTTAATTGATGCCTAGAGACCCCGTAACTTTTTTTTCTCCAGTTTTATAAGGCGCAAACTCGACTCAAAGGTATTGAGGCACTTTATATGAACACTAGTTACATTACACAAGGACATAGGATTTTTTGTATTTTTTGTTTGTAGGCACAGGCAAATTAAGGGATTTGCCCAGAATCATAGGATCTTGAGCTGACACTGAGACTCAAACAAGGTTCCCCAGCTCCAAAGTCTGCAGCTCTGGCCATTATGCCACAGTCTCCCCTAACTTCTTCTTGCCTTCAATTCTTCTAACCTTCTTATTATATTACTATTATTATATTACTATTAGCCCTGGGTGTGCCAGATTTGTACTATGTGTCCAACAGGGCTATTTCCTTTAAGAGAATTAGGCCGTCTCATGTAGCTTGCTTCAATGTTAAGTACATGCTTTATGAGAACCTGAGCCACCCCCCATAAGAAGTGGTGTTTTTATCCTACTAAACTAATGTGGTTAAAATGGACAACACACTGTAAATTAACCATTAAACCATTAAATACCTCTAGAGGTTGACCAGTGTATAGATCTTTCACTGATACATTTAGTCATCAGGGCCAGCCTGAGGAACCAAAAGCAGCCCTGGTGAAAATGCTTAAACCAGTCTTTCTCCCTTCTTCGCCTTGCTTTATCTCTCTCTTCCCTTCCATCTATTCCCTCTCTCTCTCTCTCCTCTCATTTTTCTCTTTCCTTTTCTGATGGCTTGAGCTCTCTAACAACCCCTCCCACTCTTTCTCTGTGTCTTGAAGCCTCCCTGTGCCTGCTGCAATTAATCTAGGGTGCTGGTGAAAGTCACAAAGACACTAGCAGTGGCCCCGTGCCCAGGCCTTTCAATACCAATCTCCAATGGCTCCAGCTCACCGGGGATAGGCCTAATGGAGTAAAAGGCCAGTCCTGTCCTATTAGTCACTACATTTGACCCAACTCTTGACTACGGTGGTGAGGCACCTGGACTACCCACACGCTCAACAGAGAAGGTCATTATATATATTTTTGCCCACATGCCCTATCCACTGACCCTCCCCCAACTCTAGCAATGCTAGTTACCCCATCAGTAAATACTACCGAAGCCCTGACCTGACTAAGTTTCTGTTCTCACAAATGCTGTTGCTAATGTACTTGTTGAAAAACTGCTCCTTTGCTAATCTGTTTCCCTTTACATGATTTCCCTTTTGCTGACGCTGTGATTGACTCTCTGACAGATTTATCGGAGTCCTAACACTTCTTGTCTTAAAAAGGATAACTCGCTAGAAATGGAGTTACACATCTGAAGCGCTCCTTTTCCCCCAAAAATGCCTATTTTTTGGGGGGCATAAAGGGATCTACTGGATATTAACCCAACGATATTGAGATGAATAGGACTATCTCCTCCAAAGAATACCCTTGTTATACCAGGAATGCCATGGAATCCACAGAAGCCCTTGAGACAAAAGAGTGGCCAACCATCAAGCAACAGCAAATCATTTCACCTGCGTCATCCCAGTCTAAAATGCACAGATATCACACAAGCATTGATGTCTCTCCATTGGCTACCTACCAAACAAGAGATTGAATTTAACACCTTATATCTTGTACACAAGACCCTCTATGATCGACCTCTATCTTTCCTCTACAATTTGTTGTCATGATATATGCCGACCGGACGCCTAAGTTCAGCCTCTCAAAAAAGATTCTTCGTCCACTTTACCAGATACAAACATTTTGCATACTAGGCTCCCCTTAAGTCTTTGCTTTGAATGTGACTTCTTCAAATTCAGGGAGGCTCAAAAATGTATTTGCTAAAAATTGCCTGTGGATCCTCAAGATTTATTGCTATTGCAGGCAGCAACAAGCTAAAGCGTTTTCCTCTGTTAGATGTCAACCCACCGCTAACCCAATCATCACTTACATGAAGCACAATTTAAGAGGAGCCACAGTGCAGCTTCAGAGCTATACAAAAGAACAAAAATAAAAAATTAGATCTTATTAATCAAATGTATGCACTGATGTACCATTTGTTATTACTTTTCTGTATAACTCCATAGTAGTAATGGTCCAGAGAAAATAGCACTCCTTCAAACTCTCTACTCTGAAGAAACACATCGACACAGGTATGAAGTTGAATTAGGTTTATTCTGAAAAATACAGGAGAAAATGACAGAAAAACCTCAACTTGACACAAGCAAGACAGTTATCACTACACTTAATTCCACTGAGCATACATTCCAGTTATACCCCACTCCATGCTCTTTCCACATGCGAGCTAAACATAAACCCCACATTCCAAGATCACACCACACCTTCCCATGTAATAAACCAAACACATCCCTGTCAAAAATCAAACTTCACTAATTGAGCCAGGGACTACCGAAGATGACTAATGTACCAGGCACCAAATATGATGCACATACAACCTACAAGGTCCTGAAATTTGCAAGAAACCTATCCCATACTTACACTTTTCCTGGCATCGCCTGCAACCCCACTGGAAACCACTGGCTCCCTCACTCTCTTCTCCAACCACTTTACTCTCACTAAGAAAGTCACCATCTGGCAAGTCCATAAAAACCTTACTCTCTCCCTTGCAGATATTTTTCTCCTCAATGTAAGGTTCATGACACATATTTCTACGGTCAACTCTCACCACTTTTCTGAACACATCCACAATTTTAATGGAAGGTCAAGTAGGAAACCCCTTCCTACCTCCAGTGGGAATTTAATGCAAACCCATTCACCAGTTCGCAATGAGCAACTTTTAAGCTATATATTTTTGCATTTTCTCTTGATACGCTCTCACTCATTCTTTAACCATACCTAGCCATACCATCCTCTTCCTTAATTCATCAGGGTAAAAGTTTTGATCCAGGTTTGCATCCCATAACAACTCAAAAGGAGATTCCCCTGTGAATAAATTAGGAATTGCCGTGTTTGTAAGCAATGTTCCTTGAAATGCCTTCTTCCAACATATTCTTCCCTTCACAGCAAGTTGAATGGACTCTTTAATCACTTTATTGTGCCTTGCCACTTCTCCATTAGATTCTAGATGATCATTAGAATTTCCCTTGTGCCAAATTGCATACCTGACCTGGTACTCCTCAAATTTAGCACTTAGTGAGATCCATTGTAGGATATCAAAATATCAGGTAGACCTTCTCTACAAAATACATCTTCCTGGAATTCACTAATTTTACTAGAAACCACTTTCTTTACCATTCTAACCTCAGTCCATTAACAGAAGTAATCAATTAAGACCACTGAAAATGCTTCCTTGCTAGGGATCACAGCAAATAGCTCCATAATGTAAATTTACAATTTCCTCCATGTTCCCTCTGGATACTCCTCTACTTGGAGAAGCACCACCTCAAGGTTTGGCCAGTTTGTCACTGCTGGCATACAAAGCTCACTGCCTGGCCCAACCAACCTCAATTCTATTATTCCAAGGCCACCAGTAATACTATCTGATCTTTCTCTTTGTTTCAGAGATCTAGGAATCCCTTCATCAGCTAAAGTAAATATTTTCTTTCTTAATGCTAGTGTCAGGACAATCTGAAATGCTGTGGCCCAAATATTCCACTTCCTAACACCTGGATTTGCACTTAAGACAATTTCAAAGTCGACCCTTTTCCCCTCAATAAAACTGAGCTTTGAAGACATTTTTTTCATTCTCTTCATTGTCTTTCGCAAATACCAAGATGATCTTGGAATGCTATCGCACCTGACATCCCGTCAAACTCCATTTGGGGGCCACAGGGTAGACAGAGGCTAGTGGGCCCCAACCATGATTATTGAGATCATTTCCCACTGGTGTCCTCGGTCCTTTCTGCACAGGATAGGGAGGGCATGCAGTTACAGGCTTCTCATGGAGGTAGTGTGAGGGGAAAGAATTCAGAATTCAACAGTCAACCGTGACAAACAATAAGGTAATGTAGAGTAAAAGGCTTATCTTTTATGTAAAAAGAAAAATAATTTAGTTATACAAACAGTGGAGCTAAATACTACACAATTCAATGAAAATGGCATTCATGGAAGCAAGCTAAGTTCAATTAAACGGTGAGGTACAGCAGCCCATTTTTCCCGACATCCTTTTGGTGTCCCATTTCATTCCATTATGATCGAGATCCCACATCTACAGCCCCCATCCCACTACCAGATTAGGCAGGATTAGGCACAGGTGCAGATGGCAGATGAAATATACTGATAGGTGAAATGTGCATCTCAATTCAATATCTCTTTAAGAAAAAATGTTTTAGCGTACATGGAAGACTTGTCTATGCATGTTTATTCTCTTGTCCCTGGTGCAGATTAGGACCTGTGTTTTACATGCTTGTTCTTGTAGCAGTTAAGGCTGCGTGGGGAATGTGTTCTTGGCTCCCATTCTCATCGCAGGGGATCCTCTCCTGCAAGGCCCCTGCCATCAGCATGACTCAGAACAAAGTTCACAGGGCAAATGAAGAGGCAGATCTGCACAGCAGCTCTTTTCTTGACAGTGGGCATCCAAGCCGGCTACAGATGGGTGTTCTGGTGTGGCAGTTGTGGCCCGCAGCCCGAAACCCTTGCAGTACTGTGTTTCAGGCAGTTCAGATCTCCAGGCTGATCCGGATTTTCTGTTCTGACACATGCAGCAATACACACAAGGGGGGCTAGGAGGAGATTTAAGGACCTGCGTGGGCACACTCCCCACTCGTAATACCTATCACAAAAAGAGCCCACGGGTCCAGAACAAGGGTCTGAGGGGCATGTGGACTGTGTCAGCCATGCTTGGGAGGGGTATCCCTTTTAAGGACGGTTCCCCTTACACACCAGAGGTGTCATGCTTCATCATAGGGGTGCCTCCTCGCGTCGAGAACCTAGTCTTGACGCGGGCTACAACCCCCTCGCTGCGAGGGAGGAGCACAGGGATGTTTTGTATTGGTAAGGAGGGTTATTCTAAAACCCTATGCGAGCGTGGTGTGTTGTGAGTGAAGTGCAGTGCAGTGCTAGAGTGAATGTGGTTAAAACTGGTTACAAGGTTAGCTTGTGACAAGCTTTATTCTGCTACCTTGTGACAGGATTAAAAACAAATAGCTAGTAATGAAACTGCCTACATTAGAGACAGCTGCATTAGAGTACGATCAACATGTTTCGGCCTTGGGACCTATCAGAGTGTCATGGCCTTCCTCAGGATCAACAAATAGCTACTGCAATTACTGAAATAAATGCAACAATCAATGGGTGTGAAAGTAAGAAAACGACGGTGTAGAATACTGAACCAGTGGTCCTGTAGTTCAGTAGATTCACCGATAGAACCCACAAAAGTTAGAAAATTCACTGCATCTGTCCTGGGCTATTAGCCAAAGGTACATACGCCAACCCAACCGCTCAACGTGAGCGTGGGTGCAAGAATCATAAGTCCAAGCGACAGGGGACGCTTGGACATACGATTCTTGCACCCGCCCGCCGACAGCTGACCTCACGAACTCCTGTACTAAACCTAAAACAGAGCATGAAGGAACCGGCGCATCAAAATTGGTGAGTGCCTGCTTCCCGATAGCTGAATACGCAAGCGGATATATTGTATCACGTTTGCGGTCGGAGGTGAAGTCAGAGTACGCCCAAACAGCAGCTGCTGAAAGGGGCGCCTTTGCTCAAGTAGACGCGATCTGCGGATGGAGAGGATTACAAATTCACACGGATGGCATCCGAGTTCTTAAAAGGCCGGGAGGCCTCGGCAAACAACATTTTTAGAAAAACAACAAATAATGGGACAAGCCCTGCAGATGGAAGTACGATCAGCTCGCAACGCCCGATTTCCAGCCTCAAACAAAAAGGGAATAGTTTGTAGAGTTTAAGACGCAAAGAAGTAAGCCAGTGGTGGGAAGTAACATCCCTCCAAAATGACCTGGAGGTGAATAGGATCCCGAGGGGAATGAGAATACTCATTATACCGACATTGAATAGTCCCAAACCGCAGCTGTTGAAAGACTGGTTGTCCAACACCAATGAGTGCTCCAAAAATATGCTACTTATGCTTATAAAGAATGCATGGGAAGAGCACAGCGAACTGATGTTACAGATACAATCTCTTCTAGATGAAATAGAGAAGGAGACTGATCAAAATGAGGCAAAAAAGACACTTACAACCATCGATGAAAGAATCAGAAAATTTGAAGTAGAGGTAATGGAGAGAAAACAAAGGAAGTTTGAGCGGGATGAAAGGGATTACAACATGGGCAGAATACTGACTTTCGTCAGAAAATTTGACAAAGCAAGAGCAGAAATGACAAGGGATAAAGCGCTGGGCAGAGCGGACAAAACCACCTACGCACCAACAACAGACCTGAGCTCGGACTTAGAATCACTGGACAGTAATACATCCAACCTGCAAGAGATGACCTCTTTTTCCGAGGAACTACGCCTCATACAAAAAAACATGGAACATTCAAACCGGGAAAAACCCAGAGGAAGAGGCAGAGGAGGAAAAATCAAAGCAAAAGGAGACGAGAACGCAGAAGAAAAGAAGAATACTACTGGCATGGGAACTTGGGGCCAAACCACGAAGAAATAATCATGGCTGACAAGACCGCGCTCACGGTAATTAACCTTTCTGACAGGGTTATCACAAAAAATTAAGAACTTGTATTGAAACTTGGTATGTCCTTCTGTCCTGATTTACCATTAGATTTTGCTCAAATGCGGATAGATCTGTATAAATTTGTGTGAAAGTTAAAATTATTTAAAATTCACTCAATGCGTAGAAGAACTTATACACAGGCGTTGAGTCACCCAGCATTAATAGGAACATCTACACTTAACATCGAGGACATAGAGACCCTGAATACTTTACATGACCTAATATCTGTGACACCCAGTGTAGCAACTGACGGATCACCACCCTACCTGAATCCCTTCAATCCATTTGACCACACACGGGAAGAGGAGATTAGACAGACACTTGGGATTAACACCAGCTTAGCGAGCAAAACTGACTTTAGGGCCACCTCCAAATACATCCCTCAAATTCCAAAAGATAATATCGTTGTATTTCAGGAAAAGGTCATTCGTGACCTATCCAAACTCATGCAGGAAACACCTAAAAGGAGGAATATTTCCAAAGAACAGTGGGAAGCCATCATTAACCTACAGAAAGATGATGGCATTGTAATCAAGCCATCAGACAAGGGGGGAAATGTGGTCATCATGAGCAGGGAGAACTACATTAAAGAAGCCAACAGACAGCTTAGCAATATGACCTGCTATGAAAAGGTAGATAGGTCTTACCTAACCAAACTCCAAGAAAGGTACCATGACATGCTCAAAAAGTGGGCTGACGAACAACTCATCAATTGGGATGAGAAACAGTTCTTGATGAACAAAACACCCACTACTCCAACCCTTTACCTTCTACCGAAGGTTCACAAAGACAGCTTGAATCCCCCAGGACGACCTATAGTGTCTTCCAAAAATAGTCTGTTGGAAAATACATCGATCTATGTAGACCACTTCCTCTTCCCATATGTTAGGGACCTCAATTCCTACGTAAGAGACACGAAGGATTTCTTACAAAAGATTGAGAATTTACACTGGGGTGAGAGACACTAGATGGTGTGTCTTGAAGTAGAGAGTTTATACACCAGCATTCGCCACATCGATGGTCTCAAGGCATGCCAGGACTTCCTCAAAACCAGGAACATACATTTACTGGTCCACACACGCATGATCCTACAGATGATAGAATTTTGCCTTACTGAGAATGTGTTTATGTTCGATGGACAATGGTTCAAACAGATACAAGGGACTTCCATGGGCACCTGCTTTGCCCCTAGCTATGCCAATCTAACGGTAGACTGGTGGGAGAAGCAGGTGCTCTGGAGTGATACAGAGAACCATGGACTAGGAATGTCAATATCTGGCTGCGATATATTGATGATATTTTCTTTGTGTGGAAGGGTGATGAATGTGATCTTTTTCTGTTTTTGAACAAACTTAATAATAACAGTATGAATTTGATTTTTACCATGCAACACAGTCAGCAGACCATTGACTTCCAGGATATCAAGTTAACAGTCAAGGAAGGGAATCTATCCACTGATCTGTATAGGAAAAAGACAGCTGGAAATAGCATTCTCCACGCTGCAAGCTGCCACCCACCAAGTTTCAGATGGAGCATTCCCTATGGGGAGTTACTCAGAGCAAAGCGCAACTGCAACTCTGAGGAGTCTTACACTCAAACCAAAACTGACATGATCCAAAGATTCAAAGAAAGATGGTATTCCACCAAAATGTTACGGAAAGGGGTGACTAAGGCTGATAAGGTAAACAGAACTGAGGCCCTATACAGAACAGAGAAGAGAAAAGAGACTAACAAGCTTGATACAGCACCAATAAGGTTTCTCACAACTTTAAACACGCAGGCTGACAAATTTAAACAGATCCTGAAAAAAGATGGGATATCCTAACACAGGACACATCCCTCAAATCAAAGGTTGGCATCACACCCTCGCTGTCCTACAGAAAGAACCTATCTATTAAAGACCTTGTAGTGAGCAGCCATCTGAAACAAAGAAAAACTACCTGGTTAGACCAAAGCAAGGGGTTTTTTAGATGTAGGAAGTGTAAAGCGTGCAGCCACAGCGAAGACGTAAAGGAAATAAGACTAGCAAGAACAGGCAAGATGTGGAAAATCCCAAGATTTATCAATTGCAATACTGATTACGTAGTATATGCCCTTACCTATCCATGCCATAAATGGTACATAGGATCGACCAGCTTTCCCATTAAAAAGTGCATCCTAGAGCATTGGCGAGCGATCACGAACTTGGATCTGAGCTACAGCACTGCCCGACACTTTCGAGAAGCACACGAAAGTGATTGGACACTTGCCAGATTTTTTGCATTAGACACAGTTCCAAAACACCCTCGAGGCGGCAATCGAGTTCAGTCATTACGAAGACTAGAATCTCGATTCATCCTACAAGCAGGTAGTTTGTTCCCTACAGGGATGAACAATGATGAGGAAATGCACTCACATTTATAAACAGTTGTTTGTCGTTTTTAACCGGGCCCGGTAGAACATGAATTCAGCTATATCCTAGGGATATAATTTTAATCACTTCACTTCACCTTGTTGCACTTTTTTGACTGTGTTGTTTTTTTGTTTTGTTTTTATTATATGTTACATTACAATTATATGCATGAAATTCTTTCATCCTTGATCAAAATTATCATGATATGTGCAATTAATAGGATACCTAATTCATGATTCCAATTAATATGAGGTACAGAAGAAAGTTATGTAATGTAATCATTCCACTGCGAATGTGTTTGTTAATCTTCAAAACAATGCTAACGTATTGCTATGTTCCATATCTTTATACAGCCTCATAGATCACCGGGGAAATCACCGAAGTGAAGAATAGGAACGAGTGAAGAATAGTCACATATAATTGCTAAGAGCACGAACAACGCTATATGTTGATTTATATAGTCCAACACTTCGATCTTAAAAGCAAGATATCAATACAATACAGCCCGTGGACGATGGGTACTATACCCTGAATTGTCACTAATTACCCTATCAGAAGCAATCACTTACACTCTACGGCCCATGGACATCAGGGGAGTGAAGACTGTGAATTTGAAATTAAGCGGGGACCCAGAGATATTAACCCAGTCTGACAGACACACTGGTACTATACCACCACCCCCGTTAGCAAATGCGTATGCATTAGCATTTACAAACTCCGGAATCCATCACACTGAATGCACCGTACCTCGTATGACTACAAGACGGTTGCGTGTTGGTAATCCACAACTGCACTTTAAATTAGAAAGTATCACACCACACATCCAATGCAAGAATTGTATGTAATGTAATTGAATTCATTTAATTTAATTTATATAAAAAATGTATATATTGTGACATGCTTGCAAAATGCCACGAGAAACACAGTCTGTCTTCACTTACACCTGAGCACGCTGCGACGTGCAGATTTCGGAAGCGATATTACTTCCTGGGTTCAGGAAGAGGTCAAGTGACCAAGGCCGCTTGACGGCCGAAACGCGTCTTTTGTTGCCACCGTAATAAAGAACTTTATTTACCGGAGCAATCGGTGTGGCTCATCTTTCCCCTGCCGGAGTGAATGTGGTAGATTTTGATGCTATATATATATATATATATATATATATATTATCTACTGGCGGTCGCCAGTAGATAGTTATAGTTAGGACCTATTTTCCATAGGAAATTCGCAACATTCTATTTCCAATACCTTTGGCGCCGGTTGACGAATCTTCGCGAAATTTTCAAAACTTATGGCCCGCTCCGGTCCGCTCCTATCTTGAAAGTTTCGGGGTGATTCGGCGAGCGGGGCCGGAAAAAGGGGTCCCAAAACGTGTTTTCCCCATGCAATTTTCCATAGGAACCTTTAGTCGCAGCTACAGCCCGAACTGCTGAACGGAATGACACCAAATTTGGCAAAAGGTAGCCCTTGGTTCAGAGTCGTGCCTTTTGGTTAAATGGTGTAAATCCGTTCAGTAGTTCCTGAGAAAATCAAAAGTAAAATCACATATATATCTATGGCCGCGGAGGTCCGCGCACACTGAGCGCACCCTCCCGATCACGAGCTGTATGCTAATTGGCTGTCAACACTCCAAACCAGGAAGTGTTGGCAGCCATCTTGTTCCTCGGTAGAATCGAGGCACAAGAAACAAGTGCACAAAACGCAAAAAGGGGGCAGGGTAGAAACACCCTGACCACCTAGGCCTGCTTAGGGGGTCCCACAAGGACCCCCAGGGCCCAAAAACAAAAAATCAATAAAAAAAAAGAAATCGTCGGTATGCGTGCAGGGTGCGCGGATCCCGGCGTGAAAAAAAAAAATGTAGCGCGGGCTCCCGCGCTTCGTTGTTATTTGGCCCCCGGTGGGCCAAGTCCTGGGGGCATGAGGGGTTTATAAAAATAATGAGGGGGGCCTCTAAGGCTCCCAAGCCCGGGGACCGCCACCCCGGGCTTTCAATTAAAAATGGTGCGGGAGGGCACTCTGCCCTCCCGCAGCCCCGAGGACCGCCACCCCCGGGGCTTCTTTTTTAAAATTAAAATTACCTGTGTGGGGGGCTCGAGCCCCCACACGCCCTGGACCGCCACCTCCCCGGGGCACTAAGAATTTGAATGTGGGGGTCCGTTGCGGACCCCCGAGCCCCGGCGACCACCACCTCCCTGGGGCTTTGCACATGTTGGGAGGGGGGCCGCGTGGACCCCTCCTGGAGCCCTTGATGGCCCTGGGACCACCACCCCCCAGGGCCGGCTCCTGCAGTGTCCCGGGGTGCTCACCCATGGGACACTGTAGTTTGCTATGGCAGGGCGGGAGCCTCACGGCTCCCGTCCTGTCATAGCAAACTGCTTTGGTTTTTGGAAGAGAGACCAGGAAACCTGCTCTCTCTTCCAAAAACCAAAGACGATTGCTTTTCCACACGGGGAGCTGCATCTTAGCAGCTCCCCATGTGGAAAAGCAATGCCGGCTCCCGAGGGACGCGGGGAGCCGGCGGGACCACGGGGGAATTGGGGATTCCCCACGGTCTCCAACGGAAAGGGCAAGCCCCGAGGGATGGGGTCCCTGGGGCTACAAGTGGCCCGGGAGGGGGGCCACGCGGCCCCCCTTCCCAAAATTGAAATTAAAAAAAAAAAAACAAAGGCCGGCCCCGGGATGGGGTCCCCGGGGCCATAAGTGGCCTGAGGAGGGGGCAACGCAGCCACCCTCCAAAAGTTTTTTTTTTTAAATAAGGCCAAGCCCTGGGTGATGGGGTCCCCGGGGCCTTTTAAGGCTTCGGGAGGGGGGCCACGCGGCCCCCTTCCAAATTTTTTGCATTTGAAAAAAAAAATTAGGGGGCAGGCCCTGGGGGATGGGGTCCCCAGGGCAAATAAATTACTAAAAGAAGGGGGGCCACACAGCCCCCTTCTTAAAAAAGGCACGTTTGCAGATGGGGAACGAATTCCCCTTGAATACTGGGGGTCCCTGGGGGCCAACTAGCCCACTAGGAACCTCCAGTATGCGCCAGGGGCTGCGTTGCAGAGAGGTGTTCTGAGGCCACGCCCTTTTTACACCTCTCTGCAACGCAGCTCTGTGGCGCTAATGGAAGGTAGCTGGTGGACTAGTTGCACCCCAGGGACCCTCAGGATTCAAGGGGAGTTAATCCTGACTTAAAACGTGCCACAGGCGCGTTTGCACAGTGGTGAAGGGAGGGGGCGGGGCCTGAGGTGACATGTGTGCAAACATGCCCTGTGGCATGTTTTAAGTTGGGGGATTAAGTCCCCTGGAATCCTGAGGGTCCCTGGGGTCCAACTAGCCCACCAGGTACCTCCAGTAAGCGCCACAGAGCTGCGTTGCAGAGAGGTGTAAAAAGGGGCTTGGCCTCGGACCACCTCTCTGCAACGCAGGCCTGTGGCGCTTAGTGGAAGTACCTGGTGGGCTAGTTGGGCCCCAAGGACCCTCAGGATTCAAGGTGACCTAATCCCGCAACTTAAAACGCGCCACAGGCGCGTTTGCACAGTGGTGAAGGGAGGGGCGGGGCCTGAGGTGACATGTGTGCAAACACGCCCTGTGGCGTGTTTTAAGTTGGGGGATTAAGTCCCTTGTATCCTGAGGGTCCCTGGGGTCCAACTAGCCCACCAGGTACCTTCAGTAAGCACAACAGAGTTGCGTTGCAAAGAGGTGAAAAAGGTGCGTGGCCTCGGAACGCCTCTCTGCAACTCAGCTCTGTGGTCCTAACTGTAGGTACCTGGTGGGCTAGTTGGGCCCCAGGGACCCTCAGGATGCATGGGGACTTAATCCCCCAACTTAAAACGCACCACGGGGCATGTTTGCACACATGTCACCTCAGGCCCCCCCCTCCCTTCACCACTGTGCAAACGTGCCCTGTAGCACGTTTTAAGAGGTAGTTTTAATCCCCCTGCCCTATTATGTACTAGGGACTTACAGAGGAGGTCATGCTAATCACAGGGGTACCCCAACGCAGTGTTCCCTAGTGTATGTAGGTGTTTTCACTGTATTCTAAGTGTCTTTTAGCATAGCACTGGCTCTGGTTAGTCAGAGTCAGTTACCACCAGTACCCGTCTGAAAAAGTTGTGGGCACAGGATGATTTTGCAACAAGGCCTCTTTCTGTTCCTCTGTTGGTTCTTTCTGCACATCTTTTGCTTCTTCCTGCACTTTTCTTCGTCTTTGTGGACTTCTGTTGCTTCTTTCTGCATTTCTTTTGCTTCTTTCTGTGCGTTTTTTCTTCTTTCTTCACATGTCCTACCTCTGTAGGCATAGTTAGAAACTAGCATTTAAAAACCTTTGAAATTCACTTAAAAAACCATAGGTTTCAGGCACGTTATAGTTAGAAATTAGCATTTAAAAACCTTTGAAATTCACTGAAAAACCATAGGTTTCAGACACGTTATAGTTAGAAATTAGCATTTAAAAAACCTTTGAAATTCACTGAAAAAACCACAGGGCGTGTTTGCACACATGTCACCTCAGGCCCCGCCCCCTCCCTTCACCACTGTGCACTGCGCGTTTTAAGTTGGGGAATAAAGTCCCCTTGAATCCTGAGGGTCCCTGAGGTCCAACTAGCCCACCAGGTACCTCCAGTAAGCGCCACAGAGCTGGGTTGCAGAGAGGTGTAAAAAGGGGCGTGGCCTGCACCACCTCTCTGCAACGCAGCCCTGTGGCGCGCACTGGAGGTACCTGTTGGGCTAGTTGGCCCCCAGGGACCCCCAGTATTCAAGGGGAATTAATGCCCCAATTTAAAATGCACCACAGGGTGCGTTTGCAGAGTGGTGAAGGGAGGGGGCGGGGCCTGAGGCACGATTGCGTCTTTTTTTTTTTTTTTTAGAACGGGGGCTGTGTGGCCCCCCTTCTTTTTTCCTTTTTTGGGCCCTGGGGACCCCATCCCCCAGGGCCTGACCCCTTTTTTATAACAAAAAAAAAAAAACTGAACGGGAAGGGGGCACGCGTGGCCCCCCTCCCATGGCCAATTCCGGCCCTGGGGATCCCATCCCCCGGGGCATGGCCACATTTTTAAAAAATTTTAAGGAGGGGGGCTGCGTGGCCCCCCTTCTGAGGCCTCTATTGGCCCCGGGGACCCCATCCCCCGGGGCCGGCCTTTTTTAAATTTGGGGAGGGGTCGCGTGGCCCCCTCCAGGGCCACTACTAGCCCGGGGACGCCATCCCCGGGGCAGGCCCTATCCGTTGGGGACCGTGGGGGAGCCCCAATGCCCCCACGGTCCTGCCGGCTCCCCGCGTCCTGCAGGAGCCGGCATTGCTTTCCACATGGGGAGCTGCTAACATGCAGCTCCCCTTGTGGAAAAGCAATCTGCTTTAGATTTTGGAAGAGAGAGAAGGTTTCCTGCTCTCTCTTCCAAAATCCAAAGCAAGTTTGCTATGGCAGGACGGGAGCCGCTCCTACCCTGAAAGTCTCAGGGTGATTCGTCAAGCGGGGGCCGAGAAAAAAGGGGGGTCCCAAAACGTGTTTTCCCCATTCATTTTCCCATAGGAAACTTTAGACACGGATACAGCCCGAACTGCTGAACGGAATTACACCAAATTTGGCAAAGAGGTAGTTCTTGGTTCAGAAAGAACCCTTTTTGTTAAATGGTGTAAATCCGTTCAGTAGTTCCTGTGAAAATCAAAATGAAAATCACATATATATCTATGGCCGCGTCGGATTCGCGCACCCTCCTGATCACGAGCTGGATGCTATTTGGCTGTCAACACTCCAAATCAGGAAGTGTTGGCAGCCATTTTGTCCCTCGGTAGAACCGAGGGACAGAAACTAAGTGCGCAAAGCGCAAAGAGGGCAGGGTAGAAACACCCTGACCCCTAGGTCTGCTCAGGGGGTCCCAAAAGGACCCCTGGGCAGAAAAGCATTTTTTTTTTAATCGGCAGGATGCGCTCAGAGTGCGCGGATCCTGCCGAAAAAAAATCGAAGCGCGGTCTCCGCGCTCGATGTATATTTGCCCTCGGGTGGGCCAAGTCCCGGGGGCATGGTGGGGGGTTTAGATTTAATGTGGGGGCCTCTAAGGCCCCAAGCCCGGGGACCGCCACCCCCGGGGCTTTAGAAAATAATGGTGCGGGAGGGCTCTTTGCCTCTCGCAGCCCCGAGACCGCCACCCCCGGGCTTCTTTTTAAAAAAATTTAACCTGTGTGGGGGCTCCAGCCCCCAACGCCCCGAGTACCGCCACCTCCCCGGGTACTAAAGATTTGAATATGGGGGTCCGTTACGGACCACCAAAGCCCCGGGACCACCACCTCCCGGGCTGTGCACTGGATGGGAGGGGGCCGCGCGGCCCCCTCCTGGAGCCCTTGATGGCCCTGGGGGCCGCCACCCCCTGGGCCGGCTCCTGCAGTGTCCCGGGTGCCTACCCCGGGACACTGTAGTTGCTATGACAGGACGGGAGCCTCGCGGCTCCCGTCCTGTCATAGCAAGTCTAGTTTGCATTTTGAAAGAGAGAGCAGGAAACCTGCTCTCTCTTTCAAAATGCAAACCAATAGCTTTCCACATGGGGAGCAGCATGTTAGCTGCTCCCCATGTGGAAAGCAATGCCGCTCGCGCAGGAGGCGGGGAGCCGGCTGGGACTGTGGGGGATTGGGGACCCCCACAGTCCCCAACCAGAGGCCAGGCCCCGGGGATGGGGTCCCCGGGGCCATAAGTGGCAGGAGGGGGGCCACGCAGCCCCTCCCCAAATAAAACAATTTTTAAAAAAAAAAGGGTAAGGCCGGCCCCGGGGATGGAGTCCCCGGGCCTTAAATGGCCTGAGGAGGGGGGCCACGCAGCCCCCTCCAAAATAATTTTTAAAAAAATCGAGGGCATGCCCGGGGATGGGTCCCAGGGCCAATACAGGCCCAGGAAGGGGGCCACGCGGCCCCCTTCCCGTTTTTTGGGGAATTTAAAAAAAAAATGCACAGGCCCCGGGGATGGGGTCCCCGAGGCCAAAGTGGCCAAGGGAAGGGGGCCACGCAGCCCCTCCCATTAAAAAAAAAAAAAACGACCGGCATCGTGCCGGAGGCCCGCCCCCTCCCTGCAGTACTCTGCAAACGCTGCCCCCTGGCGCGTTTAAGAAGGGAAGTAATTCCCTTGAATACTGGGGGTCCCTGGAGCCAACTAGCCCACCAGGAACCTCCAGTATGCGCCAGAGGCTGCGTTGCAGAGAGGTGTACAGAGGCCACGCCCCTTTTACACCTCTCTGCAACGCAGCTCTGTGGCGCTTTTAGAAGTACATGGTGGGCTAGTTGGACTCCAGGGACCCTCAGGATTCAAGGGGACTTAATCCCCCAACTTAAAACGCGCCACGGGGCGCGTTTGCACAGTGGTGAAGGGAGGGGCGGGGCTTCAGGTGACATGTGTGCAAACAGGCCCCGTGGCGCGTTTTAAGATGGTGAATTAAATCCCTTCAATCCTGAGGGTCCCTGGGGGCCAACTAGCCCAACAGGTACGTCTAGAAAGCGCCACAGAGCTGCATTGCAGAGAGGTGCAAAAGGGGCGTGGCCTCTGAACACCTCTCTGCAATGCAGCTCCTGGCGCATACTGGAGGTACAGGGTGGGCTAGTTGGACCCCAGGGACCCTCATTATTCAAGGGGACTTAATCCCCCAACTTAAAACACGCCACGGGCGCGTTTGCACAGATGTCACCTCAGGCCCCGCCCCTCCCTTCACCATTGTGCAAATATTCCTCTAAACTCAGCCGAACTACGAATTCCTATTTACTCACCTGTTATCAGGAGAGACCTCAGTGCTGCATCTTTCAGCCCAGTACTGATCCTGAAAAGTAATTTTAACCGTACTTACCAGTAACTTGAATTTCCTTCCATAGGCTAACATTGACTGGTTTCACTTGGAAATTCTTCTAAGTGTGGAGTTTTGGAACTTTATAATATTCCTCTAAAATCAGCCGAAATACAAATTCCGATTTACTCACCTGTTATCAGGAGAGACCTCAGTGCTGCGGTCTCCCGCGCTTTGTTGTTAATTTGCCCCCGGGTGGGCCAAGTCCCGGGGGCATGGTGAGGGGTGTTTAAATTTAATGTGGGGGGCCTCTAAGGCCCCCCAAGCCCCGGGGACCGCCACCCCCCGGGGCTTTGAAACATAATGGTGCGGGAGGGCTCTTGGCCCTCCCGCAGCCCCGGGGACCGCCACCCCGGGGTTTCTTTTTAAAAAAAAATGTTTGACCTGTGTGGGGGGGCTCCAGCCCCCACACGCCCGAGACCGCCACCTCCCGGGGCACTAAAGATTTGAATATGGGGGTCGTTACGGACTCCCAAAGCCCCGGGACCACCACCTCCCCGGGGCTGTGCACTGGATGGGAGGGGCCGCGTGGCCTCCTCCGGAAGCCCTTGATGGCCCTGGGGACCGCCATCCCCAGGGCCGGCTCCTGCAGTGTTCCGGGTGCCTACCCCGGGACACTGTAGTTTGCTATGACAGGACGGGAGCCTTGCGGCTCCCGTCCTGTCATAGCTAAGCTGTTTGCATTTTGAAGAGAGAGCAGGAAACCTGCTCTCTCTTTCAAAATGCAAACCCAATTGCTTTTCCACATGGGGAGCAGCATGTTAGCTGATCCCCATGTGGAAAAGCAATGCCGGCTCCAATGCCGGCTCCCGTAGGACGCGGGGAGCCGGCTGGGACTGTGGGGGAATGGGGACCCCCCCAGTCCCCAACCAGAGGCCAGGCCCTGGGGGATGGGGTCCCCGGGGCCATAAGTGGCCAGGGAGGGGGGCCACGCAGCCCCCCTCCCCAAATAAAAAAAAAAAAGGGCAAGGCCGGCCCCGGGGCATGGGGTCCCCGGGGCCTTAAATGGCCTGAGGAGGGGGGCCACGCAGCCCCCCTTCAAATTTAAAAAAAAATTGAGGGCATGCCCGGGGGATGGGGTCCCGGGGCCAATACAGGCCCAGGGAAGGGGGCCACGCGGCCCCCTTCCCGTTTTTTTTAATTAAAAATAAATAAATTGCTCAGGCCCCAGGAGATGGGGTCCCCGGGGCCAAAAGTGGCCAAGGGAAGGGGGCCACGCAGCCCCCTCCCATTAAAAAAAAAGCCACAAAAAACGACCGGCATCGTGCCGGAGGCCCCGCCCCACTCCCTGCAGTACTCTGCAAGCGCGTCCCCTGGCGCGTTTTAAGAAGGGAAGTAATTCCCCTTGAATACTGGGGGTCCCTGGGGCCAACTAGCCCACCAGGAACCTCCAGTATGCGCTAGGGGCTGCGTTGCAGAGAGGTGTACAGAGGCCACGCCCCTTTTACACCTCTCTGCAACACAGCTCTGTGGCGCTTTTAGAAGTACATGGTGGGCTAGTTGGACTCCAGGGACCCTCAGGATTCAAGGGGACTTAATCCCCCAACTTAAAACGCGCCAAGGGTGCGTTTGCACAGTGGTGAAGGGAGGGGCTTCAGGTGACATGTGTGCAAACAGGCCCTGTGGCGCGTTTTAAGATGGGAATTAAATCCCTTCAATCCTGAGGGTCCCTAGGGGCCAACTAGCCTAACAGGTACATCCAGAAAGCGCCACAGACCTGCATTGCAGAGAGGTGCAAAAGGGCGTGGCCTCTGAACACCTCTCTGCAACGCAGCTCCTGGCGCATACTGGAGGTACAGGGTGGGCTAGTTGGACCCCAGGGACCCTCATGATTCAAGGGGACTTAATCCCCCAACTTAAACGCGCCACGGGGCGCGTTTGCACAGATGTCACCTCAGGCCCCGCCCCCTCCCTTCACCATTGTGCAAATATTCCTCTAAACTCAGCCGAACTACGAATTCCTATTTACTCACCTGTTATCAGGAGAGACCTCAGTGCTGCATCTTTCAGCCCAGTACTGATCCTGAAAAGTAATTTTAACCGTACTTACCAGTAACTTGAATTTCCTTCCATAGGCTAACATTGACTGGTTTCACTTGGAAATTCTTCTAAGTGTGGAGTTTTGGAACTTTATAATATTCCTCTAAAATCAGCCGAAATACAAATTCCGATTTACTCACCTGTTATCAGGAGAGACCTCAGTGCTGCGGTCTCCCGCGCTTTGTTAGTTAATTTGCCCCGGGTGGGCCAAGTCCCGGGGGCATGGTGAGGGGTTTAAATTTAATGTGGGGGCCTCTAAGGCCCCCAAGCCCGAGGACCGCCACCCCCGGGGCTTTGAAAACATAATGGTGCGGGAGGGCTCTTGGCCCTCCCGCAGCCCCGAGGACACGCAACCCCGGGGCTTCTTTAAAAAAATGTTTGACCTGTGTGGGGGCTCCAGCCTCCCACATGCCCGGGACCGCCACCTCCCGGGGCACTAAAGATTTGAATATGGGGTCCGTTACGGACCCCAAAGCCCCGAGGACCACCACCTCCCGGGGCTGTGCACTGGATGGGAGGGGCCGCGTGGCTCCCTCCGGGAGCCCTTGATGGCCCTGGGGACCGCCACCCCCAGGGCCGGCTCCTGCAGTGTTCCGGGGTGCCTACCCCGGGACACTGTAGTTTGCTATGACAGGACGGGAGCCTTGCGGCTCCCGTCCTGTCATAGCAAACTTAGTTTGCATTTTGAAAGAGAGAGCAGGAAACCTGCTCTCTCTTTCAAAATGCAAACTAATGCTTTTCCACATGGGGAGCAGCATGTTAGCTGATCCCCATGTGGAAAGCAATGCCGGCTCCCGTAGGACGCGGGGAGCCGGCTGGGACTGTGGGGGAATGGGGACCCCCCAGTCCCCAACCAGAGGCCAGGCCCCGGGGATGGGGTCCCCGGGGCCATAAGTGGCCAGGAGGGGGCCACGCAGCCCCCTCCCCAAATAAAAATAAAAATAAAAAGGGCAAGGCCGGCCCGGGGGATGGGGTCCCGGGGCCTTAAATGGCCTGAGGAGGGGGCCACGCAGCCCCCTTCAAATTAAAAAAAAAAAATCGAGGGCATGCCCCGGGGATGGGGTCCCGGGGCCAATACAGGCCCAGGGAAGGGGCCACGCGCCCCCTTCCCGTTTTTTATAATTAAAAATAAATAAATTGCTCAGGCCCCGGGGATGGGGTCCCCGGGGCCAAAAGTGGCCAAGGGAAGGGGGCCACGCAGCCCCCTCCCATTAAAAAAAAAGCCACAAAAAAACGACCGGCATTGTGCCGGAGGCCCCGCCCACTCCCTGCAGTACTCTGCAAACGCGCCCCTGGCGCGTTTAAGAAGGAAGTAATTCCCCTTGAATACTGGGGTCCCTGGGGCCAACTAGCCCACCAGGAACCTCCAGTATGCGCCAGGGCTGCGTTGCAGAGAGGTGTACAGAGGCCACGCCCCTTTACACCTCTCTGCAACGCAGCTCTGTGCGCTTTTAGAAGTACATGGTGGGCTAGTTGGACTCCAGGGACCCTCAGGATTCAAGGGGACTTAATCCCCCAACTTAAAACGCGCCAGAGGTGCGTTTGCACAGTGGTGAAGGGAGGGGGCTTCAGGTGACATGTGTGCAAACAGGCCCCGTGGCGCGTTTTAAGATGGGGAATTAAATCCCTTCAATCCTGAGGGTCCCTAGGGGCCAACTAGCCCAACAGGTACATCCAGAAAGCGCCACAGAGCTGCATTGCAGAGAGGTGCAAAAAGGGGCGTGGCCTCTGAACACCTCTCTGCAACGCAGCTCCCTGGCGCATACTGGAGGTACAGGGTGGGCTAGTTGGACCCCAGGGACCCTCATGATTCAAGGGGACTTAATCCCCTAACTTAAAACGCGCCACGGGGCGCGTTTGCACAGATGTCACCTCAGGCCCCGCCCCTCCCTTCACCATTGTGCAAATATTCCTTTAAAATCAGCTGAACTACGAATTCCTATTTACTCACCTGTTATCAGGAGAGACCTCAGTGGTGCATCTTTCAGCCCAGTACTGATCCTGAAAAGTAATTTTAACCGTACTTACCAGTAACTTCAATTTCCTTCCATAGGATATCATTGACTGGTTTCACTTGGAAATTCTTCTAAGTGTGGAGTTTTGGAACTTTATAATATTCCTCTAAAATCAGCCAAAATACGAATTCCGATTTACTCACCTGTTATCAGGAGAGACCTCAGTGCTGCATCTTTCAGCCCAGTACTGATCCTGAAAAGTAATTTTAACCGTACTTACCAGTAACTTGAATTTCCTTGCATAGGATATCATTGCCTCCTTTTTGCTGAAAAAGTTTCTAAGTGTCGATTTTTGAAACATACAAATATTCCTCTAAAATCAGCCGAACTACGAATTCCGATTTACTCACCTGTTATCAGGAGAGACCTCAGTGCTGCATCTTTAAGCCCAGTACTGATCCTGAAAAGTAATTTTCACCGTACTTACCAGTAACTTGAATTTCCTTCCATAGGATATCATTGCCTGCTTTTTGCTGAAAAAGTTTCTAAGTGTCGATTTTTGAAACTTACAAATATTCCTCTAAAATCAGCTGAACTACGAATTCCGATTTACTCACCTGTTATCAGGAGAGAACCCAGTGCTGCATCTTTAGCCCAGCACTGACCCTGAAAAGTAATTCTAACCGTACTTAACAGTAACTTGAATTTCCTTCCATAGGCTAACATTGACTGGTTTCACTTGGAAATTCTTCTAAGTGTGGAGTTTTGGAACTTTATAATATTTCTCTAAAATCAGACGAACTATGAATTCCGATTTACTCACCTGTTATCAGGAGAGAACTCAGTGCTGCATCTTTTAGCCCAGCACTGACCCTGAAAAGTAATTCTAACCGTACTTACCAGTAACTTGAATTTCCTTCCATAGGAATCCATTGTCTGGTTTTCAGCAGAAAAGTTTCAAAGTGTCGATTTTCACAAACTACAAATATTCCTTAAAAATCACCAGTGTGACTTAAACGCATTCTTTCAACTGTTTACAGGAGATGCACCAGTGCTGGTTCCAGGATCCACCTCTGAGTAAGAAAAAGTAACTATAACACTACTTACCTGCTAAGTGAATTTCCTCCCATAGGATAACATTGGTGATTCTATGTGAAAACGTTTGTCAACTTTTAAAATACAATAATATTCCTTAAAAATCACTACTGTAACCAAAACGCTTTTACTCAACTGTTTACAGGAGATGTCCCAGGACTGAATCTAGGATCCAGTCCTGTGGTTAGAAAAGTAATCCATAAAGTAACTAATTGCATTTAACTAGAAATTCACATTGAGCTCAATGTTGCATTGTTTTTGAAATTGTGTTGCCCATTGCAACAACTGTAACTACTGTACTTAAAAGTCTATTGCCTATTTGCAAAGTATTTAAACTAAAGTAATTCATTCTGAGAAAGTATATTTTGTAATGTAATGTAGAATGTAATTACAATGTAATTTAAAAAATAAAATATCAAAATTTTTTAAAAACCTTTGAAATTCACTGAAAAACCATAGGTTTTAGGGACAGTTATAGTTAGTTGGACATTGCACTCGTACAAAACCCGTGAAATTCCCCGTTATAGTTAGTTCAGGTAACTATAACTCGCGCCCCGCAATGCACTGCTGATGACGTCACATATTACATCACTCATGACATGGTCAGTGACATCACTGATGACATCACTGATGACATCTCAAATGACATCACTGATGACATCATCCATGTGAGAATTTAATGCATCTTCTCACACCCTAATATAACTTTTGATACACCCACTCTAAATTACAGACTGCCATTCTCAAAACCATACACACTCCAATACCAATAAGTACATACCCACTCACTGATTCTTAGGTCTACACACACACATCTACTCACTCACCCGTACAGTCACTCATACTTACAGTCACTCAGTACAGGACTATCATATGCACTCATACACCTATATAAAGACTCACACAACGCAACTCATCCATAGAGGTACTCACACACCTAGTCAGTCATGCAAATAATTAATCACACTCCAATTTACTCACCTATACAGTTATACACACCAGCTCACTTACTCATAAAAATACTAGCACATTCTTACGCTCCTATGCAATCACTGATGCAAGCACACACTCATCCATATAGCCACTCTCACAATCACACACTCTCACTTATAGCCATTTATATACTCCAACACACATATATACTGCCTTTCACATATGTAGTTACTCACACATGTACCACTGAGATATACATTCAATCACTAACACACCCATACACACACTCACCCACCCATACAGTCCATCACAGACGCACTCTTGAAACCATGCACCCAGTGAATCACCCACTCACACATCTATGCACAGAGTCACACACACCCCACCCACACAAACACTGAGGCACCCATACAGATACTCAGAGAACCAATCCATAACCCATATAGACACTCATTTAGCTAGTCAGAAACCCATGCAGCTGCTTACACAACAACAGACAGACGGATACAGACATTCACACAGTTTAGTCACTCACCCATGCATCCAGTAAGATACGTTTAATCACTCACTTATAGACTCAGTCACGCACCTACTAAATCATCCATTCAGACGCTTATACACCCACTCATTCTTCAATACGCCTTTCCCTATATATATTAAACATATTTAAACTTTACACAAACACACAGTCACTGGATGATGTCATCAGTGATGTCATCAGTGATGTCATTTGAGATGTCATCAGGGATGTCATCAGTGATGTCACTGACCATGTCATGAGTGATGTAATATGTGACGTCATCAGCAGTGCATTGCGGGCGCGAGTTATAGTTACCTGAACTAACTATAACGGGGGAATTTCACGGGTTTTGTACGAGTGCAATGTCCAACTAACTATAACTGTCCCTAAAACCTATGGTTTTTTCAGTGAATATATATATATATTCACAGAAAAAACCATAGGTTTCAGACACGTTATAGTTAGAAATTAGCATTTAAAAAACCTTTGAAATTCACTGAAAAAACCATAGGTTTTAGGGACAGTTATAGTTAGTTGGACATTTCACTCGTACAAAACCCGTGAAATTCCCCCGTTATAGTTAGTTCAGCTAACTATAACTCGCGCCCCGCAATGCACTGCTGATGACGTCACATATTACATCACTCATGACATGGTCAGTGACATCACTGATGACATCACTGATGACATCTCAAATGACATCACTGTTGACATCATGCAGTGACTGTGTTTCTGTAAAGTTTAAATATTTTTAATATATATAGGAAAAGACGTATTGAAGAATGAGTGGGTGTATAAGTGTCTGTATGGATGATTTAGTAGGTGCGTGACTGACTATATAAGTGAGTGATTTAACGTATCTTACTGAATGCATGGGTTAGTGACTAAACTGGGTGAATGTCTGTATCCGTCTGTCTGTTGCTGTGTAAGTGGCTGCATGTGTTTGTGAATAGCTACATGAGTGTCTATATGAGTTATTGAATGGTTGTCTGAGTATCTGTAAGGGTGCCTGAGTGTTTGTGTGGGAGGGGTGTGTGCGACTCTGTGCATAGATGTGTGAGTGGGTGATTCACTGGGTGGATGGTTTCAAGAGTGCATCTGTGATAGACTGTATGGGTGGGTAAGTGTGTGTAAGAGTGTGTTAGTGAGTGAATGTATGTCTCAGTGGTACATGTGTGACTAACTACATATGTGAAAGGCAGTATATATGTGTGTTGGAGTATATAAATAGCTATAAGCGAGAGTGAGTGATTGTGATAGTGGCTGTATGGATGAGTGTGTGCTTGTATCAGTGATTGTATAAGAGCGTAACAATGTGCTAGTATTTGTATGATTAAGTGAGCTGGTGTGTGTATAACTGTATAGGTGAGTAAATGGCAGTGTGTTTAATTATTTGCATGACTGACTAGGTGTGTGAGTACCTCTATGGATGAGTGGCGGTGTTTGAGTGTCTATATAGGAGTAAGAGTGCATATGATAGTCCTGTACTGAGTGACCATAAGTATGAGTGACTGTACGGGTGAGTGAGTGGATGTGTGTGTGTAGACCTAAGAATCAGTGAGTGGGTATGTAGTTATTGGTGTTGGAGTGTCTATGGTTTTGCGAATGGCAGTCTGTAATTTAGAGTGGGTGTATCAAAGGTTATTTTAGGGTGTGAGTAGGTGCATCAGATTATCACGTGGATGATGTCATCAGTGATGTCATTTGAGATGTCATCAGTGATGTCATCAGTGATGTCACTGACCATGTCATGAGTGATGTAATATGTGACGTCATCAGCAGTACATTGCGGGCGCGAGTTATAGTTAGCTGAACTAACTATAACGGGGAATTTCACGGGTTTTGTACGAGTGAAATGTCCAACTAACTATAACTGTCCCTAAAACCTATGGTTTTTTCAGTGAATTTCAAAGGTTTTTAAATGCTAATTTCTAACTGTAACGTGTCTGAAACCTATGGTTTTTTCAGTGAATTTCAAAGGTTTTTAAATGCTAATTTCTAACTATAACGCCCCTAAAACCTATGGTTTTTTCAGTGAATTTCAAAGGTTTTGTAAATGACAATTTTTAAATGTATTAATTGTTATATTTTTTTGATACTGATTTACTACATTTTTGAAAACTATTTATTTTTAGATATTTTATTTATTAAATTACATTGTAATTACATTATACATTACATTACAAAATATACTTTCTCAGAATGAATTACTTCAGTTTAAATAGTTTGCAAATAGGCAATAGAGTTTTAAGTACAGTAGTTACAGTTGTTTGCAATTTCAAACACAATGCAACATTGAGCTCAATGTGAATTTCTAGTTAAATGCAATTAGTTACTTTATGGATTACTTTTTCTAACCACAGGACTGGATCCTAGATTCAGTCCTGGGACATCTCCTGTAAACAGTTGAGTAAAAGCGTTTTGGTTACAGTAGTGATTTTTAAGGAATATTATTGTATTTTAAAAGTTGACACTTAGAAACTTTTTCACATAGAATCACCAATGTTATCCTATGGGAGGAAATTCACTTAGCAGGTAAGTAGTATTATCGTTACTTTTCTTACTCAGTGTTGGATCCTGGATCCAGCACTGGTGCATCTCCTGTTAACAGTTGAAAGAATGCATTTAAGTCATACAGGCGATTTTTAAGGAATATTTGTAGTTTGTGAAAATCGACACTTTGAAACTTTTCTGCTGAAAACCAGACAATGGATTCCTAAGGAAGGAAATATAAGTTACTGGTAAGTACGGTTAGAATTACTTTTCAGGGTCAGTGCTGGGCTAAAAGATGCAGCACTGGGTTCTCTCCTGATAACAGGTGAGTAAATCGGTTTTCGTAGTTCGGTTGATTTTAGAGGAATATTATAAAGTTCCAAAACTCCACACTTAGAAGAATTTCCAAGTGAAACCAGTCAATGTTAGCATATGGAAGGAAATTCAAGTTGCTGGTAAGTACGGTTAGAATTACTTTTCAGGATCAGTACTGGGCTGAAAGATGCAGCACTGAGGTCTCTCCTGATAACAGGTGAGTAAATCGGAATTCGTATTTCGGCTGATTTTAGAGGAATATTTGTATGTTCCAAAAATCGACAGAAACTTTTTCAGCAAAAAGCAGGCAATGATATCCTATGGAAGGAAATTCAAGTTACTGGTAAGTACGGTTAAAATTACTTTTCAGGATCAGTACTGGGCTGAAAGATGCAGCACTGAGGTCTCTCCTGATAACAGGTGAGTAAATCGGAATTCGTATTTCGGCTGATTTTAGAGGAATATTATAAAGTTCCAAAACTCCACACTTAGAAGAATTTCCAAGTGAAACCAGTCAATGTTAGCCTATGGAGGGAAATTCAAGTTACTGGTAAGTACGGTTAAAATTACTTTTCAGGATCAGTACTGGGCTCAAAGATGCAGCACTGAGGTCTCTCCTGATAACAGGTGAGTAAATCGGAATTCGTAGTTCGGCTGATTTTAGAGGAATATTTGCACAATGGTGAAGGAAGGGGGTGGGGCCTGAGGTGACATGTCTGCAAACACGCACTGTGGCGCGTTTTAAGTTGGAGAATTAATTCCTCCTCAATCGTGAGGGTCCCTAGGGGCCAACTGGCCCACCAGATACCTCCAGTATGCGCCAGAGAGCTGCGTTGCAGAGATGTGTTCAGAGGCCACGCCCCCTTTTACAACACTCTGCAACGCAGCTCCGTGGCGCTTACTGGAGGTACCTGGTGGGCTAGTTGGCCCCCAGGGACCCTCAGGATTGAAGGGGATTTAATTCCCCATCTTAAAACGCGCCATGGGGCCTGTTTGCACACATGTCACCTGAAGCCCCGCCCTCCCTTCACCACTGTGCAAACGCGCCCGTGGCGTGTTTTAAGTTGGGGATTAAGTCCCTTGAATCCTGAGGGTCCCTGGGGTCCAACTATCCCACCAGGTACCTCCAGTAAGCGCCACAGAGCTGCGTTGCAGAGAGGTGTAAAAAGGGGCGTGGCCTCTGTACACCTCTCTGCAACGTAGCCCCCTGGCGCATACTGGAGGTTCCTGGTGGGCTAGTTGGCCCCCAGGGACCCCCAGTATTCAAGGAGAATTCGTTCCCCCTCTGCAAACGCGCCAGGGGGCGCGTTTGCACAGTGGTAAAGGAAGGGGGCGGGGCCTGCGGCACAATCGTTTTTTTGTTGTTGTTTTTTTTTCCTCGAAGGGGGCTGTGTGGCCCCCCTTCCTTTTTCCTTTTTTTGGGCCCTGGGGACCCCATCCCCCAGGGCCTTACCCCTTTTTTTCATTATTTTTTTTTTAAACGGGAAGGGGCCGCGTGGCCCCCCTCCCGTGGCCAATTCCGGCCCCGGGGACCCCATCCCCCGGGGCATGGCCACTCTTTTTAAGGATGGGGGCTGCGTGGCCCTCCTCCTCAGGCCTCCTTTTGCCCTGGGGACCCCATCCCCCGGGGCAGGCCTTAATTATTCTTTTTTTTTTTTTATTATAATTTTTTGGGGGAGGGGGCCACGTGGCCCTCCCGAGCCACTACTTGCCCCGGGGACCCCATCCCCGGGGCTGGCCCTCTCCGTTGGGGACCGTGGGGGTCCCCAATCCCCCACGGTCCCGGCATTGCTTTTCCACATGGGGAGCTGCTGACATGCAGCTCCCCATGTGGAAAGCAATCTGCTTTGCTTCATTGAAGCGAGAGCAGGTTTCCTGCTCTCCCTTCAATGAAGCAAGCAGCTTGCAATGGCAGGACGGGAGCCGCGAGGCTCCCGTCCTGCCATTGCAAACTACAGTGTCCCGGGGTAGGCACCCGGGACACTGCAGGAGCTGGCCCTGGGGGTGGCGGTCCCCAGGGCCACCACAGGCTCCAGGAGGGGGCCGCGCGGCCCCCTCCCATGTCTTTAAAGCCCGGGGAGGTGGTGATCCCGGGGCTCGAGAGTCCGTTACGGACCCCGCATTTATTATTAGTGCCCCGGGGAGGTGGCGGTCCCGGGCGTGTGGGGGCTCGAGCCCCTCACACAGGAACTGTTTTTTTTTTAAAAAGAAGCCCCGGGAGGTGGTGGTCCCGGGGCTGCGGAGGCCGAGCGCCCTCCCGCAACATTTTTATTAGAAAGCCTTGGGGGTGGCGGTCCCGGGGCTTAGGGGCCTTAGAGACCCCCATTAACCATAAACCCACCCCCGCATGCCCCCGGGACTTGGGCCACCCGGGGCAAAATAACATCAAAGCGCGAGAGACCGCGCTTCGATTTTTTTTTTTACGGCGGGATTCGCGCACCCTAAGCGCATCCCGCCGATTTAAAAAAAAAGAAAATGCTTTTTTCTGCCCAGGGGGTCCTTGTGTGACCCCCTGAGCAGACCTAGGGGGTCAGGGTGTTTCTACCCTGCCCCCTTTTTGCGCTTTGCACACTTGTTTCTGTCCCTCGGTTCTGCCGAGGGACAAAATGGCTGCCAACACTTCCTGATTTGGAGTGTTGACAGCCAATTAGCATGCAGCTCGTGGTCGGGAGGGTACGTGGACCCTACTCGGCCATAGATATATATGTGACTTAACTTTTGATTTTCTCAGGAACTACTGAACGGATTTACACCATTTAACAAAAAGGGTTCTTTCTGAACCAAGAACTACCTCTTTGCCAAATTTGGTGTAATTCTGTTCAGCAGTTCGGGCTGTAGCCGTGTCTAAAGTTTCCTATGGGAAAATGAATGGGGAAAACACGTTTTGGGACCCCCCTTTTTTCTCGGCCCCCGCTTGTCGGAACACCCTGAGACTCTCAGGGTAGGAGCGGACCGGAGTGGGCCATAAAGTTTGAAAATTTCGCGAAGATTCGTCAACCGACGCAAGAGTTATTTCAAATAGAATGTCGCGGATTTCCTATGGAAAATAGGTCCTAACTATAACTATCTACTGGCGACCGCCAGTAGATAATATATATACACACACATATATATATTCACTGAAAAAACCATAGGTTTTAGGGACAGTTATAGTTAGTTGGACATTTCACTCGTACAAAACCCGTGAAATTCCCCCGTTATAGTTAGTTCAGCTAACTATAACTCGCGCCCCGCAATGCACTGCTGATGACGTCACATATTACATCACTCATGACATGGTCAGTGACATCACTGATGACATCACTGATGACATCTCAAATGACATCACTGATGACATCATCCAGTGACTGTGTGTTTCTGTAAAGTTTAAATATTTTTAATATATATAGGAAAAGACGTATTGAAGAATGAGTGGGTGTGTAAGTGTCTGTATGGATGATTTAGTAGGTGCGTGACTGACTCTATAAGTGAGTGATTTAACGTATCTTACTGAATGCATGGGTTAGTGACTAAACTGGGTGAATGTCTGTATCCGTCTGTCTGTTGCTGTGTAAGTGGCTGCATGTGTTTGTGAATAGCTACATGAGTGTCTATATGAGTTATTGAATGGTTGTCTGAGTATCTGTAAGGGTGCCTGAGTGTTTGTGTGGGAGGGGTGTGTGCGACTCTGTGCATAGATGTGTGAGTGGGTGATTCACTGGGTGGATGGTTTCAAGAGTGCATCTGTGATAGACTGTATGGGTGGGTAAGTGTGTGTAAGAGTGTGTTAGTGAGTGAATGTATGTCCCAGTGGTACATGTGTGAGTAACTACATATGTGAAAGCCAGTATATATGTGTGTTGGAGTATATAAATAGCTATAAGCTGAGAGTGAGTGATTGTGATAGTGGCTGTATGGATGAGTGTGTGCTTGTATCAGTGATTGCATAAGAGCGTAACAATGTGCTAGTATTTGTATGATTAAGTGAGCTGGTGTGTGTATAACTGTATAGGTGAGTAAATGGCAGTGTGTTTAATTATTTGCATGACTGACTAGGTGTGTGAGTACCTCTATGGATGAGTGGCGGTGTTTGAGTGTCTATATAGGAGTAAGAGTGCATATGATAGTCCTGTACTGAGTGACCATAAGTATGAGTGACTGTACGGGTGAGTGAGTGGATGTGTGTGTGTAGACCTAAGAATCAGTGAGTGGGTATGTAGTTATTGGTGTTGGAGTGTCTATAGTTTTGCAAATGGCAGTCTGTAATTTAGATTGGGTGTATCAAAGGTTATATTAGGGTGTGAGGAGCTGCATCAGATTATCACGTGGATGATGTCATCAGTGATGTCGTTTGAGATGTCATCAGTGATGTCATCAGTGATGTCACTGACCATGTCATGAGTGATGTAATATGTGACGTCATCAGCAGTGCATTGCGGGGGCGCGAGTTATAGTTAGCTGAACTAACTATAACGGGGGAATTTCACGGGTTTTGTACGAGTGAAATGTCCAACTAACTATAACTGTCCCTAAAACCTATGGTTTTTCAGTGAATTTCAAAGGTTTTTTAAATGCTAATTTGTAACTATAACATATCTGAAACCTATGGTTTTTCAGTGAATTTCAAAGGTTTTTAAATTCTAATTTGTAACTATAACTGTCCCTAAAACCTATGGTTTTTTCAGTGAATTTCAAAGGTTTTTAAATGCTAATTTCTAACTGTAACGTGTCTGAAACCTATGGTTTTTTCAGTGAATTTCAAAGGTTTTTAAATGCTAATTTGTAACTATAACGTGCCTGAAACCTACGGTTTTTCAGTGAATTTCAAAGGTTTTTTAAATGTATTAATTTTTATATTATTTTTTTCATACTGATTTACTACATTTTTAGAAACAATTTCTTTTACATATTTTATTTTTTAAATTACATTGTAATTACATTATACATTACATTACAAAAATACTTTCTCAGAATGAATTACTTTAGTTTAAATACTTAGCACATAGGCAATAGACTTTTAAGTACAGTAGTTACAGTTGTTGCAATGTGCAACACATTTTCAAACACAATGCAACATTCATCTCAATGTGAATTTCTAGTTAAATGCAATTAGTTACTTTATAGATTACTTTTCTAACCACAGGACTGGATCCTAGATTCAGTCCTGGGACATCTCCTGTAAACAGTTGAGTAAAAGCGTTTTGGTTACAGTCGTGATTTTTAAGGAATATTATTGTATTTTAAAAGTTGACACTTAGAAACTTTTCCTCATAGAATCACCAATGTTATCCTATGGAAGGAAATTCACTTAGCAGGTAAAAACTGTTATCGTTACTTTTTCTTACTCAGTGTTGGATCCTGGATCCAGCACTGGTGCATCTCCTGTAAACAGTTGAAAAAATGCGTTTAAGTCATACAGGCGATTTTTAAGGAATATTTGTAGTTTGTGAAAATCGACACTTTGAAACTTTTCTGCTGAAAACCAGACAATGGATTCCTATGGAAGAAAAGATAAGTTACTGGTAAGTACGGTTAAAATTACTTTTCAGGGTCAGTGCTGGGCTAAAGATGCAGCACTGGGTTCTCTCCTGATAACAGGTGAGTAAATCGGAATTCGTATTTCGGCTGATTTTAGAGGAATATTTGTATGTTTCAAAAATCAACACTTAGAAACTTTTTCAGCAAAAAGCAGGCAATGATATCCTATGGAAGGAAATTCAAGTTACTGGTAAGTACGGTTAAAATTACTTTTGAGGATCAGTACTGGGCTGAAAGATGCAGCACTGAGGTCTCTCCTGATAACAGGTGAGTAAATCGGAATTCGTATTTCGGCTGATTTTAGAGGAATATTTTAAAGTTCCAAAACTCCACACTTAGAAGAATTTCCAAGTGAAACCAGTCAATGTTAGCCTATGGAAGGAAATTCAAGTTACTGGTAAGTACGGTTAAAATTACTTTTCAGGACAAGTACTGGGCTGAAAGATACAGCACTGAGGTCTCTCCTTATAACAGGTGAGTAAATCGGAATTCGTATTTCGGCTGATTTTAGAGGAATATTTGTATGTTTCAAAAATCAAAACTTAGAAACTTTTTCAGCAAAAAGCAGGCAATTATATCCTATGGAAGGAAATTCAAGTTACTGGTAAGTACGGTTAAAATTACTTTTGAGGATCAGTACTGGGCTGAAAGATGCAGCACTGAGGTCTCTCCTGATAACAGGTGAGTAAATCGGAATTCGTATTTCGGCTGATTTTAGAGGAATATTTTAAAGTTCCAAAACTCCACACTTAGAAGAATTTCCAAGTGAAACCAGTCAATGTTAGCCTATGGAAGGAAATTCAAGTTACTGGTAAGTACGGTTAAAATTACTTTTCAGGACCAGTACTGGGCTGAAAGATACAGCACTGAGGTCTCTCCTTATAACAGGTGAGTAAATCGGAATTCGTATTTCGGCTGATTTTAG
The DNA here is from genome assembly GCA_963921515.1 of Calotriton arnoldi. Taxonomy (NCBI): domain Eukaryota; kingdom Metazoa; phylum Chordata; class Amphibia; order Caudata; family Salamandridae; genus Calotriton; species Calotriton arnoldi. The sequence goes on from CAWUFW010013212.1 coordinate 267,502, forward strand.
AGGAATATTTGCACAATGGTGAAGGAAGGGGTGGGGCCTGAAGTGACATGTCTGCAAACACGCCCTGTGGCGCGTTTTAAGTTGGAGAATTAATTCCTCCTCAATCCCGAGAGTCCCTAGGGGCCAACTGGCCCACCAGATACCTCCAGTATGCGCCAGAGAACTGCGTTGCAAAGAGGTGTTCAGAGGCCACGCCCTTTACAACACTCTGCAACGCAGCTCCGTGGCGCTTACTGGAGGTACCTGGTGGGCTAGTTGGCCCCAGGGACCCTCAGGATTGAAGGGGATTTAATTTCCCATGTTAAAACACGCCATGGGGCCTGTTTGCACACATGTCACCTGAAGCCATGCCCCTCCCTTCACCACTGTGCTAAGCAGCGCCCGTGGCGCGTTTTAAGTTAGGGGATTAAGTCCCCTTGAATACTGAGGGTCCCTGGATTCCAACTAGCCCACCATGTACCTCCAAAAGCGCCACAGAGCTGCGTTGCAGAGAGGTGTAAAAGGGCGTGGCCTCTGTACACCTCTCTGCAATGCAGCCCCTGGCGCATACCGGAGGTTCCTGGTGGGCTAGTTGCCCCAGAGACCCCCAGTATTCAAGGGAATTACTTCCCTTCTTAAAACGCGCCAGGGAAGTGCGTTTGCAGACTGCTGCAGGGAGGGGCGGGGCCTCCCGGCACAATGCCGGTCTTTTTTTTGCTTTTTCTACCCAGGGGTCCTTGTGGGACCCCTGAGCAGACCTAGGGGTCAGGGTGTTTCTACCCTGCCCCCTTTGTGCGTTTTGCGCACTTGTTTCTTGTGTTTTTTTTTTAATCGGCAAGATCCGCGCACCCTAAGCGCATCCCGCCGATTTAAAAAAAAAAAGCTTTTCTGGCCAGGGGGTCCTTGTGGGACCCCTGAGCAGACCTAGGGGATCAGGGTGTTTCTACCCTGCCCCTTTTTGCGTTTTGCGCACTTGTTTTACTGCTTTCTTGTTCCTCGGTTCTACCGAGGAACAAGATAGCTGCCAACACTTCCTGGTTTGGAGTGTTGACAGCCAATTAGCATGCAGCTCGTGTTCGGGAGGGTGCGCGGATCCACCGCTGCCATAGATATCGAAACTTTTATTTTGGATTTTCTCAGCAACTACTGAACAGATTTACACCATGTTTAACAAGGGTGCTTTCTGAACCAAGCACTACCTTTTTGCCAAATTTGGTGTAATTCCGTTCAGCAGTTTTTGCTGTAGCCTTGCATAAAGTTTCCTTTTTTTAAAATTTTTATTAAACAGTTCCAGAATATACATATATGTGAAATAGTAAATAGTGATAAAACCAGCAATAAATTACATAACAGATTAGCAATAAAAAGGCAGTAGTTATATAAAAAGGAAGGAGTCTTATGAATAATATAGTACATCAAATATTAAAAAATAATAGTTAGGTCCAATAAACGGGTAGTTTAGCCACAAATATACAGTACTTTTTGGAAATATTTACAAACAGATCGATCAATTCATTGGAGCCTATACCCAATAGTGCTAACCATTATTTCTATTAATTCCTATCTATGGCCCCCTTACGTTTCTAGTCCAGGCGGCGATAAATGCCCAAACCTTCTGGCCCCGGATTCTAGCCTGTCTGCCCCTGCTGGTCATAAATAGCCTTTTCTTGATTATAGATTCCCAGGAGCCGGGCGAGCCACATTTGGAAAGTTGGGGGATCAGAATCTTTCCATCTTGCAGCGAGTAAAATCCTGTATACCGCTGCCCCCAAAAAAGACAATATTCCTCCTCTACGCTTAGCCCCAATGAGCCATCATAGCCAAGAATCAGCAAAGTTCGTGATAAATCTACTCTATGTCCCAGTACTTCTTCCCAGTATCCTGATAAGCCCCTTTTTAACAGAGTTAATTCGTCACAATCGTAAAACATATGAGTCAGAGTAGCTGGCCCTAGCCCACATCTAGGACAGTGGTCATCTATCCTTTTCCCCCATGTAAACAATTTAGCTGGTGTAAAATATAAGTTAAAAATAGTTTTATATAATTGGGCTTTTAAGCTTGAGGATAAGAGTATTTTAGATGTTAAAGAAAGGCTCATATAAATATCAACTTCAGGATTAGCGAGCTTCAATGCCCAGGATGATTCCGTTTTTCCAAATCATCTGGGATCTTATCAAGAAGCAGGCTATACAAATTCCTAATTCTAGTGGATTTCCTAGATATGGTATGTAAAAGTGGTATCTTATCAAGTGTAATCTTAGGTGTTTTTAAGGCCAGAATGTTTTTGATCTGAGCAAATTTAAAATACTGATTATTAGGAATATCATAAACCCTTTGTAGTACAGAGAAATAGAAATCTTGTTCTCCCCAGAAAAATCCCGATTGTTCTTACGCCCATCCTTTCCCATTTCTTTGCCATATCATCATTAACCTGGGGTGATAATAGTGATGAATGCCACAGGGGGTATATCTATTAAACTTCGGGATTGCCATAAAGCTGGAGACCTGCTTCCAAATTTTCCATGCACTACGGATTACCTTAAATTTGACCTTTTTATAATAACTTGGTTCCAATTGTTTCAATAAGAGCCCTGGAGCTTTCTTCCCAATAGAGAGTTCATATATAGTAGGTATTTTTAAACCTTGCTCTGTTCCATTATCATTCCCTAGAATAAACAAAGAAGTCATTTGATGGAGAAGGGCCGCCCAATAATATAAAGTGATATTAGGAATTGCTAAGCCACCCCTGTCTTGTGGTAGAGCTAAATATTTCATTGATCTTCTAATTTTCCCATATTGCCATATAAAATTGGAAAATAATGATTCTAATGTTTTCAAAATGTTATCTTCTATAGCCAGGGGTATAGCCCGAAACAGGTACAGTAGCTTTGGAAGCATGGTCATTTTAACAAAATTGCCCCTCCCAATAATAGACAAATGTAAACAGTTAATTCTTCTTAGATCATTCCCCATATTTTTAATCAAGGGTTCGAAATTACATTTATTAATTTCTTCTATTTTAAGCGCTTATACAGACCCCCAGATAGGTAGCCGTGTCTACTTTCCTTGGATCATTATACTTAATATTGTCTGTACAGAGAATAACAGTTTTCCCCTTGTTCAATGCGTACCCGAGAAAAGCCCAAAATGCTCAGCGATTTTATTTATTTCTAAAATGGCCTCAGCTGGGTTTGGTGTTACTACCGCCACGTCATCAGCATAAGCCAATACTTTAGTCTGATAACCCCCTGTAACAATTGGCTTAATATTCTGGCTCTGTAGAAGTTTAACAACCAAGGGGTTGATATATAGAGCGAATAAAATCGGAGAACAGGGACAGCCCTGCCTCGTCCCTCTTGATATATTACTAATATTAGACTCCTTCCCCATAAGTTGCAATCGGGCCCTCGGTTGAGAGTACATGGCTCTGATTGCTTTTATAAATTGGGGTCCAAACTTATTTATTTCAAGTATCTCCCATAAAAACTCCCAGGACACCCGATCAAAAGCTTTCTCAGCATCGAGGAGGATCATAGCCATCCGGCCCCCGTCCCGGACATGATATCAAAGAGCGAGATAACTCTACGGGTATGGTCAGTCGTTCCCTTGCCCGGGATAAAACCATGTTGCCAGGGGGAGACCAGATGTCCAATGACCCTCCCGAGCCGGTTAGCCAGGATTTTAGAATATAGTTTAGAATCAGAATTGATCAGGGAGATTGGTCGGTATGAAGATGGGTTGTCCACCGGCTTACCTTTCTTAGGAAATATTATTATATCAGTCTCTTTCCAAGACTCAGGGGGGTTCCATTAAATTGCACTCCCTTGAACAGGTCCAGTAAGAGAGGTATTATTATTGTTCCTAGGATTTTATAAAACTCTAGCGGGATTTTGTCGGGTCCTGCGGCTTTCCCCGAAGCCATATCTAACAAGGCTAAATGAACTTCTTCTATAGTAATTTCCTTTTCTAGTTCATCTCTTATTAGCAAATCCAAACCCCTCCAGATTCAGTACCTGCAGTCAGTTCTATTAAGGCTTGCCTAACTTCAGCCGTGTCCTTCTTGATATCATCTTGGTACAAAATTTGATAATACCGTTGAAACTCTTTAATGATATCATCCGGATCTGTATATTCTTGTCCATCTATTTTAATAGAGGTATTGCATTAAAAGAGATCTTTTGCCGGGTACGTAAGGCTAGCCTCTTTCCTACCATCTCTCCGTTTTCATATGACCCATTCCGATGTGATTGAAATGTTTCAGCTGATCTCTGGGTTAGCCAGCTATTTAGTTCTGTTTTTAGAGTGATTATTCGGTGTAGAATGTGGAGCCCATCTTGTCCCTGTATTATTGCTAAAACATGTTCTTCTTCAGCTATAGCCAGCTCCTGTAAAATTTTCTGATTTTTACTTGCCTGTTCCTTCTTTGCCCTGGCCGTGTAGCTAATAGTTTCCCCTCTAATAGTGGCCTTAAAACAGTCCCAGACAACCCCTCTGGCCGCGCTGAAGCGATTCATATCAAAATACTTTTGTGCCCAATCCTTAATGAAATCAATATAATCTTTATTCACAAGGAGCTTTCTGTCAAACGTCCACTTAGTGCGGCATCTTATAAAGTTGGTTAGTTCTATTTCTAAAATCAGAGGGTTATGGTCCGATATTAATTTAGGGAGCTTCATAATCTTAGCCTGTGCAAGCAAGTCTCTTGTTCCAAGGAAATAGTCAATCCTGACATATTTATTATGCGGGCAGGAGAAGTATGTGTAGCCAGGGTCGGGCGAATTTTTAACTCCCAGATATCCACCAGGCCATGGCTACTTTTAAGATAGCTTAGGGCCCTATAAACTCTAGGCTTCCGCCCAGAATATCCCCCTGCCTTTGTTTCCTAGAATCTATATCTAGGGAGATGTTTAGATCTCCGCAGAAGATTAAAGAGTTTGGCCAAGTGGCAAGCTCTATTTCAAGATCCTCAAATATTTGAGGGTCATCTTGATTTGATCCGTACACCGAACATATCGTAATTCCAGATGTAAGTTCTACAATGACCCATCTCCCCAAAGTGTCCACTGCCTTACGCTTAGCTAACCCTAATGGATTTTTGGCTAGGATGGCCACACCACGGATATTAGAGGTCTGAGTTGTACAGGCAAGAGTGTTATAGCCCCCGACCTTTAATAATTCTCTTTTCTCCCAAGGAATATGTGTCTCCTGTAAACAGACTACATCCAAAGAGTTAAGCCTGATTATTTCAGCATAGCGAACCCTCTTAGCCCTATCGTTCAGCCCGGCCACATTCCATGAACAAATCGTTATCTTCCCCATTGAGATTTAGTTCCAAGTTCCAGGAGTCCTTTTATTAATAACCTGATGCCCCCATTTTCCTCCAAAATATAGCTTGCCTTCTGTCTTTCATTAATCTCTTTTGATTGTTCCTTTATTTCATTACTAAGTCTGAAAATGCATTTTTTATCTTGTTTTTTACCCCCGCCTCCCCCCCACCTCCTCCCCCCTCCCACCTTCCCAACACGCCCACCTCCCCTCCTGAGGCGTACAGACTCAATCTAGAGTCTGTTCGTGATGAAAGTGCGCCACATAGCCAGAGCTCTAGTGTTAGAACCTTCCGCTAATACTTAACAGATGCTGGTCATAAATATCCAAGTCACGCGGTTGCCCTTTAAAGTTGTATTTAATTTTCCGAATATTTCTTCTTTTTTTCTTTTTTTCCCTTCTTTTTTTCCCCCCTTAAAGACCTTTCAAACACGTCAATTATACCAAAAACACACCAAACACAAAAACAGAAAACCTTCTAAGTATCCAGTGCCACCTTATCCCTACGTATTTGATTAACTCCCCATTGTAATAGTTATTCTCCGGCAACCCTTATTATTTTCTATGAATCAGGGTCTAAACCTAGCCAGATAGACCATCCAGATATTCTCTAGCCTTTATTTCGGACAAGAAGAATTTGGTTTGCCCTCCCCAGATCACTTTAAGCCGAGCTGGATTGTTCAAATAGGCCTGGGCTTTTTTATCTTGGAATGGCTTAATTAACTGGCGCAACCTCCACCGCCTTTCGACGGTGGAGTGACAAAAATCTGGGCGAACAAAATAGGAGATCTCATTCCTAGTTCTCTTTGATTCCGGTCTGGCCATCTCAAAAACCGCTTGGCGCAGTAAGAAATTTCCGAAATACACCAAGATGGCACGGGGAAAGGCCCCAGCCTTTGCTGGTTGTTTCAAAGCAAAGGGGACGCGATGAGCACGTTGCACTTCCAAGGCCCAGTTCCACTCAGTAAGTTATGGCAAAGAGTCTCGAAATAAGTCTACCACATATGAGCGAACATCCCCCCCCTCGACCCCTTCGGGAACCCCCAGCACACGTAGATTGTTCCTCCGCTGGCGATTCTCGAATTCTTCTAGTTTCCATTTGATATCAACCAGCTGTGCCTCATGGGAGTCCACTCGCGTTTGATTTGAGGCCAGCTCAGACTCATTAGAAACAGTCCTAGATTCTAACTCCGTCAGCCGCTCCCCAAATGCGCCGCATGTCTTAGTTAGCTTCCGGACAACCCCTTGCACCTTACGCATGGTAGCTTGAGCCTTGCGCCCATCTTGGCACGTTTCTTCCCGGTGCATCGAGATGGCCTGAAAAATAGCATCTAGTGTTGGGGCGGTTGTTCCTGGATGCTCTGAGCTAAGCGGATCGGGGTGTGAGATGTGAGAGGGATTGATGAGCTGATTCGTGGGAGTATAGTCCCAGGCCAGATCCTTTGCCCCCTGCCTTTTTTTCTTTTTCTTTAGAATAGTTTTTAATTTAGAGCCAGGATCATCTCCCTGATCGCTGCAGCTCTCATCCATCGTAGATGAGATGTCATCCGACAACTCACCCCCATCTGATAAAGAAAAAAAGTCAATAGGCTCTTTTTCAGGCTCCGTATCGCCTATATTAGTTCCGTTGATTTTAAGGGCTGGTTGGGGCTGAGATTGATAAGTTTGGTCAGTTTCATATAGTAGTGTCTGGGATGACTGTGGTGGGATAGATGATATGTTCCCTCCCACTATTTCCCCAGCCATATCCAGTGGATCCCCGGGATTGTGAATACTGGGGGGGATCCTAGTCACTATATCTCCATCAGGTCTCCTCAAGCTCTCTACCCCTCCATTATCCATCACAGTCACATACTCGGGGGGAGAGCCTGACATACCTTCCTTATCCGTAGGTCCCCCGTCCCTTGCACTCGGCTCCGGGTTAGGAAAGCCCTCTGTCTCTATCTCGCTCCGTGTTTCTGGTGTAGCCTGAATCGCTCTCTGGACCTCACCGACAGCCACTTCACTCGCGTTCACGCTCTCGTTGGGACCAGCCTTGCGCTTCCCATCCTGGCCCAGAACTGCTTTCCCGGCCGACCCTCGCAGCAGATCAGCCACAGTAGGGCCGGCCGGACGCCCCTTCTGCACTACCCCGCCTCTTCCTCGTCTTGGAGTTTGCGCAGGCGATCCCAGTGCTACCGGCGCTGCAGCTTTCTCCCCTCCGGCATCTCCCGCCTCGGACGCTTCCCGTAGCGCCAGCCTGGCCGTCCTAGCCTTGGCAGCCGCCGCAGCTACAGCCGTCTTGGGAGCCATCCCTTCAAGTTCAGCGGTGCACCCAGCGCGCTTCGTTCTATCCGTGAACGGCAGGTGAGAGTTCCCGTGTTGATTTCCATCAGCTTTGTGAAATGCTCTGCCCAGGTATCGTAATACAGCCAGACCAATAATAGTTCCAACCAAATGTAAATATCGCCCATTCAGCTTTAGCTCTTCCTCGCAGATCACCGCGTTCATTTCCTGTACAGGTTCTTCTTAATCAGCATCTTCCGTTAATTGTCTCGAGCTCTCTAGGCTCTGTGCGCACAGCAGTCTCAAGCGACCGCCATCTTGCCCCCAGTCCGGACAATGTTGCAGAATTCCATGTTTCTATCCTTGCATAAAGTTTCCTATGGGAAATTGATTTTTTCACTCTTATTTTTTGAATTTCTCCGCAACTACTTAACGGATTTACACCATTTAAAAAAAAGGTCGCTTTCTGAACCAAACGCTACCTTTTTGCCAAATTTGGTGTAATTCCGTTCAGCAGTTCGGGCTGTAGCCGTGGCTAAAATTTCCTATGGGAATTAACATGGAGAAAACACGTTTTGGGACCCCCTTTTTCTCGGCCCCGGCTTGATGAATCACCCGAAACTTTCAAGACAGGAGCGGACCGGAGCGCCCCACTAGTTTTGAAAATTTCGCGATGATTCGTCAAGCAGCACCAAAGTTATTGGGAATAGAATGTTACGGATTTCCTATGGATAATAGGTCCTAACTATAACTATCTACTGGCGACCGCCAGTAGATAATATATATATATATATATATATATATATATATATATATATATATATATATATATTATATATATATATATATATATTCACTGAAAAAACCATAGGTTTTAGGGGCAGTTATAGTTAGTTGGACATTTCACTCGAACAAAACCATAGAAATTCCCCAGTTATAGTTAGTTCAGCTAACTATAACTCGCGCCCCCGCAATGCACTGCTGATGACGTCACATATTACATCACTCATGACATGGTCAGTGACATCACTGATGACATCACTGATGACATCTCAAATGACATCACTGATGACATCATCCAGTGACTGTGTGTTTCTGTAAAGTTTAAATATGTTTAATATATATAGGGAAAGGCGTATTGAAGAATGAGTGGGTGTATAAGTGTTTGAATGGATGATTTAGTACGTGAGTGACTGACTCTACAAGTGAGTGATTAAACGTATCTTACTGAATGCATGGGTTAGTGACTAAACTGTGTGAATGTCTGTATCCGTCTGTTTGTTGGTGTGTAAGTGGATGCATGGATTTGTGAATAGCTACATGAGTCTATGTGGGTTATTGATTGGTTCTCTGAGTATCTGTATGGCTGCCTGAGTGTTTGTGTGGGTGGGGTGTGTTTGACTCTGTACATAGATGTGTGAGTGGGTGATTCACTGGGTGCATGATTTCAAGAGTGTATCTGTGATGGACTGCTTGGGTGGGTGAGTGTGTGTATGGGTGTGTTAGTGAGTGAATGTATATCTCAGTGGTACATGTGCGAGTAACTACATATGTAAAAGGCAGTATATATGTGTGTTAGAGTATTTAAATGGCTATAAGTGAGAGTGTGTGATAGTGAGAGTGGCTGTATGGATGCGTGTGTGCTTGTATCAGTTATTGTATAAGAGCGTAAGAATGTGCTAGTATTTGTATGAGTAAGTGAGCTGGTGTGTGTATAACTGTATAGGTGAGTAAATGGGTGTGTGATTAATTTTTTGCATGACTGACTAGCTGTGTGAGTACCTCTATGGATGAGTGGCGGTGTGTGAGTGTTTATATAGGTGTATGAGTGCATATGATAGTCCTGTACTGAGTGACTGTAAGTATGAGTGACTGTACGGGTGAGTGAGTGGATGTGTGTGTAGACCTAAGAATCAGTGAGTGGGTATGTAGTTTTTGGTGTTGGAGTGTCTATGGTTTTGAGAATGGCAGTCTGTAATTTAGAATGGGTGTATCAAAAGTTATATTAGGGTGTGAGAAGATGCATGAAATTATCACATGGATGATGTCATCAGTGATGTCATCAGTGATGTCACTGACCATGTCATGAGTGATGTAATATGTGACGTCATCAGCAGTGCATTGCTGGGCGCGAGTTATAGTTAGCTGAACTAACTATAACAGGGAATTTCTATGGTTTTGTACGAGTGAAATGTCCAACTAACTATAACTGTCCCTAAAACCTATGGTTTTTCAGTGAATTTCAAAGGTTTTTAAATGCTAATTTCTAACTATAACGTGCCTGAAACCTATGATTTTTAAGTGAATTTCAAAGGTTTTTAAATGCTAGTTTCTAACTATGCCTACAGAGGTAGGACATGTGAAGAAAGAAGAAAAACGCACAGAAAGAAGCAAAAGATGTGCAGAAAGAACCAACAGAGGAGCAGAAAGAGGCCTTGTTGCAAAATCATCCTGTGCCCACAACTTTTCAGACGGGTACTGGTGGTAACTGACTCTGACTAACCAGAGCCAGTGCTATGCTAAAAGACACTTAGAATACAGTGAAAACACCTACATACACTAGGGAACACTATGCGTTGGGGTACCCCTGTGATTAGCATGACCTCCTCTGCAAGTCCTAGTACATAATAGGGCAGGGGGATTAAAGTACCTCTTAAAACGCGCTACAGGGCGCGTTTGCACAGTGGTGAAGGGAGGGGCCTGAGGTGACATGTGTGCAAACGCGCCCCGTGGCGCGTTTTAAGTTGCGGGATTAAGTCCTTGAATCCTGAGGGTCCCTGGGGCCCAACTAGCCCCCAGGTACCTACAGTTAGGACCACAGAGCTGAGTTGCAGAGAGGCGTTCCGAGGCCACGCACCTTTTTCACCTCTCTGCAACGCAACTCTGTTGTGCTTACTGAAGGTACCTGGTGGGCTAGTTGGCCCCAGGGTCCCTCAGGATTCAAAGGAATTAATTCCCAACTTAAAACACACCACAGGGAGTGTTTGCGCACATGTCACCTGAGGCCCCCTCCCTTCACCACTGTGCAAACGCGCCCCGTGGAGCGTTTTAAGTTGGGGGATTAGGTCACCTTGAATCCTGAGGGTCCCTGGGGCCCAACTAGCCCACCAGGTACTTCCAGTAAGCACCACAGGCCTGCGTTGTAACGCCTGTAACAAATTGTGCAGTTGTGTTTAGGTAGTGAAGAGGGTCGTGCTGGGGGTAGTGTTTTTAGGGTTTAGGGTAGTGCAGTGGTGTTTGTGTAGTGTAGGGGTCATGCTGGGGGTAGATTTAGGGTAGTGCAGTGGTGTTTGGGTAGTGTAGGGAGTCGTGCTGGGGGAGTGTTTTAGGGTTTAGGGTAGTGCAGTGGTGTTTGGGTAGTGTAGGGGGTCATGCTGGGGGTAGTGTTTTAGGGTTTAGGGTAGTGCAGTGGTGTTTGGGTAGTGTAGGGGGTCGTGCTGGGGGTAGTGATTTAGGGTAGTGCAGTGGTGTTTAAGTAGTGTAGGGGGTACTGCTGGGGGTAGTGTTTTAGGGTTTAGGGTAGTACAATGGTGTTTGGGTAGTGTAGGGGTACTGCTGGGGGTAGTGTTTTAGGGTTTAGGGTAGTGCAGTGGTGTTTGGGTAGTGTAGGGGGTACTGCTGGGGGTAGTATTTTAGGGTTTAGGGTAGTGCAGTGGTGTTTGGGTAGTGTAGGGGTTCGTGCTGGGGGTAGTTTTTAAGGTTTAGGGTAGTGCAGTGGTGTTTGTGTAGTGTAGGGGTAGTGTTTTAGGGTTTAGGGTAGTGCAGTGGTGTTTGTGTAGTGTAGGAGGTCGTGTTTTAGGGTTTAGGGTAGTGCAGTGGTCTTTGGGTAGTGTAGGGAGTCGTGCGGGGTAGTGTTTTAGGGTTTAGGGTAGTGCAGTGGTCTTTGGGTAGTGTAGGGGGTCGTGCGGGGGGTAGTGTTTTAGGGATTAGGGTAGTGCATTGGTGTTTGGGTAGTGTAGGGGGTCATGCGGGGTAGTGTTTTAGGGTTTAGGGCAGTGCAGTGGTGTTTGGGTAGTGTAGGGGGTCGTGCTGGGGGAGTGTTTTAGGGTTTAGGGCAGTGCAGTGGTGTTCGGTAAGTGTAGGGGGTCGTGCTGGGGGAGTGTTTTAGGGTTTAGGGCAGTGCAGTGGTGTTCGGGTAGTGTAGGGGGTCGTGCTGGGGGAGTGTTTGAGGGTTTAGGGCAGTGCAGTCATGTTCGGGTAGTGTAGGGGGTCGTGCTGGGGGAGTATTTTAGGGTTTGGGGTAGTGCAGTGGTGTTCGGGTAGTGTAGGGGGTCGTGCTGGGAGTGGTGTTTCAGGGTTTATGGCAGTGCAGTGGTGTTCGGGCAGTGTAGGGGGTCGTGCAGGGGTGGTGTTTCAGGGTTTAGGGCAGTGCAGTGGTGTTCGGGCAGTGTAGGGGGTCGTGCAGGGGGTGGTGTTTCAGGGTTTAGGGCAGTGGTGTTTGGGCAGTGTAGGGGGTCGTGCTGGGGGTGGTGTTTCAGGGTTTTGGGCAGTGCAGTGGTGTTCGAGCAGTAAAGGGGGTCGTGCTGGGGGTGGTGTTTCAGGGTTTAGGTCAGTGCAGTGGTGTTCGGGCAGTGTAGGGGGTGGTGCAGGGGTGGTGTTTCAGGGTTTAGGGCAGTGCAGTGGTGTTCGGGCAGTGTAGGGGGTGGTGCAGGGGTGGTGTTTCAGGGTTTAGGGCAGTGCAGTGGTGTTCGGGCAGTGTAGGGGGTGGTGCAGGGGGTGGTGTTTCAGGGTTTAGGGCAGTGCAGTGGTGTTCGGGCAGTGTAGGCGATCGTGCAGGGGTGGTGTTTCAGGGTTTAGGGCAGTGCAGTGGTGTTCGGGCAGTGTAGGGGGTCATGCTTGGGCTGGTGTTTCAGGGTTTAGGGCAGTACAGTGGTGTTCGGGCAGTGTAGGGGGTCATGCTGGGGCTGGTGTTTCAGGGTTTAGGGCAGTGCAGTGGTGTTCGGGCAGTGTAGGGGGTTGTGCTGGGGCTGGTGTTTCAGGGTTTAGGGCAGTGTAGGTGGTGGTGCTGGGGCTGGTGTTTCAGGGTTTAGGGCAGTGCAGTGGTGTTCGGGCAGTGTAGGGGGTCATGCTGGGGCTGGTGTTTCAGGGTTTAGGGCAGTGCAGTGGTGTTCAGGCAGTGTAGGGGGTCGTGCTGGGGCTAGTGTTTCAGGGTTTAGGGCAGAGCAATGGTGTTCAGGCAGTGTAGGGGGTTGTGCTGGAGGTGGTGTTTCAGGGTTTAGGGCAGTGCAGTGGTGTTCGGGCAGTGTAGGGGGTCTTGCTGGGGGTGGTGTTTCAGGGTTTAGGGCAGTGGTATTCAAGCAGTGTAGGGGGTCTTGCTGGGGGTGATGTTTAAGGGTTTAGGGCAGTGCAGTGGTGTTCGGGCAGTGTAGGGGTCGTGCTGGGGGTGGTGTTTCAGGGTTTAGGGCAGTGCAGTGGTGTTCCGGCAGTGTAAGGGGTCGTGCAGGGGTGGTGTTTCAGGGTTTAGGGCAGTGCAGTGGTGTTTGGGCAGTGTAGGGGTCATGCTGGGGGTGGTGTTTCAGGGTTTAGGGCAGTGCAGTGGTGTTCGGGCAGTGTAGGGTGTCGTGCTGAGGGGTGGTGTTTCAGGGTTTAGGGCAGTGCAGTGGTGTTCGGGCAGTGTAGGGGGTCGTGCAGGGGGTGGTGTTTCAGGGTTTAGGGCAGTGCAGTGGTGTTCGGCCAGTGTAGGTGGTCTTGCTGGGGGTGGTGTTTCAGGGTTTAGGGCAGTGCAGTGGTGTTCGGGCAGTGTAGGGGGTCGTGCTGGGGGTGGTGTTTCAGGGTTTAGGGCAGTGCAGTGGTGTTCGGGCAGTGTAGGGTGTCGTGCTGAGGGTGGTGTTTCAGGGTTTAGGGCAGTGCAGTGGTGTTCGGGCAGTGTAGGGGTCGTGCAGGGGGTGGTGTTTCAGGGTTTAGGGCAGTGCAGTGGTATTTGGGCAGTGTAGGGGGTCGTGCAGGGGGTGGTGTTTCAGGGTTTAGGGCAGTGCAGTGGCGTTCGGCCAGTGTAGGTGGTCTTGCTGGGGGTGGTGTTAAAGGGTTTAGTGCAGTGGTGTTTGGGCAGTGTAGGGGGTCTTGCTGGGGGTGGTGTTTCAGGGTTTAGGGAAGTGCAGTGGTGTTCGGGCAGTGTAGGGGGTAGTGCTGGGGCTGGTGTTTCAGGGTTTAGGGCAGTGCAGTGGTTTTCGGGCAGTGTAGGCGGTCGTGCTGGGGCTGGTGTTTTAGGGTTTAGGGCAGTGCAGTGGTGTTCGGGCAGTGTACGGGGTTGTGCTGGGGCTGGTGTTTCAGGGTTTAGGGCAGTGCAGTGGTGTTCGGGCAGTGTAGGGGGTCGTGCTGTCGTGGTGTTTCAGGGTTTAGGGCAGTGCAGTGGTGTTCGGGCAGTGTAGGGGGTCATGCTGGGGCTGGTGTTTCAGGGTTTAGGGCAGTGCAGTGGTGTTCGGGCAGTGTGGGGGCGTGCTGGGGCTGGTGTTTCAGGGTTTTGGGCAGAGCAGTGGTGTCCGAGCAGTGTAGGGGGTCGTGCTGGGGGTAGTGTTTCAGGGTTTAGGGCAGTGCAGTGGTGTTCGGGCAGTGTAGGGGGTCTTGCTGGGGGTGGTGTTTCAGGGTTTAGGGCAGTGGTGTTCGGGCAGTGTAGGGGGTCTTGCTGGGGGTGATGTTTCAGGGTTTAGGGCAGTGCAGTAGTGTTCGGGCAGTTTAGGGGGTCGTGCAGGGGTGGTGTTTCCGGGTTTAGGGCAGTGCAGTGGTGTTCGGGCAGTGTAGGGGGTCGTGCTGGGGTGGTGTTTCAGGGTTTAGGGCAGTGCAGTGGTGTTCGGGCAGTGTAGAGGGTCGTGCAGGGGGTGGTGTTTCAGGGTTTAGGGCAGTGCAGTGGTGTTCGGGCAGTGTAGGGGATCGTGCTGGGGCTGGTGTTTCAGGGTTTAGGGCAGTGCAGTGGTGTTCGGGCAGTGTACGGGGTCTTGCTGGGGGTGGTGTTTCAGGGTTTTGGGCAGTGGTGTTCAGGCAGTGTAGGGGGTCTTGCTGGGGGTGATATTTCAGGGTTTAGGGCAGTGCAGTGGTGTTTGGGCGGTGTAGGGGGTCGTGCTGAGGGTGGTGTTTCAGGGTTTAGGGCAGTGCAGTGGTGTTTGGGCAGTGTAGGGGGTCGTGCAGGGGGTGGTGTTTCAGGGTTTAGGGCAGTGCAGTGGTGTTTGGCCAGTGTAGGTGGTCTTGCTGGGGGTGGTGTTTCAGGGTTTAGTGCAGTGGTGTTTGGGCAGTGTAGGGGGTCATGCTGGGGGTGGTGTTTCAGGGTTTAGGGCAGTGCAGTGGTGTTCGGGCAGTGTAGGGGGTCTTGCTGGGGGTGATGTTTCAGGGTTTAGGGCAGTGCAGTGGTGTTCGGGCAGTGTAGGGGGTCTTGCTGGGGGTGGTGTTTCAGGGTTTAGGGCAGTGGTGTTCAGGCAGTGTAGGGGGTCTTGCTGGGGGTGATGTTTCAGGGTTTAGGGCAGTGCAGTGGTGTTTGGGCAGTGTAGGGGGTCGTGCTGGGGGTGGTGTTTCAGGGTTTAGGGCAGTGCAGTGGTGTTTGGGCAGTGTAGGGGGTCGTGCAGGGGGTGGTGTTTCAGGGTTTAGGGCAGTGCAGTGGTGTTTGGCCAGTGTAGGTGGTCTTGCTGGGGGTGGTGTTTCAATGTTTAGTGCAGTGGTGTTTGGGCAGTGTAGGGGGTCATGCTGGGGGTGGTGTTTCAGGGTTTAGGGCAGTGCAGTGGTGTTCCGGCAGTGTAGGGGGTCGTGCAGGGGGTGGTGTTTCAGGGTATAGGGCAGTGCAGTGGTGTTTGGGCAGTGTAGGGGGTCGTGCTGGGGGTGGTGTTTCAGGGATTAGGGCAGTGCAGTGGTGTTCGGGCAGTGTAGGGTGTCGTGCTGAGGGGTGGTGTTTCAGGGTTTAGGGCAGTGCAGTGGTGTTGGGCAGTGTAGGGGGTCGTGCAGGGGGTGGTGTTTCAGGGTTTAGGGCAGTGCAGTGGTGTTTGGGCAGTGTAGGGGGTCATGCAGGGGTGGTGTTTCAGGGTATAGGGCAGTGCAGTGGTGTTTGGGCAGTGTAGGGGGTCGTGCTGGGGGTGGTGTTTCAGGGATTAGGGCAGTGCAGTTGTGTTCGGGCAGTGTAGGGTGTCGTGCTGAGGGGTGGTGTTTCAGGGTTTAGGGCAGTGCAGTGGTGTTCGGGCAGTGTAGGGGGTCGTGCTGAGGGGTGGTGTTTTAGGGTTTAGGGCAGTGCAGTGGTGTTCGGGCAGTGTAGGGGGTCGTGCAGGGGGTGGTGTTTCAGGGTTTAGGGCAGTGCAGTGGTGTTTGGGCAGTGTAGGGGGTCATGCAGGGGGTCGTGTTTCAGGGTTTAGGGCAGTGCAGTGGTGTTTGGCCAGTGTAGGTGGTCTTGCTGGCGGTGGTGTTTCAGGGTTTAGTGCAGTGGTGTTCGGGCAGTGTAGGGGGTCATGCTGGGGGTGGTGTTTCAGGGTTTAGGGCAGTGCAGTGGTATTCCGGCAGTGTAGGGGGTCGTGCAGGTGGTGGTGTTTCAGGGTATAGGGCAGTGCAGTGGTGTTTGGGCAGTGTAGGGGGTCGTGCTGGGGGTGGTGTTTCAGGGATTAGGGCAGTGCAGTTGTGTTCGGGCAGTGTAGGGTGTCGTGCTGAGGGGTGGTGTTTCAGGGTTTAGGGCAGTGCAGTGGTGTTCGGGCAGTGTAGGGGGTCGTGCTGAGGGTGGTGTTTCAGGGTTTAGGGCAGTGCAGTGGTGTTCGGCCAGTGTAGGTGGTCTTGCTGGCGGTGGTGTTTCAGGGTTTAGTGCAGTGGTGTTCGGGCAGTGTAGGGGGTCGTGCTGGGGGTGGTGTTTCAGGGATTAGGGCAGTGCAGTGGTGTTCGGGCAGTGTAGGGTGTCGTGCTGAGGTGTGGTGTTTCAGGGTTTAGGGCAGTGCAGTGGTGTTCGGGCAGTGTAGGGGGTCATGCAGGGGGTGGTGTTTCAGGGTTTAGGGCAGTGCAGTGGTTTTCGACCAGTGTAGGTGGTCTTGCTGGGGGTGGTGTTTCAGGGTTTCGCCAGTGGTGTTCGGGCAGTGTAGGGGGTCTTGCTGGGGGTGGTGTTTCAGGGTTTAGGGCAGTGCAGTGGTGTTCGGGCAGTGTAGGGGGTCTTGCTGGGGCTGGTGTTTCAGGGTTTAGGGCAGTGCAGTGGTGTTCGGGCAGTGTAGGGGTTGTGCTGGGGCTGGTGTTTTAGGGTTTAGGGCAGTGCAGTGGTGTTCGGGCAGTGTAAGGGGTCGTGCTGGGGCTGGTGTTTCAGGGTTTAGGGCAGTGCAGTGGTTTTCGGGCAGTGTAGGTGGTCGTGCTGGGGCTGGTGTTTCAGGGTTAAGGGCAGTGTAGTGGTGTTCGGGCAGTGTACGGGGTTGTGCTGGGGCTGGTGTTTCAGGGTTTAGGGCAGTGCAGTGGTGTTCGGGCAGTGTAGGGGGTCATGCTGGGGGTGGTGTTTCAGGGTTTAGGGCAGTGCAGTGGTGTTCGGGCAGTGTAGGGGTCTTGCTGGGGGTGGTGTTTCAGGGTTTAGGGCAGTGGTGTTCGGGCAGTGTAGGGGGTCTTGCTGGGGGTGATGTTTCAGGGTTTAGGGCAGTGCAGTAGTGTTCGGGCAGTGTAGGGGGTCGTGCAGGGGGTGGTGTTTCAGGGTTTAGGGCAGTGCAGTGGTGTTCGGGCAGTGTAGGGGGTTGTGCTGGGGGTGGTGTTTCAGGGGTTTAGGGCAGTGCAGTGTTGTTCAGGCAGTGTAGGGGGTCATGCAGGGGGTGGTGTTTCAGGGTTTAGGGCAGTGCAGTGGTGTTTGGGCAGTGTAGGGGGTCTTGCTGGGGGTGGTGTTTCAGGGTTTAGGGCAGTGGTGTTCGGGCAGTGTAGGGGGTCTTGCTAGGGGTGATGTTTCAGGGTTTAGGGCAGTGCAGTGGTGTTCGGGCAGTGTAGGGGTCGTGCTGGGGATGGTGTTTCAGGGTTTAGGGCAGTGCAGTAGTGTTTGGGTAGTGTAGGGGTCATGCAGGGGTGGTGTTTCAGGGTTTAGGGCAGTGCAGTGGTGTTCGGGCAGTGTAGGGGGTCGTGCTGGGGGTGGTGTTTTAGGGTTTAGGGCAGTGCAGTGGTGTTCGGGCAGTGTAGGGGGTCGTGCTGAGGCTGGTGTTTCATGGTTTAGGGCTGTGCAGTGGTGTTCGGGCAGTGTAGGGGGTCGTGCTGGGGCTGGTGTTTCAGGGTTTAGGGCAGTGCAGTGGTGTTCGGGCAGTGTAGGCGGTCGTGCTGGGGCTGGTGTTTCAGGGTTTAGGGCAGTGCAGTGGTGTTCGGGCAGTGTAGGGGGTCGTGCTGGGGCTGGTGTTTCAGGGTTTAGGGCAGTGCAGTTGTGCTCGGGCAGTGTAGGGGGTTGTGCTGGGGGTGGTATTTCAGGGTTTAGGGTAGTGCAGTGGTGTTCGGGCAGTGTAGGGGGTCCTGCTGGGGCTGGTGTTTCAAGGTTTAGGGCAGTGCAGTGGTGTTCGGGCAGTGTAGGGGGTCGTGCTGTGGCTGGTGTTTCAGTGTTTTGGGCAGAGCAGTGGTGTTCGGGCAGTGTAGGGGGTTGTGCTGGGGGTGGTGTTTCAGGGTTTAGGGCAGTGCAGTGGTGTTCGGGCAGTGTAGGGGGTCGTGCTGGGGTGGTGTTTCAGGGTTTAGGGCAGTGGTGTTCGGGCAGTGTAGGGGTCTTGCTGGGGGTGATGTTTCAGGGTTTAGGGTAGTGCAGTGGTGTTTGTGTAGTGTAGGGGGTCGTGCTGGGGGTAGTGTTTTAGGGTTTAGGGTAGTGCAGTGGTGTTTGTGTAGTGTAGGAGGTCATGTTTTAGGGTTTAGGGTAGTGCAGTGGTGTTCGGGCAGTGTAGGGGGTCATGCAGGGGCTGGTGTTTTAGGGTTTAGGGCAGTGCAGTGGTGTTCGGGCAGTGTAGGGGGTTGTGCTGGGGGTAGTGTTTTAGTGTTTAGGGTAGTGCAGTGGTGCTTGTGTAGTGTAGGGGGTCGTGCTGGGGGTAGTGTTTTAGGGTTTAGGGTAGTGCAGTGGTGTTTGTGTAGTGTAGGGGTCATGTTTTAGGGTAGTGCAGTGGTGTTTGGGTAGTGTAGGGGGTCGTGTTGGGGTAGTGTTTTAGGATTTAGGTTAGTGTAGTGGTATTTGGGTAGTGTAGGGGTCGTGCTGGGGGTAGTGTTTTAGGGTTTAGGGTAGTGCAGTGGTGTTTGTGTAGTGTAGGGGGTCGTGCTGGGGGTAGTGTTTTAGGGTAGTGCAGTGGTGCTTGTGTAGTGTAGGGGGTCGTGCTGGGGGTAGTGTTTTAGGGTTTAGGGTAGTGCAGTGGTGTTTGTGTAGTGCAGGGGTCATGTTTTAGGGTAGTGCAGTGGTGTTTGGGTAGTGTAGGGGGTCATGCTGGGGGTAGTGTTTTAGGATTTAGGTTAGTGCAGTGGTGTTTGGGTAGTGTAGGGGGTCGTGCTGGGGGTAGTGTTTTAGAGTTTAGGGTAGTGCAGTGGTGTTTGTGTAGGGGGTCATGCTGGGGGTAGTGTTTTAGGGTTTAGGATAGTGCAGTGGTGCTTGTAGTGTAGGGGGTCGTGCTGGGGGTAGTGTTTTAGGGTTTAGGGTAGTGCAGTGGTGTTTTTGTAGTGTAGGGGGTTCATGTTTTAAGATGCAACGCTCCAATACCTGACCAGTCTGCACTACATAAAACTGCAAAAAAACTAAAAATAAAAGTGTTTTGCACACTTTTGTCATTGGGCTATATGTGGGCTACATCTGGGTAATATTTGTGCTACATTTGGGCTCTTTTTTCACTGGTGGCCATCTTGGAAGATTTCTTTGTTATGAAGTTTCCTAATTTCCTCATTTACTGCAGTCTCCTCAGTAGGAAATGCTTTCAGTTTTTACTTTGATTCCATCAAGAAGGCATTCAGATGTGTCTCACATTTGCCATAAATTCAGAATGTTAGCACTCTAGTTGCTCATTAGATCACTGTAGTAAAGCTACTGCTCACCAGGGAGTTAACTGGAAGTCTGCTGCTGGTATTGAAAGTGATTGTTTCAGTCTGCATGTCAGAATTTTCTAATGAAATAGAAGAGGATTTGAGATCTCACTTAAAACATGCCCTAATTTTTCTTTCTGCAGCACTAACCATAATTTCTATTTCAAAAAGAACCCCCTCATTTTGTTCCTTTTTAAATTAAATGTTTTAAGTGTTACCAGTTTATTCCAATGAAGATGGCTTCAGGTGTGCCATACTTTTGTCATAAGTAAGGCTGTTAGCGCTCTAGTTGTTCCTTAGAACACTCTGGGAAGCTGCAGTAGAACACAAAGGCATCAACTGGCAGGCTGCTCCTGTTGAAATATAACAGGAAGATATTTGAGATCACACTTGAAACATGTCCTAATTTTTCTTTCTACAGCACTAACCATAATTTCTATGACAAAATGAACCCCATCATTTTGTTCCTTTTTAAATTAAATGTTTTAAGTGTTACCAGTTTATTCCAATCAAGATGGCTTCAGGTGTGCCATACTTTTGTCATAAGTAAGGCTGTTAGCGCTCTAGTTGTTCCTTAGAACACTCTGGGAAGCTGCAGTAGAACACAAAGGCATCAACTGACAGTCTCTGCCCTTGTTGGATGTACATGTTTTACTGAGAATGTCAGACTTCATTCTCACATGACTGAGAAAGATAATGTGAATTTACAGAAAATATGCTCTCATTTTAGCTTCTGGAGCACCTTCCAAAACTGTATGGGACAAGCATGTGAAAATAGTTTTCTCTCAAACATGATTCATGATATCCCAGCAGAAGGTTTTTCACAGGGTAAAATCACCTTAGAACACACCACAATTCCTGAAATTAGTATGGTACCATCAACAAATGAATTCTAATGTAACTAAAGTCTGTTATCACCCTTTATAGTTCTCCTTTTGGTAACCCTCAAAATCTTTGATTCACTACAATGCATTTCAATGGGGTACTATCATGTATATTGGTCTCAAGATGGCTGCCAGCAATTCCAGGATGAAGTGCTGACAGCCAATCAGATCTCACAATGACATGTGTGGTTAGGCTCCGCCCAGATATATATGTTATTTTACTTTTGATTTTCTCAGGAACTACTGAACGGATTTACACCATTTAAGCAAAAGGCATGACACTGAATCAAGGGCTACCTCTTTGCCAAATTTGGTGTAATTCCGTTCAGCAGTTCGGGCTGTAGCTGCGACTAAATGTTCCTATGGAAAAATGAATGGGGAAAACACGTTTTGGGACCCCCCTTTTTTCTCGGCCCCCGCTTGACGAATCACCCCGAGACTTTCAGGATAGGGAGCGGACCGGAGGGCCCCAACAAGTTGGAAACTTTCGCGAAGATTCGTCAACCGGCGCCAACGTTATTTCAAATAGAATGTTGTGGATTTCCTATGGAAAATAGGTCCTAACTATAACTATCTACTGGCGACCGCCAGTAGATATATATTATATATATATATATATATATATATATATATATATATATATATATATATATATATATA
The DNA here is from genome assembly GCA_963921515.1 of Calotriton arnoldi. Taxonomy (NCBI): domain Eukaryota; kingdom Metazoa; phylum Chordata; class Amphibia; order Caudata; family Salamandridae; genus Calotriton; species Calotriton arnoldi. Next base: position 288,558 of record CAWUFW010013212.1, read on the forward strand.
TCCCAAAATTTACCACTGGGACTCGTTGAACACAAAAAGAGATATACAATCTTACCCCATGCTCTGCTGCTGAAGAAGTTTCACAAGTTTACTAAAATCACTGGTAATAGCACTAAGATTTTTCAGAAGTCTTGTGATTTTAATGACCAGATGCCACAGGCCAGCACCCCATGCTGAAAGGTGTTCCAGCTCCAGGCTCCAGTGCAGTTCAACATCTGCCACTTTTTTAAGCAGATCAATCTCTTGGCCATAGTATAATATACAAGAGCATGGTCAAGTGTAATGACATTTACAAACAATTGCTGTTGCTCCATTAAAAAATCCCCCCTGCTTCATATCCTTTAGAGATAGGTGGATCACGAATGCTTGTTGTTCTAAAAATTCGGTTGTAATTAAAAAACGTTTGGGAAGCACTCCTACTGGCTTTAGGCGGGGAAAAGGTACATTTTTTAGTTAGTCTCGCACTTTCCTGATCTTACCGTATTCGCTCCACTGAGCGAGGCAGATGCAATTTTTTGCAGTAAGCTTAGTAATGTTTTTGAAGATAAAAGTGTAAAGATCCAATTGAATATTGTACTATCAAATGCAGCAGATACATCGGCATTAGTCAACTATTCACCAGCATCTTTGCGGGTCGGCAAGCTCTCACGTTTTCTACCTCCCTCAGAAGAAAAACTGAGAGAGTGCTTCCGGAACTATAAATTAGGCTCCTCTCCAGACCCATTTGCCTCACATATTATGCATCAGATTACTGACTTAATCTGTCCTGTTTATCTTGAGCTGTTCACTCTCTCTACGGACAGGGTTAGTGCCCAAATCCTGGAAAAGGGCGAATGTTGTTCCCCTCCTAAAAAAAACGAATGCCTACACATTACGACTACATTTTACTAACCATTCATTGATATATAACTGGATATATGCGGGTACAGACTAATGATGATTATGATGTACCCCTACAATTTTTACGAGGGCACAGCGCTCTATCACTGCTGTCTAGTTTTTGAACTATTTCCCTTCTACCTGCTGCCTCAAAGATTCTTGAGGAATTGATCAATACACAGCTTATGGAATTTTTAGATACTTTCATTTTATTGCACCCGTGGCAATCGGGCCGCAAAGCTCGACATAGCCCTGAAACTACTTTGCTGGTAATTTCTGTATCAATAAAGTGGAATCTGGATCTTGATTGTAATGTTGCACTGGTTCTCTTGGCTTGCTCGGTGGTGTTCGATACTGTCGAGCACAAGATATTATTACACCGTCTCTCTTCTATCGGGGTGAATGGATCAGCCCTGTTGTGGCTCAGTTCCTTCTTCGATTCTAGAGAACAGGCAGTGTGGAAGAAACCATTTTACTCGGAGATAAAAGCATTACAATTGAGAGTTTCTCAGGGTTCAGCACTAAGACCTACTCTTTTTAATATTTATATGACTCCCCTTGCTTTCCTAGTGGAGTCCTTTGAAATTAAAATGATTTCATATGCAGACGACACACAATTGTTGCTCTCCTATGAAGGCAGTTCAAATGAAGCTAAGAAGACATTTGCATTATGGATAAAAGCAGTGATGTGTTGGCTTAGTGACAGCAGTCTCCAGTGTAATCCTGACGAAACAGAAACCGTTTTGTTCTGCCCTGACCCACGGTTAGGATGGGCAGGTTGCTGCCCAGCAGACTGTCTATCTCCTCCAACGACTGTAGCCTGGAACCTGGGGGTGTTATTTGAGGATTGTTTCTCTCTGAAGGCACAGATCTCTTCAGTAGTTAAATCATGTTTCTGGATTTTTAAGAACCCCACAAAAACATTCTATACTTCCTGCTTTGGAAGGTGCAGACAATGGTGGTTCAGTCAGTGATCTTGTCTCGTTTGGACTACTCTAATGTTCTTTACTTAGGCCTACCTGAATATCTGGCACACCAACTTCAAGTGCTACAGAATACTGCTATCCGGCTACTGTTCAAACTCACAAAATGGACTCCAGTGTCCGTTTTTTTAAATTAGCTGCTTTGGCTACCTATTAGCAAAAGAATCATCGTTAAAGCTCTACAAATTGCTCACTGAGCTCTGTATGCTAAGGGACCCTTGTGTCTTAACACCGGGATCAAAGAATATTACCACTCTAGATTGCTGCGCTCTAAGAATGTGCGGCTCCTAGCAATTCCGCAGTTTAAGAAAAAAAGGCAAGGTGGCTCTTCCCTCTCATTTCAAGTGTCATTGATCTGGAATCAGCTCCCTTTCCAATCAAGAAATGCATTGGATGAGGCTGCCTTCTGCAAGCTATTAAAAACTCACCTATTAAGCGACTAGCATTTTCCTCTGACTTGTTTTGCTGCCCTATCACCGAGACACTCTTGGGTAGCCATGCGCTCTATAAATACAGTAATTAATTCATTCATCCAAGATTTACTTTCTAAAGGTACCCTTTCCTTAATATTTATTAAAATATGACTTCTCTGGTAAATTGGACCTTTAACAATTATTACAAAGAGGACAAGCCTCTCATGTTTACAAATACTTACACTTCTCCTCACTTAACCGCCCTAAAAATAAAATTGAACTGTTATGGGAATCTGAGCTACAACATACTCTTTCCGTTCAAACATGGAACTCCATTTGGACACGCATACTTCATACCTCTTGTAATTCAAGCATTACTCAGACTCTTTATTATTTTTATCACAGATTGTTTTTCACTCTTTATCACTTTCCAAGTTTGGTTCAGATTTATCCCCGAATTGTTGGGTGTGTCCTACTGTTCTTGGCTCCTTTATGCATTCCTTTTTCGTTGCCCTAACATTGCTCGTTTTTGGACTAAAGTATGTGAAGCAATATCCTCTATTTGCAATATCACATTTCCCTTTGACATCTACTCCATTTTTCTGGGCAGTAATTCCACTTAACCTGTTGTGTTCTCGCAAGGTGGGCAAATTTGTCGATTTGTTAATTGCTATTGCATTTCAGGTAATTACTTCTAACTGGAAGGATGCCTCTAAAGTCTCCTTTTCAATTTGGTGGAACCTTCTTTGCTATCATCACAGACTAGACAGAGCTTCTTCCAAAACTTCTCAGCAACTTATTCATAAAGAAGCCCTCTGGTCTCCACCTACCAATTATATATCTGCTTCTGCACTGCGTAATCAAGATAGCTCTTTTGTTTTTCAACCACCATAAGTGGTGTACAGTCATCATTTTGTTTCTTTTTAGGATACAATTTTCTGTTATAACTTCAATGTTTCAATATAATAACAGTTAAGATATTGTAGTGTCTTTGTTTCCTTTCCTTTTCTCTTCTTCATTCTCTTTTCTCCTTCTTTTCCCACCTTACTTTTCCTTTCTTCCTTTCCCTCTTCTCTATTTCTTCTCTTTTTCTACCCAAAAAACTCAAAATGCTATTTTGTCTTTAGGTACAATTCTTTTATTATTGCTTTTCTTTTTCTGGAATATTTGTATACTTAAGATAGACTTCTGATTGTCATTTATTCCATCAAATCATCTATTCAATTTGTTTAATCCAAAGCTAATTTTCCTATATGCATGTTAGTTATTGTACCTGTGTTTCAAAAAATTTCTCTTTTAATAAAGCTCTTTAAACTCAAAAAAAAAATTACAAAGAGGACAAGAATAGAACTACTAGGTATTTTTGAGACTGAGATAGCATTATTGAATTTAATATTTCATCCCAGTGTTTTCCTATGGAACAGCAAGCCTTACTTTGACAGGTCAAAATTCCAGTTTAAAAGCTGCTTTAGTTGGGCTACAATGTTAGGCCTGAAGCCATGTTTTACACTTTCACTGTGGTAGATGGCACAATGGGTGCTCCAGTCCACCTGCAACATTTAATTTACATGGCCTGGATACACGTAGTACCATATACTAGGGTTTTATAGGTAAGTGAAATAGTCCAATTAGGGGTATACCAATTTCACCATCTTGAAAGGTTAAGGGGTAAGGTGCTCAGAGTTCTACAGCTAGCAAAAAAAGTTAAGGCAAAGATCTGGGGGTAGACCATGCAAAAGATGTTAATTTCCTACACTCTCATGCCAGGTAACAAATAGGCTGGGTCCTAGTAGCAGTATCCAAAGCAGGAGGCACATTGAATTGTGAGATCTCAGCATCTGGCAGTCATAAGCCTTGCTCAAGCTAAATCAAGGGCAGACAAATGGGCAGGTCCTGCCTAGAAACATCCTCACAGAACAACAGAACCTACAATCCCATCCCTCACCTTTGCCATATACTAGATGCCAATTCTCAAGAAGAACTAATCAGCAGCCTTTTTTCTAACAAGGTCCTCATTGACTGACTAAAGGTTGCCCTGTCTTCACATGCCCCCACTTCAGTGTCTGTGTCTCCACACTCCAGCTACAGGAATGTAGGAAGTGCACTTCCACAGTCTGGGGAAAGCTGTCCTTATCTTCCATTTTGTGCCATGCTAATAACAAGTGCATCCAAAATGATTCTCACTGCCGCAAGAGCTCATACTCATATAAATCCTATAACGATACATATACTGCACTGTCACTTCACATACATGTACTTAGCATGTACACAGGATACCAGTGCAAGGTTCTCGGTTTCACATAACAGTGGCACTTTACACAAGAGAAGGCAGTAGATTCTCCTCACACAAAAAAGATCTGGTCTCACTATAAATTCACAGAATAAACTAAGGCTGCCACCATCGCTTTACCTGAAGCACACTGGGCATGGACAGTTGCCCAATGCCACTATGATGGCACGCTTGGTGTGCCACTCAGGTCAGAGAGCAGGTTCTTTACTTTGCGTTACCAGGGATACTTCTTATTTCAACAATTTCAGGTTTTCTCTAAAGCATGGCAATCTTTCCCAGCATGATAAAAACTTTCACACCTGTAACAAGAGGTAGGATTTGTTATATCCACCCTTTCAAAGTCATTAATTGTCTTATTTGCTTCACGGTATTGTCCCTTCACATAATTTACCGAAGTGAATGTATCCACCTGCTTTACAGTGTCATCCACTCTTCCAGGATGTACTCTGATCTCTTGTACACATATTTCATATTGCTCCATCCCATTCACTATGGGGTCCATTACGACAAAGTCCGCCCACCATCGCAAGGGAGCCAGGGACCGACCGCCGAAGTTGCGGCGGTCCCGCCATGTGCATTAGGATGCGCCCGCCACACTGGCGGGTGCATCCTGGGCCTTTTACATTGCGGGTGGATCTGCTGGCTGCAGACCCACTCGCAATGTAAAAGGACTGTGCACAGCATTGCCATGCACTACATGGCAGGCAGCACGTGGTGCCTGCCACGTAGTGCATTGCAATGAGTGGGGTACCATAGGTACCCCCATGTGCACCCCCACCCCCAACACTCTGGGGCCCGCAACAGGCCCCCAACAGCAAAAACCGCATGCCTTTCCATGGCGGCAATGCCGCCATGGAAAGGCTGATCACCGCCAGCATCATAATATGGATGGCGGTGTCTTGCAGACACCGCCACCATCTTATGCCCCATTTCCGCCCGGTCGACGAGTCGACCGGCGGAAAAGCGGCGGACGGTCTTTCCGTCCGCCGCGGACCCCCCAGCCATACTAATATGGCGGGGGTCAATCTGGCATAGATGGCGGGTGGATCGCCCCCGCCGGTCCAGTGGTGGCTACCGCCGGCCCGGCGGGGGCGATCTGCCCGCCATCCTAATGGGCCCCTATATTAGTCGCAGCAGTAAGAGCCATATCAGTGCCCACCCACAATCTCTCATATACCTTTTTAATGTTGTTCTGCATTAAAATATGATCTGTAAGTGCTTGGTCATATCATATGCTTTCAAACTCACAAGTAGCTGATAGAGCCCTTGATGCCAGTATGTATTCCTCAATAGTTTCTTCTTCTGTAAACCTCCACAAGACAGTGTTTGCCTTCTCCCCATTCCTCAGATCAGTGGTTTGATCAAAGACACTAATGTTACCTGTTTTTTTTTTACAACTGAAAGATGTAACTCTTTAAACCCACACTCCATAAAAATGATTCAATAATGAAACGTTTCTTTATAGGGTGTAATAAATTGGTCCTTCTAAACCCTGAAGTGATTTTCTATCTACTATCTGGACCAGTCTATTAGAACATTCATTTACCTTGCTGGCTTTCTTTTTAATTCTGGGATGGATTTTTTATGTATGTCTGATGGGTGTAAAGAGCTCATGTGAATCTGTATGAGTGTGTATGTATGAATGATGACTTGTTGTGGGATACTTTATCCATTGTGTTTCTCTATTGTATTTCATCTATATGTATCATTTTGTTGCAATATAAGATATATTTTGTGATACTTTTTGATATTTTGTTAATAAAAAGACAAAACTATTTATTGTATTTATTGTTGTTCTCTCAATGCATGCACGGGACTGCCTTGTTTATCTAGTTATTACCATAGGACTCCTTTGTGGGCCTTTATAATCCTTGAATGGGTGGGTATTTTTCTTTTTTTTGTACTGTTTACCTGATCCCCTGTTTTACCCACCCTTATCTTCTTTTAGGGGTCCCTCCTTTTCTTGGTTGCTGGGACGGTGTGTGCCTGGTTAGGAGATCGCCTGGGCAGGGAGCGGTGGCCCTTGTGGCACTCCCACCCTGGCTCACCACCGTTAGACACCATCAAGGGGGGAGGCGGCCCAGCCTGCCTCGGAGGCCCCACGGCAACAGGGGCCGCGGGTGAGACTAAGGCTGGGGCTTCAGTGCCCCGCTGGGCCTGACCTCCTCCACGTTCCTTCATATGGCTGGAGGCTGTGAGGTGCTGCTCTCTGCCCAAACCAGACTGACTGTGCCAACCCTAAGGTGAGAGGCCTGCGACCCGACGGCCCGGTGCCACCAGACACTACCGAGGGAGGGGGTGGCCCAGCCTGCCTTGGATACCCTGCAGCAACATGGGCCACTGGTGAGCCTGAGGCTGGGGCTGCGGTGCCCCTCTGGGCCTGTCCTCCTCTCTCCCCCATGCTCCTGCACATAACCGCTGGCGGCGGAGTGCTGCCCCCTGCCTGGGCCTGGCTGGCCACGCCGCACGTGGATGAGAGGCCGGGTGTGCTGCAGGGTGGAGACCTGCCTTCCTGCTGGTGCTGACGTTGCTGAGCTGGTGGAAGCTCCCCTCAGCCATCCTCCTGAACACCCCCGGAACACATATGCGAGCTTGTGGGGGGGCCTGAGATTCCAACATTGCACGGCATCATGCTGTTGTGGCTTGCCTCATGGACCCCGTGGCTGCGGGGGCCGCGGTCGGTCCTGGGGCCTAAACTGCAGCATCATGCATCCACCTTGCGGCCTGGATACTCTATCTCAATGACTGTGGGCCGGTTTCTGGTGTCAGGCGGCGGGGGAGGCTGCTCTTCCCCCCGGCTGAGTTTTATATGTGGGCAGTTCCCCATCCGGGGCACGCCTTCGTCCTCAAGGTGGTGGGATCTGCCAGGGTATGGTGAATCTATAGCTGGGTTGGCTGCTCATCCTTGCTGTCTACTTGACCACCTGCCCGGCGTGGGCCAACGGGGGTGTCTTACACCCCCCTTCATACAAGTCTCTGGGCTAAACAACTCTCACTGGGATTAATCTTCCCTCCGGGCCCATGGGCTAATCTGGGCATCAGTCTCTCGCCAGCCTCACCCAGGGGACCTACTGATCCACACCAGCGACGGCACCCACTCATAGCGTTCTTGGGGTGAGGATGGGTTGTGTGGACCTCAAATAACGAAGGCTTACTTTTGATAGGCCTGGTGGAGCCAACTGCCAGCGGCAAACGTCTGACCCAGACGAGAACCAAGAGACTACTGCCCCCCATCCCCCGCTCGAGCGCACGGCTATCATAATGGCCGAACTCAAGTCAGGATTCCGTGCTATCGACGCCAGATTTGACGCCCTGGCTGGCCGGCTGGATCGCATGGGAAAATGGCTAGATGGGCATGACATTCGACTAGACATGGTGGAGGGGTAGGTGTCCGAGCAGGGGGACCAGACCAGTGCACCGGTACTTCAGTTGGAGAGGACCGAGAAACTCCTGAAGGTCGTCGCAGTTAGAAATGAGGATCTCGAGGCGCGGTCTCAGAGAAACAACGTAAGAATCCTTGGCCTGGCGGAATCGACCAACATGGGGTGCCCGGAACAATTTATAGAGACCCTACTCATGACCTATTCGGGGCGCAACATTTTTCTAAGTCATTCACGGTGGAGAGGGCACACAGATTTCTGGGCCCCCGTCCGCCCCCTGGCACCCCTCCGCTTCCAATTGTGGCCCACCTCCTGAATTACAGGGACCAAGATACCATCTTATGACTGGCCCAGGAGAACTCCCCCTGCAGTACCAGGGCACAACGCTCTCCTTTTATCCTGACTGCACGCTAGCTGTCCAAGAAGCCAGGCAAAAATACACAGAAGTAAAGGGACAGTTACGGAAACTCGGACTAAAATACGGCATGCTGTACCCCGCCAGTCTTTGAGTAACGGTGGATGATAAACCCAGGTTCTTCGAAGCCCCTGCAGATGCTCTCGCTTTCTGTAAAACAATGAAGGACAGGGATTGCAGCAGCCCCCGGCCCTCGTCGGGTCGATCTTCACCAGACAGGCAGTTGGCGGCCAGTGCAGAACTTTTCCCTGCCGACTGAATTCTTCTTCTCATGGGCAGCAAAGAACTCACTGGGATTGAGCTGTGCAGCCCGTTTGATTGTGCTGGTACCCTCCCTGTTATGGTTACTGACACTTGAGTTTGCAGGAAGTTGTAACCGCTACCTTCTTATATTACAATTGTTAATGTTGATTTGTACAAGTATGAGCACTAGGCTCTGAGGTGTTGCCCGCCTCCTGCAGATAATTCAAAAAGATATCTTGTTGGGGTTATGTTGTGGGGTTCTGGGGCGATAGGAATTTGCCAGACTCCCTCTGCCTGGTGTGGGTGGGTGTTCTGGGGTCTTATTTGGTTTGTTTCTGAGATGTCTCCCTCTTTCCTATTGATCTTTCCTCACGTGTACCTCCCCCCTACAATGTGCGCCACATCCAGTACATGATGCAGGGACGGCACTGGGCTACATTGCAAGCAATGGGATCACATAGATTGACAGTAGAGATCCGACTACTGACCTGGAATGTCCGGGGTCTTAACAATCCACATAAATGTAAATTAGTCCTCTCTTATCTACACAGAAACCAGGTTAAAATAGCATTTCTTCAAAAGACACACCTCCCCCTCCAACCTCCCCCCCATTTGCTTCTTCCTGGGGACCGCATACATACTTTGCTGGATACAGCACATATTCTAGAGGGGTGTGCATATTAATACATCATAGTCTCCCATTCACCCACCGGACCACCATCGCTGATGTGCAAGGTCGGTACGTGCTGGTTGTGGGAGCACTCCTCGGGAGAGAAACGCTGTTTTTTAATATATATACCCTTAATTCGGATGACCCTTCCTTCTTTATCTAGCTAGCCACTCTACTTGATCAGTATGACTATGACACCCTAGTGATAGGCGGAGACCTAAATCTGTGGCTTGACCACAGTCAAGACACATCAGGTACAGGCCTCTGCACCAAACCTTAGTCCCTAAGAGTGGTCCATGATCTCTTGGATTATCTGGCCCTCCGAGATGCATGGCGTGTGCGACATCCAGAAACCCCAGGCTACACATTCCATTCTGCCCCGCATTCGACATAGTCGCGCATTGATTACTGGCTCATCTCTGCTACCACGTGCCTGGGGATGTGGAGGCTCTGCTTCGTATGCTTTCAGATCATGCTCCAGTGCTCCTACACCTCACGGTACCAAATGGTGCGGGGTGGGAGCGCAGGTGGACATTTCCTACCACAGTGCTACTGGACGAGGTGTTCCGCACGGAGCTCTGGGATGCCATAATCGAATACTTCTCCCTCAACACAGGGTCGGTTACACAATACTCTATACTATGGGACGCCTTTAAGGCGTTCATTCGAGGCATCTGTATTTCCAAGCAATCTGGGGTGCTGCGTTCCCTGCGCGGCGACCTCTCTTGGCTGGAAACCGAATTGGTGCTTATCGGCAATACCTCAACTCACACTGGGAATATATTTCATAAGCAAGCAACTCTCTTAGTGGAATTTAATGAACTAGCTGATAGGGAGGCCCAGCTGTTAAGTAAATATAGAACGGCGCACAGATATTGGGAAGGGGAACGTCCTGGCAGGACACTGGCCCGTCTCTTGCGGCCCCCACTGGGGAGCCGGCCATATCTCTTCCCTCTGTTTGGAAGACGGCACCACCGTTTCAGACAATGCTGCCTTAGTGCGTGAATTCATTGCATATTACCAATTGCTGTATACTTCCAGGCTATCCCACGGGTCGGCCGCCCATTTAGCTTTTCTCGAAGAGGTGTCCATGGTGTGGCTGGAGACAGGGCAGGCCCAATTTCTCAGTGAACCTTTTACAGCTGATGAGCTCATTCAGGCAATTGGCTTGTCCGGTGCTTTTTATAAAGAGTTTAAGCAGATACTGGTCCCCCACCTACTGGACGTCTACTCGGAGTCCATTGAGAACGGTGCACTCCCACCCACGATGCGCGAGGCCACGATCACACTCTTGCTGAAGCCAGAAAAGGACCCCACCAGGTGCGCGTCTTACAGGCCTCTATCTCTCCTAACCTTTGACAATAAGATACTGGCCAAGGCAATGGTAAATAGGTTGTCACTGCTTTTAGATAAGATTATTTCCCCTATCCAAACCGGCTTTATTCCACACAGGTCAACAGTGCTCAACCTTAGAAGAGTTTTAGCGGTCTTAAATAGAATATCGCCCACAACTCCAGCGGCGGTGGCACTCCTAGATGCAGTGAAGACATTTGACTCACTAGAATGGCCTTTTCTGGTAGCGACGCTTCGAAAACTAGGCATACCCAATAACTTCACAGCACTGGTCTCGCTCTTGTATACATCGCCCACGGCCCGGCTGCATGCGAATGGTTCTCAATCGGATCCCTTCCCCATTTCAAGGGGAACCGGGCAGGGCTGCCCGCTTTCACCATTGCTATTTATCATTGCCATGGACCCCTTGGTCAGGCATCTTCAAGAGAGACATCTACACCGCGGCTTGCAGTTCCGCTCCAGTCCTCTTTTAATGTCCATGTATGCGGACGATATCCTGCTATTCATCAGGCACCCCTCTGAAAATCTGGACCCTCTAGTGGAGGAAATAATATGATTTAGCGATATGTCGGGCCTGTGAATAAATTGGGGCAAATCTAAACTGTAAGTAAAAAATGTAAATGTAAGTCCGTTTTTATATAGCGCAGCTACTCACCCTTACGGGTCTCAAGGCGCTGGGGGCCGTAGTGGAAATTAAGTGAGCTATTGCCCAGAGTCACATGGTGCTGAGCTGAGCTGCCGCCGGGGATCGAACCGTGAACCCTGTGCTCCGAAGTCAGCTGCCCTGGCCGCTGCACCACATCTCTCCAACTCTTCCCTCTGATGAAGTCAACAACCCCCCCTCATAGTGCGCGTCCCCTTCGCTGGGCAGCTGACACTACCAGATATCTGGGGATAACCTTACACAGATGCAAAGAGCAGGTATTCGGCTCAACTATTGCCCCGCCATAGATAAACTTTCAACTCAGGTAGACCGTTGGATCCACTCACCACTTTCCATGGCTGGCAGCATAGCGCTCATCAAGATGAATGTCCTCCCCCGCTTCTTGTATCTCTTCGTCAACATACCCATACCCTTGATAAATGCATTCTTCTCACAGCTCCGTGGCCTGCTGATACAGCTGGTCTGGGCAGGCAGTAGACCGTGCATAGCCTGGAACACTCTTGTGCTCCCCTATGAACAAGGCGGATTCGCCGTCCCTAACCTTTGACTTTATTACTTGGTGGCAAAAATACAGTTTGCCTATCACTGGTACCACCCTGATGCGCGTATTCCATACACAAGACCTGAGAGTGCTGAGCGTGACTTGGCTGATCCCACACCCCTCAATGCAATTTTGCCCCAAGGCATTCGGCTGGACCATACCGATGTCCAAACGCTATCCACCACCTGTTGGGCCTCGCCCAAACTTAGCAGAATGCTGGGCAGTGACTTCTTTTACTCTCCCAAGCTGCCCCTATCCCACAATTCATGGATCCCTCTAACGGCAGAGAGGCTAGCGTTGCGTACCCTCTAAAAGCTTCGCCTAAACACCTTCGGGGTCCTGTTCCAAGATGCCATATTCGGACACAGCTCGACTTTTCTCGAGAAGCGGAACTTTTGGACAGATTCACTCTCACCAGTTTGCGTAGTTCCCTGCGGGCAGTGATGCCCTCCTACCCTCTAGCGCCCACTGACTTTCCGCCCCTCACACTACTCATAATGGACAGTGAAGGTTCGCACCTGATCTCTAAACTGTATTGGTCATGCCTTAGCCTGAAACAGGTACATGAAAGGGGAGCCCGCCAGTGCCGGGAGGGGGATCTGGGGCACCCGCTTTCAGACAAAGATTGAGCCTTCAGCTGCATGCAAACCAAACTTGTGTCGCCTAATGATAGGCACAAGCTTCTGCATTTCTGATTTACCCATAGGTCATACATCACTCCCGCAGCGAAGGCCAAGTTTGATCCGTCGAAATCATCACAATGCGTCAGGTGCCGCTCACCTTGAACCTGTCTTGAGATCTCAGCATACTGGATCACAGTACTCCAAACATTATCAATTGTGATCTCTTTGACGATGGTGCCATCCCCCAGAGTGGCCTTGTTGGGTATAGTTTCCGAACTCCCAATCTGCTACCATAGATTTATAGCCATTGCTCTGCTACTGGCCAAGAGGGAAATTGCTGTGCATTGGGGAGACCAGATTCATCCCACAAGGGAGGCCTGGCTTTGGAGCATGTCTTAATGTGACATGCAAACCGAAATATATTCCACATTACAGCCACTTGCTTCTCGCCCCCAGGATATTTGGCATCTATTTCGAGCCAATTTGCTCAGGACTCAGTCCAACACCACTGCTCTATCCCCTCCGCCCACGGGCGTCAACGCACCAACACCCACAACTCCCCCACCCTCCCCCCCTGTTTTCAACTCCAAAATATCACCACCCCGTGATACACTTAGATAAGGACCTCCACACACATGGCAGGATACTCACGCACATAATGCCGTTTTGCTGCATTTTCTTTTCAGTTCAAAAAGAAAATTTTATTGATATAGATAAAAGTGTCAGTACAGAGTTCATAGCATTAAATTCCTGTCATTACAATAAAGTTTGCTACAATAATGATAAATGACTCAGACTTATGATTGAATAAGGAAAAAATGATACGATAAAAAAATAAATCATTAAGAAAAGTGGAATAACAAATATTCTAGGAACAATTGAGGGGATCAAGGAGGTTTTAGGACCTCTTGCTGAGATGGTTGCAGTTGGTAATATCGCTTGGCACATGTATCAAGATATATTGTAACAGGTGACCACAAATCTATACGTTTAGCTGCCATATGTATTGGGTAAACAAAGGAGGTGTCCAACCTATGATTATGGCAAACAGCATACCACCATGCCTTATAAGAGATTTTTGTGAAATCCTTCCAATTTACAGTGATTTGCTGAAATGCGACTGCTAATAATAAATCAATAATTTTAACATTGTGAGTAACCTTCTCCCAGCAAGGTGAGAGACTTCCCAAGAAAACATGGGTCAAAGCAAAAGCAAATTTAGCTCCAAAAATTAGGTTAATTTGAGACCATACCTGCTTCCAGAAATTGTATACATTTGGACAAGAGAATAACATATGAAATAAATTAGCGTTCGGAGTAGAACATGTCCAACAAACATCTGATGTGGTCGCAAAACTTTTACTTAAGATAGCTGGTGTGAAAAAGTCTATTATATACAAAAAAAGCGTTTGTGTTATGTTAGCTGCTCTAGATGATTTACGTAATTTGAGCCATAATTTATTCCACAAAGACACTGGCCAAGATACCATGAAATCCTGTTCCCATGCCTCCTCTGTTTTAGACTTCTGCCCTAACGCTATCCTTGCCCTGCAAAAAACTATATAAAGTGGAAGCTTTGGGCATGGTTTTTAACAACGTATGAAGTTGTGAAGGAGGATCCAAAACAATTGGAGCAATGAGCGTGCCCAAGAGATGAGTGTATCTATCCGTCACTGCCTTCTTAAGTAAATTATATTTATGAATGTAGGTGGTAGGTAGGTTAAATATTTGACTGAGTGAGGGGAAAGATAGAAAGTCCATGTGTGTAAATAATTGATGTATCCATATTAGACCTTTCAGTCGCCAGGTCTTCCAATAAAATGGTTTATTACGAATAGTCAGATTTTTGTTATGCCAAATTGTTGAATTGAGGAATAAATCTATATTGTTATGTGTGGGAGTGAATGCAGGTTCCAAAAGTTTAGAGGTCAGTTTGATTATGGGGGTGGACAAGGCCTGTGGTTTGCGTGAAAAGAAAGATATTCATGAAAAGAGAAGGGGGATAAAAAAGACGTTCAACTGTAGTCCATAAAGGACAATCTTCCGTGGGGTCAAGCAACCAACGAGAGGCTTGACGTAAAAGGAATACCTTCTGATATGCTTGAAAATCTGGAAAGTTAACCCCCTTCTGCTTTAGGTCGAATTAATTTAAATAGAGACATTCGGGATCTCTTATTATTCCATAGGAAGGAGGATAGAGAGGAATTGATCTTTTTAAAAAAATTGACGGAAATAGGAACTGGAATGTTGGAAACAGTATATAAAATTATGGGGGACAGCATCATCTTTATGGTATCCAGACGACCCCACCAGGACAAATAGAGGGATGCCACTTGGCAGTTAAGTCTGAGATTTTTTGTATACATTTATTCATGGACAATGACACTGTGTCTGATATTGAAGAAGTAACATGTAATCCGAGATATTTAATATGATTCGGGCTCCAAGTAAAGTTGGAAGTCATAAAATCCGATTTAAAAGTAAACTTAGTCAGGGGTAAGATCTCACATTTATCGTTGTTTAACTTATAACCGGAGATATTAGAGTAGGCTTGTACCTCTGCCAAAAAGGCAGGAATTGAGTCACTTGGTTTGGACATAAAAAGCAAAATATCGTCAGCGTAGGCTGCAAGTTTAATATGGGAGTTGAATGTTTGAAAACCATGTAAATTTGGATTTTGACGTAGTTTAGAGAGAAAAGGTTCCAAGGCCAAATTAAAAGGAAGGGGAAAGAGGGCAGCCCTGACGCACTCCTCTCCCCAGCTCAAAATATGGGGAAATTAAGCCGTTGGCGCACACAGCCGCACGTGGATTAGAATAGAGGAGAGAGATGAGGGACGTAAATTTAGGGCCAAAGCCGAACTGTTTAAGAGTATAAAATAAATAAGTCCACTCAACTCTATCAAACGCCTTTTTCAGCATCTAGAGCTATTGCCACAAGGGATTGTTTTAAGTGGGAAGATTTAGATAAAATGTTAAAGAGGAGTCTCGTATTGTCAGTTATGAACCTACCCTTAACGAATCCAGATTGTTCTTTTCCCAATAAATCAGGTAAGTAGGAATCTAAACGTAATGCTAATGCTTTGGAGAAAATTTTATAATCAATGTTGACCAAGGATATAGGTCTGTAATTTTTACAATATTTAGAGTCCTTGCCCTCTTTTGGTATAAGGCAAATATGTGCTTCCGAAAAAGAACCCAAGGAGCTACCTAGTGTGGTGAAGGAATCGATTAGAGAATGTAACTTGGGCATTATGAGTTTAGAGAAATGTTGATAAAATTCTACGGTGAAGCCATCTGGTCCCGGTGCTTTGTCTTTTTGAGATGTTGAAGAGCAATTAATAGTTCTTGGTGTGTTAGGTCTAACTCCAGAGATGATAAGTCCGGCAACGTGTATTGGGGATTTTGAATATCAGAGAAGAAGTGCGATAATGATTGCTCAGAGGGCTGTGTTGCGGAAGTATATAGTGATTTGTAAAAGGTGGAGAACTCATTCAGTATTTCAGCGTCTTTAAATTTTAAATCTGAACGCTCATCATAGATAGATTCAATATTTAGTCTGTTATGTTTAACTTTTAAGTAATTAGCCAATATTTTCCCTGCCTTATTTTTGCCCCCATAAAATTTTGCACTGGATTTCAACAGATATAATGAAGCGTCCTCCGTTGATTTCTTATTAAATTGCATTTTGGCTTTTATGAGAGTTGTGAGACACTCCTTCGAGTGTGAGGTGTAAAATGAGTGTTCCAATCTTTTAATATCCTGAAGCAGATCTTTAGTGAGCTTACGGGAAGTTTTCCGTTTCTTTGCAACATAGCTAATTATGAAACCCCTCGCCGAGGCCTTGAATGCATCCCATAGAGTGGAAAGGGCATGAATTGGGTTTGATTCAATTCAAAAAACTCTTCGAAGAAGTTAGGGAATGAGGCAGTAAACTTTGGGTCCAGAAGGAGAGCATTGTTAAACGCCATCTCTTGGGGCCCGAATCCTTAGGTAGAATATCAATACCAATCGAGATTGGGGCGTGATCTGATAATAAGATGGGACCAATCTCTGCATGCGCAAGTGTTTGTGAGATGTTATGCGAGACAAATATATAGTCAATTCTTGATTGAGTTTGGTGAGCTGGGAATAAAAGTATACTCTCTAGTGGTCGGGTTACAAAGACGCCAAGCATCCAAGAGTTTGTGTTGATTTATAGCATGAACAAAAGATTTATGTGACTTGTTGGGAACAAAGGAGACTTTAGAATTTCTGTCGATAAATGGGTCAAAAGTCTGGTTACAATCTCCAGCTAAAATAAAATTGTCCTCCATACAGTGAGTAATTCAGCTTAGCCATTGTATGCCAAAAGAGGATTCACCACACGTAGGAGCATAGACATTTAGAAGAGATATTATAACGCCCTTCAAAGATAATTTGACATTCAACCATCTGCCATCAAGATCAGATTCTTGGGACACAAATGAAAATGAAAGAGATTTGCGACAAAGTATCATTACTCCATTTCGCTTGCCATCTCCAGGGAGTAGAAAACCTCCCCACCCAACCTCTCTTCAACTTCAATGACTCAACATCTGAGAGGTGAGTTTCTTGCAGGAATACAACATCCGCGTCTAATTTGGCTAAATGGCTCAAAATTCTCTGCCTCTTGATAGGAGAGTTTAATCCCCTAACGTTCCATGTAATCAGTTTTAATGACATAAGCACTTAAGAACAGGTTGTAATAATAATGTAGCACATAAGTCCAATTCATTATATAAGCAGTATTCAAAGTAAGAGAGATAAAACAGGAAGGAAATAATTGATTTAGTTTCATAGCAAAGCATAATAGATAAGACCAATAACCAGAATAAAAAAGGGAATCAAGTGACAGGATATGAAAAAGAAAGTCCAAGTAGAGAGGTAGAAGGATATCATAAGAGTCAAGATATTTGCAATTGTACTGACTAAAAGAATAGTGAATATAGGAAGGCAAGAAAAGTTAAAAAAAGAAGAGACGTAAATTGACGAAAGAATAGAAACTACAGAAAAGAGACAGAAAACAAAAGACAAAACAAACAATATATCTAAGAGGATGTATGAAAATACCATACTTACGAAGAAGACTCAGGTATACACGGGGGGATGGAGCCACATGAAGCAGGCAACACACCCAGGATCAACGGAACAGAGGGTCGGGGAGAAACCACAATACAAAGGTAATAATCTGTGGGGACAATACCAAATAGAGATTGAGAAAAGCATTGGGGCAAACACATGAAACAAATATTAGAACATTCCAATGCGAGGAGCAGATCAGTAGTAATGATCCATAACTCATTAAACAGTATTACTTCATGAGAACAGTAGCAATAATATCCAAAACTAAGAAAAAACACTTCTGAGTTAACAAGATATTATGCCAAAGAAAACCGGATCTAAAGCGTCCTTAAACAAACTATTAAAGAATCAAATGTTGAATGAGGACGAAGGCCCAGAAGAGTCCATAACAGTAGTTTTATAGGAATTGATGAAACTTTGCAAACGTAACGGGTCTTCATACGACGTTGTCTTGTTGTTATAAGTAACCTTGAAGAGACACGGGTGGAACAGGCCATATCTGGCTCCCATGGAACGTAGATCAGCTCTCATGTTGAGGAAAGCCTTACGTCTGTCAGCAGTGGCTTTAGAATAATCTTGCGCAAAAATAAAGGCGATCCTGACCAGACAATTCTTGTAGAAGCTTTAACCGCTGCGAGCACTTTCATCAAATCCGTGTACTCCAAGAAATATAAGATAACTCCTCTCGGTCTCTGTGAGGGACTAGTGTGAGATGAAGCCCGTCCCAATCTGTGGGCCCGCTGAATGTTGAGTTGGGTTCCCTCTGGCATGCGGAGTAGTTTAGGGAGAAATGACTTAAAGAACGTGGGCGGATCTGAACCTTCAACTCCTTCTTCCAGGCCGTAGATACGCAAATTGTTTCTTTCTATTGCGGTTTCCAAGATCTTCCACCTGTTTCTGGAGTATGGAGACATGGGAGTGTAATTGAGAGACGGTTGTGCATGTCTCTTTCAAAGAGGAAACAGTATTTTCGACTGAGGAGACTCTCACGTCTAATTGAGACCAATTATCTGTTAGGGTTTGCAGTTTGATGTTAGTCTCTTCCATGAAAGGTCGAAGGGCCCTAATTTCCTCAAGTAATAGTTCCATCGAAACAGGCGAGGCGGACTTGGGTGGTGAAGGAGGGTCCTTTTTAAGCCGTTTAGTGAGAGATTTTCCTGCGGTTCCAGAGGATGAATCCATATTTGCTTGAGAATTCTGGTGTGAAGACGGTAGAGAGTCTTCAAACTTAGAGAACTCAGTAAAAAAAATTGAGTTTTTTATAAAGATATGCCTTTTGGGTGGAGAGGATCGGACTCCTTTGTTCCACCCATAAAACGCTGACCCCAGACTCCCACTCCTATTCAGCAGTATAGGAGGAGAAAAATAACTCCAATGCGAGCTTACTCAGAGAAGCTAAGATGGCCACCAAATAGATCTCTCATAAATCCTCAGTCAGCCTTAGCGCCATCACACAGCTTCATACCTCGGTGCTCTGAGGAGAAAACATGCGCTGTAACCCAAACTGAGGTAAACTGGATGCGTCAGAACATAGTCAATGCCATTAGTAAATAATCACTCCGCAATTGCCACCATTCAGTAGAGCGAAATAAGGAAGATTATTTTCTGTGAGGGCTCCTCAAAAAGAATTAAAATGGCCGCCAAACATAAAAAATCGCAAACTTCCTGTGACTCTTGACGTTTTCCTATAAACTTTTACCCCATTGAAGTGAAGAGGTGTCAAACATCTTCTAGGCGTTATGAAATGGTATAAACATCAGGGAGTACTTAATGAGGGGTCCAGCCTGAAGTGCAGGAATGCCGCGATCGCGGTAAAAAATTCAAAATGGCGGCCGCGATAATACGCGGCCAAAAACTAGCAGAAAGTGCAAAAAAGAGTTACTTGCTGGCGACATTCAAGTGCAGCGAGGGTCCCATGATGCTCCTTCCATCTTCCGCCACTTGTATTTGTCCTCCGTTAGTCCCCGCTTGATCTGGAAGTGCGGTTCCTCAGAGACACACCGGGGAGCTTCACCCGTGTGCTGCCATCTCCGTTGGGCGCCAAGCCACGCCCCCCTTTGCTGCATTTTTGGATAGCCACTATCAAACAGAACATCTTTTTGGGAATGCGCACACTGCCCCCTCTGCCTCCCCTCCCCCTCCCCCCACTGTTTTTTCCTCTTTGTCTTGTTCTCTCAGGGTATTTCGACTCTTGCATGAGGTCTGTCATGTTTCCTGTAGCCCACTTGCTGTAGTATAGCAAAATCGCAGTCTAGGACGAGATTGCTAATACTATACTACTGGTTAATCACAGGACCTCCACATTATTGCAGACTTCTCCTCTACAGAAAATGCGATGTCACTGTTTGCCTGCAGTTATTTTTGTTTTCTGTAATCTTTGTCTTTCTAAAAAGCATAATACACAAAAAAAAAAAGAAAGAAGAAAACAAGACCTTAACAGCCTGACGTTACATTTCTGTTTAGCAAAGATTCATTAAACCTTCATCATTAAGAAATACAAAAAAAGCGCCTTAACATATGCCCTAAAAACAGTTACCATAATTCCTATTCCACTGGTGGATCAGCACCTGGCTGTAAAAATGGCAGAGGCGTTTCTGTTTTCGCCACGGTAGGAATGACCAGTCAAAACAGCAGATACCAATCAATATTTCAGAATTTTACCAGAACAGGTTGATAAATTTTTTAAGAAAGGGTTCCCACATTAGATTGGGGATATAATCCAGCTCAATGGCACTAAATTACCTCAGCCTATTATATGTGTACCTCACAGTAGGTATTTCAGAAAACAAAGAACGAACAATTTCCTTTGCGAAATAAGTCTCACTTTTAGGCATCTTCCGAATTACCTCCTGAACCAGGATATGTTCATGTAGATAAAAATATATAAGTGCGAAAAGCATAAGTATGATGGCAGTGACAGGATGCAGCAAGCAACAAGGACTTATCCGACAAGAACTCAGGATGACTGCTGTGTATGATGTTGTGACACTCCTGCGTTGTAGTGATGACTGCTGAAATGATGACACCACAGAGTGGCTTGAATGACCTGTTTTTGGCTGACCTACAGGTAGGAATAGTCAACCGTCGCACAATCAGCGTTGGCCAGATAAGTCAACACAGATTGTCTGAAAATTCTAGCTACTCATTGATAGATGGCACTTACACTTTTTACCATCAGCAACAAAAGACTATGACATGGTCAAAGAAGACAAAGGTTTAAAGATGTTTTCTGCAGTGTCAATTCCGTTCTCCTTCCACTACCGTGACTTCCGGTCATCGCCACTGCTGAGAAGAAACTCATAAGGATACAGGTGAGCAGGGCACGAGTCGAGGGTACACGCGGGTGGAAGGCGTAAACCCACTATTTTCACAGGGTGAACGCCGTCCACCCTGCCAAGAATTTGGGCCCCACTGAATAATGTGCTGACCTCGTCCAGGTGTAATTTCCAAACACCGGGACACTTTCAGCAGTGTCTGCATGTTTTCTGCTTTCCATTTTCAACAAGCAACAATGTGCAGGCGGGGTACGGGTCTTTCTTATTTAAGACTCCTGCTGGGCCCATAACAAAGGCCGAATTTGAGGGGTCATCTAGCCTCCTTTTGTTGGAGTCTCTGCTGGGAGCAGTCAGGAGCCTAACACCTGATGCAAATGAAGCGGAGGGGAAACAAAGGCTCACACCTTGTTAGCACTTCACACATACTTAAGAGAGGCAGCTTTTCACTTTGTTCAGTCCCTTTTTGGGAGATATGCATGCACTGTAAGAATGTAAGATGCATTGGTCTTTCCCAGTATTTACACAAAGCAAATTGCATTTATATAGAGCTTACTACACCTGAGGAGGCGTTGAAATAATTTAAGTACCACTATTATTTCTTGTATAGCCCTACTCATCCCAATGCAGGGTGTCAGAGCGCTTTACATCAACACATGCATATTACATGTACAATAAATTATATACGTTTGTAAATGAATGTACAGGATGTGTTACGTAAAACTGGGGGACTGCAAGGTGTAGATGTCACATATCATCTTCCATAGCTCACAGTGCTATTGTCCTCGCAATGCGCTCAAACGTACACATGATAGACCTGCTAAACATATATGTGAGGGCTTTAGATATGATGTCACGTCTTGTGCTGCCACTTCTTGTAAAGTCGTGGCTTGTGATGGCACTTTCTATGATGTCAATTCCTGTGATGGCATGTGTGATGTCATGCGTCATGATGTTGCGCGCCGTGATGTTGCGCGCCGTGATGTCACTTGCATACTGCCTAACTAGGTTAGTCCCCCCACTTCTTTTTTTAGGACTTGTGCCCTGCAGGTGAGGAGATGAAGTAGGTTATTCCCAAAAACACAGGAGCAAACAGTAGAACATCCTCACACCAACACAAGTAAGACAGTTAAACCTATGCTAGATTCCACTATGCATGCATTCCAGTACCACCCCATTCACCGCTCGTTGTGTTCGCAACTTCACTAGGAGCCCACAGTTGAAGATCACAACACAGTATGTATCGGTGACATTACATTTTCCAATTTCCACTAAGCCCAGTTGAAATTTCTGTTTCACGGATATGATCTCAGTAATTTTGGTAATTTTGGATTACACTTGTTACGCGAAATCCCTGAAACTATGCTATTATGCCATGTTACTTAATTATGTTCTGTTTGTGGTTAAAAAATAAATAGTGCGAGTTTAATTGAACAACCAGAATGACCAGAATGAGAGAGCTGCTGTTTGCAACTTTTTATTTTTTTCCACTTTTTTGGCGTGCAATGCGTCCTCGCATCCAAATTCCGAATTACGGGTTTGCACTTCACGTAATTACACATAATTTCCCATCATGTTTACCTAATTACTCAAAAGCAAATTATTAAAATTTCACGACCTCACCTAAGACCCCCAGGTCCTGGTGCCACTGCACCTGCTGAATTATTGATAGTTACGCCCGTGACTTGCAGAGGCCGATAACAAGTGTTCCCATTTCTGTCCGATTCATGCCCTTAGCAGACCACTAAGACACTTGTATCAACTAGTAACTTCCGCAGACGTCTCGTGCTGCTCACACCCTCTTCCAGCACATCCGCGAGCGCGTTCGGCAGCTAAGTGTATGAACATGTTCCTTCCAGCTGCTTGTGGGTATGTGCTCGAGCCACCTTGATGTTTTTGCTTCCCCTGCCCACAAAAGACACAATATTCGCACAGCACTGGAGACAGCCAATTGACGGAGACATCAGATTACAACGCACACATTGAAAGCAACTCATCCGTTTCAGAACCTCTCCAGTCTTGATGTTGGCGGGGGCACCCGGAGCCGGAGGAAGCCAGAGGCGTTTATTTTTTTGGTCTGGTGCTGATTTAAAAGAAGTATATAATAATACAAAAATGAATGTATTTTTTCTACAAGTTTCCAAAATAGTGATGATGATGGATGGGGGGAAAAGGCAGGGACTTGCAAACCGATGACATAATGGTTTGGCGTGCTAAAAAATATTTCTTGGTAATGATGAGTTTTCAAGCTCCTTATCCATTTAAAGGAGCAGGATTCGTGTTTTTTTTTTTTAATCCCTTGTTCTCTTCCCTATACTTTTATTTTGTGTGTGTGTGCTTTCATATTTCGTTTATTTGTATTTCTGTAAACTAGAGTTAGGTTTTCACAATTAAAAAGTGTTTTGTTCATCAAGGACTGGTCAGGAGTAAAATGAGGGATTGAGGGAATATCTCACCTCGTTAGGGAGGTTGACATGGGGGTCCTCCAGGGCTGGATTTGCAGCAAATCCACAGCCTTGAAAGAGCAGCACATAAACTTCCTGTAGTTATGCTATGTTACTCAGCTTTTGCAAAAGAGGAGTTTGCCACTTATCTGGTCTCTAAGGGGCATATTAGCAAGGCGATTATCGCCACTTTAGCGGGACTTTTTCCCGCTAAAGCGGCGATAATATTATCGCCTTATCAACAAGCTGTCACTAACTGCTGTTAGCGACAGCTTGGAGGCGATAGCGACCGGGTTGGGTGCCGCTTTGCATGCCAGTGATATTTATCGCTAATGGCATGCAAAGTAGGCGTTCCCACCTAACAGCGACTGGAAACAGTCGCTGAGGTCGCTAACGCCTATCAGCGAGGCAGGGGCGGTGATTAGCGAACCAGCGCTAAACACGTTTAGCGCTGGTTTGCTAACACCTGGTCCCACCCTGACTTAGCCATGTAATCCAATGAGAGGTGGATTACATGGCTAAGTCCCCCTCGCACTATCAGCAAGCAGAACTGGGGAACAGTGTGAATATCGCCTTTTTTCAGGCGATATTCACACTGTTCTCCAAGGTTTCTATCGCTTTGGAGATTAGCATTGCTGATTGCACGCTAACTCCGCGATAGAAACCGGCGATGCCTGGCGATAATTATCCAAGCGCTAATTGCGCTTTGCGATAATTATCGCCAGGCATTGCTGATATGCCCCTTAGTGTTGATGCATAGTGTCGCCTGTAAGTTGTGAGTTTACATCTTAGTTAGAGGCTCTGAGGAAAGCACAACCCCTTCCAAAAGCAGCGCTGATTTTCCATGATGTAACAAGGCCTACAGGGAGGATGTTAGTGCTTAGTTTTCAAAACAATGAGGGGCATATTTACATGGAAATGGCAGAGCGCGGTGCTGCAGCAAATCTATCAGCGCCGCTCTCCGCCATTTCCAAAACTAAGAAATGCACTGTATCTACAACAATACGTGGCACCCCTGTGATTTCCCTAGTGCTGGTGCTGAAAATAGCTGCCTAGCGCCAACACAGACACCCTTGCTGCAGGGAATGATTGTTTATGTGCAGGAAGGTGTCCCTTGCTGCACATAAACAATCAATAATGGCGATTTGTTACTTCTGTGTGTGCTAGGAAAAAGAAACAAGGAAACCCTTATAGTCAAAAAGGGACCAAGGGCAGTAGTTATTATTAAGAGACAATGGTCCCTTACAAGGTAAATAATTACCATTAAGCCACAATTTTGCAGTGAAGATTGGGTCCGTTTGTGTCAGAAATTGACAGTTTCAAAGATTTATTCACAATTTAGTTAAAACAAAACATAACATAAACCGGTGAGCGAGGGTACCCTGTCCCGTCCTGCTCACTCACCGGTTTATGTTATGTTTTGTTTTAACTAAACTGTGAATACATCTTTGAAACTGTCAATTTCTGACACAAACGGACCCAATCTTCACTGCAAAATTGTGGCTTAATCGTAATTATTTACCTTGTAAGGGACCATTGTCTCTTAATAATAACTTCTGTGTGTGCAGCATTCTGCAGCACACATGGAAGCAGCAAATTGTCATTATTTAATAATTGTTTATGTGCACCAAGGGACACCTTCCTGCACATAAACAATCTTTAATGGCGTTTGCTCTTTTTATGTGTGCTTCATTCTGTAGCACACATAAAAAAAGCAAAAACGAGGAGAAATAAAAGTATTTCTCCTGGCTACACCATTCTAACGCTTGTAAGTGCATGGCGTTAGTTTTTTAGCCTCAGATTTAACAGATCCATGTAAATCTGGGGCAGAGTCAAAAAGCAATGGGTGTTGCGGTGGAACACCCACAGCAACACCCATTGCACGCCGCTTTCACGCATATACCTGCGTGAAAGGGTACCATATTTACAAAGCGGCGTTAAGCCACAAACAGTGGTTTAACGGCACTTTGTAAATATGGTGCGTGGCATTGCGCCACCGGAACATCAGCAAAAGTGACGTTCCGGTGGTGCAATCCCCTTGTAAATATGCCCCTAAGTGTTAGCGTCCAGTGTTTTGCTCTGAAGCCCCCGGCTGGTGCTTTGAATATCAGGGCTGCCAAAAACCAAGGCTATGTAGTCTTGATTCCACCTCAGACCTCTTTACTCCGCCACCTGACACTCCCTGCCTTATATCTCACTCTTGCAAGTTCTTTATCATCCCTGCTTTCTCCCTTTTTTACGTTTTTTCATCTTTCTTATCCTCTTGCTTTTTTGTGGTTTTCTCTCTCTTGATCTGGGTGAAAGTATGATAAGGAAAACATAAGTGCTGGTCTCCAAAAATAAGTGTTGGTGGGCTCCACCTACAACCACAGACTAAAATGAAGCACTAGTGAATGTCCTATGGAAAGTAGTTCCCGATAGCCGCAGGAGGAAAATGCCCAACGAAACATAAAATCTTCAAGGTGCTAAATAGTTTTGGATATAGGGTAGAACAGAGCTGAAGCAGAGCCGTAGATTCAAGGGCTGGAGCAGAACTGGTTCTGACAGTATTGGAGTGAAGATTCCAACAGAAATCAGGCTGAAGGAGTTGTAACACACTGGTATAAAGGTCAGAGAGTCTTAATATACTTGGAGAATATGAACCACCTGATAGGATGGGACCAGTCCGTGAACAGGAACCATCTGTCAGGAAGGGGCTGGTTTCCGAGCTGGAACCGCCTGACAGGAGTGATCTTTGAAAAGAAACCTATGTCAAGAAGGGGATGTTCTTTGACAGAAACCAGCTGACAGGAACGAGCGCAAGGGGTAAAGCCAGTATTTAAGGCCACTCTGATATAGAGTTCACATCTAAGAGTAAGTCGTTAGTTTTAATGACTCTTTGCTACATATTATTTCAAACCTGTTTACCCATCAATCACATCTGTAGTTGCATTCCTTCTTGTTTACCTTGTGTTAGGTTTACCTCCTAATTCCTCTATGTTCCTCTTGTAGTTGTGCTTGATACCATCGGGTAGCCTTCATCACTGTTATATCCTCAGCTTATGTCTGGTCTAGTTTATGGCGGCGTACTGGGGGGCATATCAACATCGCTGCCAAAATGGGTAAGCTTGATTTACTCACATACTTTACTGATAGATACTGGTCTGCACAGGTGTGTTTACCTGTATTCTACTATTTACCTTTCAACCGGTTCAGTAACTTACCATTCCACCACCTCTAAGGTTACCCTGTGATGTCCTCAGCCCAAGGCAAACCCATTCTGAATGCAAGATCCAGTCCTGCATTAATCTCTCACTTCCTTTCTGTTGTCCTTGATTCCTACAGCAAATGTTTTGCTCACCTTTCTCACTTGCATGCGTGTTCAGGGATGACAGGTGCTTTCAGCGGGTCTACTTACCAGGAACCTGACAAGTTTACATACAGCCTTTCGATTTGCATCTTTTGCAAGATCATCTAGATCTGTATGGCTAATGCATGCAATGCACACTAATACTATTGCTGTATTCAGCGTGCAATGGGGGCGGGGCAGTGACTGTTTTGTGGGGAAGTAGTGTCAAGCACTGGGTATGGCTCATGGATTGGCCCTGCTCCCAGAGTTTGTTGAGCATCAGCCAAGGCTGTGGCTAGCAGGATCTGGGAAAGTTGGCCCTTGATCTAGCGAATGGTTGGTATGGCCAATGTCTTTGCCTTGTGGGTACTTCTGCATGAAGCTGTAAGCATTCAGCCAGGCCTTTCAGGGAATGGCTATAGGATATGCCAAGAAGACTCAGAGGAAAGTTGCATTCAGTGCAGGACTTGGCTAGCGGCTAAGACTTACAACTGAGAATTTTGGGCGCAGCTGAAAGCTAAGTCCAGTGGACTTTAGAAAACAGCTTCCTTTAATGTATTTATAATGTCAGTGGTGATGTCATGAGTGACATCTTCTATGATGTCTTGAACTATGTAATGGGGAGTTATGGTCGTGTATATCCTGATAACAATTTGGTTTTTAATGATCTTAGATGGTAACCATGATGTCCTCTTTAAAGTAAGTTTGCCTTGTCACCTGCTTTCCCAATAGCCGAAGGCCCCCACTACACATGCGTATATAAAGTAATAAATATATCCTTTATAAAACTAAGGGTAAGAGTTATGGCTGAATAGGGATTGATGGTGGCTACAAAACAAACCCTTAAAACACATGGAATTCACAAGTTATGGTAACAACTTAACTTCACCTCCTTTCACCATGATTCAGCCTTGTTATGCTATGTTTTGTTATGTTACATTATGTTATATTATTTGGATTTATAAAGTGAAGCTCATCACCTGAGGGGTATCCGGGCGCTGGAGCAGGTGTGAAGGTCAACTGCTGGGGGTTAGTTGAAGAGCCAATCTTCAGCTTCTTGCAGAAATCCATAAACGAGGAGGCGGTCCTTATGGGTAGACGGAGGTCATTCCACGTTTTGGGTGCGAGGCCTCCTGATCTGCTTTTGTGGTTGCATGAAAGAGAGTGAGGCAGAGCGTAGGTGTCTGGTGAACTAGTGGCAGTGGAGGTGGCAGTTGAGGTAGGCTGGTCCAATGTTGTGCAGTGTCTTGTATGTATCTTTGAGCAGTTTGAATTGGCAGTGTTTGTGTATCAGCAGTTATTGGAGATCTCAGAGGTGGGGCATGATGTGGGTGCCCTGTGGGAGATCCAGCACAAGTGTAGCAGCGACATTCTGGATGGTCTGAAGACGATGGAGGAGGTGGTTGGGTATTCCGACTTATAGTGTTTTGCCGTAGTCAATTCTGCTGATAACTAGGGCTTGTGTGACGGGACATCTGGTGATCTTGGGAATCTATCTGAAGATTTGTTTTTAGGTTGTGTAGCAAATTAAACAGAAGGAGCTCCCTTTACTAAACTTCTGTCTACCACCAAACACTGTTTCCATCATCAAACATGTTCTCACACATACAATACTACATTTCATAATGTAAAATATCACAAAGTACATCCATAATGAAATTATACTCATACATATACATAATCAACCTCTCTTTCACATACACCTTCCACAAGCGATGGAGGTGTAAGGGTTAGGGTTATGTTATTACTATAACTTATGAAGTTCATGTATTTTTAGGTTTCAAACTGTTGCCTGTGTTAAACCGCTGTCAATCATTTCACTATGTTTCTTCATTTCATCATTATTTTTTAAAATTGTATGACTCTCCTAATGGTAGTAAGAAAGCGAGTGAGCAGGTTGCTATCAGCTGCGCTGGGCTGCTTTAGTTCTGATAAGGATAACACGAACTGTTTAAAATGGTCTTGGTGCTCAG
Organism: Calotriton arnoldi; assembly: GCA_963921515.1. Classification (NCBI taxonomy): domain Eukaryota; kingdom Metazoa; phylum Chordata; class Amphibia; order Caudata; family Salamandridae; genus Calotriton; species Calotriton arnoldi. Next base: position 317,131 of record CAWUFW010013212.1, read on the forward strand.
TAACCATTGGGACTAGGGCACTCCTTTGTTTGTTGTGCTGCAAAGTAATGAGGATAAAGGAGTACAGGGCAGCTGACACTAGCCAAGGCACACTATTCACTATTGCAAAGAGGGTGTTGGCTCAGTTGGTCATAACCCTCCCACCTTGATCAAGGGTGTGGGGTGGAAGTTTTTCACCTTCCTTATCTTGACCAAGATGGTGGTGCTTTGTGTTGGGCCTCCCTATTACTCCAGAATAGTGCATTATACTTGCTCCAAACCTTTGCATTGCCCAAAGGAGAGGGTGATTTGTGCTAGCCCCCTACTTTGTATAAGGAGGGATATATCGGTTTCCTCCAAAATACACAAAGGCGTATTTCATTTTTTAATTCTCATTTCCCAACCATGAGCAGTGGTGGGCTGCTATTTAGGCCCTGAGAACTCCATGAATTGTCGAAGTCAAAGGAGTAGGTGTAAACTTCATTTTTAAATCAGTCCCAAAGTTCATGAATATCAGAAAGGATTAAAATAATATATGGCATGATGTGGGTCTTAGCACCCTGCCCAATGGGGGTGAGGAGCATTTGGCTGCATTAACAATTGCCGGCCAAAGGAGGAGAGAGTATACTCTCACCCCATCAAGACTAAGATTCACGAACATCTAAAGTGTTAGATTTAGAGGTCTTGAGCTCCCTTCACTGCTTTGCCCAGTGGTGGGAGGTGTCAGTTGCTCAGGTCATCCATGGCCCAAAATATGGTGTGAGACACAGAAGACCCGGATAGCTGGCAGCTCTTTGGTGCCATCTGTGGAAATGTAAAGACCTTAGAAGAACAGGTGTTGGCTGCCCTGTGATGCTTTTATTTATTTACTTGTGAATCTGGTATTTGCTCTGAGGCAAAGGGAGATCAACAAGAAGCAAATATTCCCACTTCTCTTGGGCAACATGGGGTTGTAAGCAAATACCCCACTCCACACTTCAGCAGTATAGCAGAGAAAAGTGTTAAAAGCACTCCTTTGCTCAAGGCAAGGGTAATCAAAGACCACTCCCGAAGTAGGACAGTGCGGCCGGAGTGTAAATGGGCCTCTACCATTGAGCCCTTGATCAAGGTGGGTGGAATGGGGCAATCGAGGAACATATGACACCAGGGTAGCATACAGGTACTACAAGTGTTACATTTTAAACCCTCCACCCTAGAGCAAAGTGGTCATTAGTAAGCCTTTTATAAAAGTGATGAGCAACTAAAGAGTTTGAACATTTTCTGCTAAACCTCAGAGTTGACCAAAATAGATGGTTGATTTACTCAGGCTATTGCTAAGCAGAAGGAGGAAAATGTACTCCTTGGCAAAACAGAGGGCTTTACCTTTAACTCTATCCATTATTACCTTAGAATGTCCTCTCCTGTCAACCAGTATAGGTACAGAGCAGTGGTTCACAGAGGCAACCAAAGGCAGTAATTGGTTGACAACGATTACTCCTCCCCACCTTTCCAGTGTCCTATGGCCATCTGAGCAGCTGTAGATTCGTGGAGCAGTAGGCTTTCCCTGTAACTGTGTGAATGATCAGCGCTTCCCAGGGGCGTAGTGTTCAATAGTGCAGGAGGTGCTAAGGCCAGGGGCCCAGGGATTTTACTGTCCAGCCAATATAGTGGGGTCACTTACTTTGCATGATCAAGTCCCATGGCACCATTGCAACCCCACTGGTGCTACCCTCAGTTCTGTGATACCATGCCTGCCTGATGACAGCCTCCCTTGCTGCTGCTCTTTCTAAGATCTATCAGGAAATGTAAGAGAATCGAGATTCTCCCACTTCCGTCCATGGTAGATATTGATTGCTAGCTGAGCCAATCAGAATGCAGCATTAAATTAATGCTTTCAGATGCCCCAATTTGCAATAATACTCTGACGGAGGTTTCCTAGATTCACACAAATGCGAAAACTCATTGATTCAACTTTCAATTCAGCCCACAGCCGTATTTAATGCAACGGTTTAGTTAGGAAGCTGTAGCTAACCTGAATTGTTCACTGTCTCCTCCAAGTGTAGGGTGAGTATTATAGAGGGCCACCATTGTTAGGGAACAATACGTCCAATAGAGGTACCCAAGTGTCAGCCGCGGCCCATGCAAGTAAGAGCGGTGGGGCAGTGGGGTCGGGTGGGGGGGGATTTCGACGGATGATGACGAGGGAAAATTAAATAAATAATTAATTTTCTCTCATCGTTGTCTGTCGAAATCCTTCCCACCCGGCCCCACCACTCCACCGCTCTTACGTGCACAGGCCGCGGCTGCCAAATGTGGCAGTTCCTGGCCATGGTTTGTCTATTGCTAAACCTGGCACTGCCCACTCTGCCTCTGGTCTCAGGGGTCATGAAGGAAGCAACAATAAGAGTAAATGCAAAGAGTGTTCTCTAATGTTTACAACTTTTCTCTTCTTTTCCCTTCCCATATCACCTTAGCAGCAAACTAGATCCTTTAATGGGCTAAGGGACAGGGTGTCACCAATTTGATGTCTTCAGGGGAAAAGGATGGACCGTGCCACGTCCACTACCAGTGACAATTCAAATAACCCAGTCAGTGGCACAGCATCTTCAAAAACGTGATATTACTTCTCAAAAGTAACAAATGTAAAGCAAATTAAAGCTAGGAATGAAATGGTGTTCCTTGACTGAGTCAGACTCCAAAATTTATGAAGTCTTGAAATTTGTAATTTATTGTCAATTGTTTGATGGTAACCCAAGATTAATATTTGGACCCACTGAAGGACTAAGAATCACAGCTGAGGTCCGGTCTCAGCCTGCAGTGTGCTTCCCATGTTTCCAAGAGAGACCTTCTGCTTTCCAGGAATTTCTTCCGAATGCCGTCTCTGTTACAGCTGCTTCAGTTTCCTTCAGGATATGTACCCAATTTGCAGCACATCTGTTTTTTACCTCAGTGAAAAGTTTATAAATCACTTACAGCTCTTAGTAATCTTTGGCTTAGTGGTTCAAGAATAATGAGAAGAAATGCCTGACAATTTCTAGCTATTAAAATGTACTCCACATGATAAAAACTGCCCCTATCATCAGACAGTCTGTGTGCTGCAATAGCACCACGGCAGCCCCAATTCCTTCTCTCCTTTCAAGCTATAATCCTAAAATGTTGAGATGGATGGTTCACATCTGGATCTGGTTGAGGAGCTTCCTGCAGTGGTCTGTGTAATGAAGTAGCGATACTTCCAAAGGCTTGGTGACCTTGTATCGAACCTGCCATGATCTAATTCCTATCTTCTGTTCTGTCTCCACCACAGGTGGCCTTGAGTAACAGGAGACCAAAATGCATCATGGCAGACAGGATATATCCAAATCAATAAGGTAGGGGCACAGTCAGTCAACCGTCAGACCTAATGTGTGGTTCATTTTGCCAGACACACTGGATACACTAGCCAACCAGAGGTGCAAAATGGAGCTATAATTCTCCCTACACATACCAGATCTAGGTTGCGTCAAACGCAAAATTAAGGGAATAAAATGGCTGCCAGAAAAGTCAATGAAGGACAGTGGAATAAACCTTCAAGGGGGCAAGTCACAGGGCACCGCAGTAGTAAAAAAGGGTAGGTCTTTAGGGTGAAATGGAGAGAACAAGCAAATGTCACCAGTACTGAAAGTTTTTCACAGGCATAAGTTTTGAATCAATATAGTGCAATGAATCACAATATATTGGACGACAATGGAAGCAATAGGCCAGTATGCAAGAAAAGCAAATCCTCTCTTTTTAATGCCTCACAATGGACAGCTCCTTAGTTGGTGGAAAACAGAAAATCGGTAGAGAAATATTGATGCTGGACCGCAGTATGCTGGAGAGGGTGCTGCCAGTTTTATAAAGAAACAGAGAAAGCTATCTTAAGCTAGACCATTAGGATCAATTTTGTAGACATAGTTATCGCAAGTTAGAACTTTCATTTACACTTGCATGCAGTGTACAAGTGTGTGTGGTGCAAATAAAAGGGGAGTGTCAGTTATCTTGCTTTCACTGTTTAACAGGTGCCTGTCATCCACACACTGTTCCTACATTGTACTGATGGCAAACAGATCAACCCCATGCAACCACAATGCCATAAGCACAGTAACACAAGGCTCTTGCGATATCCCTAAAACATGACTGCTTGCTGTACCCAGGGGTCCGGTTCTACTTCTGACTGACATGAAAGCATCATACCACCTTTCACCAAACCACATGTGTGACACAATGCACTCTGGGAATTGGGCATCTATGGTGTCAAGATGGACAACCCTGTCCAGATCATCCCACTAGCCAGATGAACCCATCAGCCATTCAGGCTCTTTGCCTCACGCACCATCATGCAATGCCATGTGCCCCCATATCACTGACTAATGTAGGGTGCTCCCAACCACCCTGGCCATGCCTGGCCTCATCGCTCCCCTAGCTCATACACATACTAGGTACTTTATTTTGAATATATTACATTGTGTATGGCATCCTGGAAACAAAGATCACCTCCACTTCTTGCTAGTTTCTATGTTCAGGTACTCTGTTATGCATTCTTCAATTCAACCCATAGTAGTGAATGAATGGGTGGAGACCCCATCCCATTCCTGTAGATCATGATACATGCCAAACACCAGTCACTAACTTGAATTAGGTTCTTAACTCTCTCAAATTTCCAAATTCCTCCTGCCATATGAAGTTAGATCCTTATAACTTTCACTTACAATTTTAAATCGACATAGCAGCTCCTGGTGCAAAACTTGACCTTCCTGTGTACAACAGAGAAGAAAACCCTGCAAACCCTCCGCAAATCATAAAAAAACAGAATCAAGAGCTTCTTGCAACACTGAGTCTCTTTTTCTAGGTCTGTCATGTGCGCACTTCTACAACCACCCATATTGTTAGTCTCACTGGTCGACTGAAATGACTAAACACAAAAGTTTTCCTCCGCATTGTCATTGCACACACCCCTGAACAAACCACAACAAACGCAGCCTCTGTAACAATAAATAGTTGGTATTAAGACTCGATGGCTTCTGACCTACCACAACAAGTCGGCACATGACACACTTTACATGCTCATAAGAAGCACCTACCGCATCCAGACATATAAGATATTTGATGGACATGCCCACATTATGCATTGACCTTTAAGGCCAAAAGGTAGTACCCTCAGAAGTCCACACAGAGCACCTGACCACTATAAGCAACTCAGCAACCCTAGGGTGCACTGGTCCCAGAGGTACAAACACAACACCCTCTGATTTCCACAAACAGCAACTGCTGAGTCACTGAACCCGCACACACCTCACAGACCAAACACAACCCCAGGTCCCATTCGAGAGGTAGCAAACATACTGGAAATGTTTATAGGAAAGTCCCCAAAAATATGACTGCATAAAATGTTCTCTTCTTCTTCCTCCACATCATGAGTCCTGCATGGCCAAGGGTAAAGTGGCTGGTGTTCCTTAGGCTACTTTACAGCCTTAAACATTGTTGTTTCAATGTATAAATATTACCTCCAATTATGTACTGCAGGTTCTGATGACTTCTGTAATCCTCGTTCCCTTTCCAGGAACGAAAATGTTACCGCCTATAACATTCACCCTAGGCATTCCCAAATCCTTTCTGCTTTCTGGACAGCACTAAATAAGAATAATTCAATGTTGTTACTGCAGACGCGGCCCGAACTGAACCAATGAACACATTCCACATGAATCAACAACTCCTGCCATATGCCTGTCTTTTTCAATAAAAGGGTGTACAAAAATTAGAGTGTAAATCATCAGAGGGTGTGGTGCGACTCTTGCACAACTGAATTCTGCATATCCTATTCCTGGTTTCTATAAACTTCTTGACCATGCACACATCAAGGAAAAGGCCTGCAAACAAGTAGTAGGCATTAAAGCAACCCTCGACTAATGATGGGTATGTACATCCAAACACTGGGCCAAAGCCTGGTCCCAACAACTGATATCACTGTGTAGGTTGTGTTGGCTGCTCTACACTCCACCCACAGGCTCATAAATGCACTACCAAACACATTCTCACCATTGACCAACCCCAATTAAGGCAACCCCAAAGTTGGATCAATAATAAAACATGTATGCACACCCTAGATAGCTTTAACATGCACTGTAGAACCTGCAGTAGGCTGACCCACTTCACAGCAGTCAACAGTCTGCTGTGCTTCCCCAATGCCTTCAGTCCTGGCATGGTGAGGCCTCTCTCACCACCTCCATCTTCTTCTCTAAGAGGAGGATGTTACTAAAACTGACTACACAGCTCTGCCACACCTTGATCACCTAAGCCCAGTGCCTTCTACAAATCACACTAGAAGTCTCAACAAATCTGAACAAATCTGATGACAGACTATAATATTCCTACGCTTTGGTGAACGAAGTTAGGCCAAGTCCCACCCAATTCGCCTACACAACACATTCCATCTGCATCCACAGCATGGCCCAAATCATAGTCCTCAACTGTTCAAGAGAGGAAAAATATAAACAAACCCCTGAAAAAATCAGTAAAGTCAGACCAGATACAGTGATCGACAAAGGCCAGGTGGAAAGATCCAATCTATGCCCGGGATGGAGGCCATCTGCACTACAACAAAATTGTTCTCAAACTCCTACACAATCCCACACAATATTTCTCCCATATTGCAAGCATTTATCTCACTTTGTGAAGACCTGTCTGTGATGAACATTATCACTGCACTTCTTGCTAACATAAAGACAAACAGCTGTATCTATGTTGAACACCGAAGCCCCGATTCTGAGTTAGGCGGTGCAAATATACCACATGGAATTTCGCTCTGCCTGATCCAGACTGGGTAGGTTTTTCCACACCTGTTTTTCTGGGCATGGGAGAACCATACCTGATTTTTCAGGCCAGTAATTCTGAATGGAATATTTGCATAAGGCTTTGCCTGCAGCAGCAGACAAGCCTCAACCCTTGTTTTTTTTTATTACCAGGCACGGCCATGAAATGCTCCTCCCTGCTAGAAACAAAAACCTCCTTTCAACCCCTATTTCCCCATCTCATACCTCACCCCAACAACAGGCTCTTGCATAAACTAACCATTCTCAGACTGTGGTCGCTTCACTGCTGCCATTGCAACCGCTTCCACAAATACCACTGCATAGTTGTTCATAAGGAAACAAAGAACTGACACATTGAGAAGTGAAACAATAGCCCTTTCGCTGATATACTGATCGCTGATATCTTATGGCACTGAAAGTCTCAATGGACAACAATTGCACCTCCTCATTGACAACACAACCCACCCAAGGTCCTACTACAGAGGTGCGTTGATTTCAGACGTGCTGACTGGTCGAAATATATTTATGGACACTGGAACAACTGAAGATCACCTGAAGGACAGAAGAAAAATATGCCTCTTCCTCAATATGCAACTCAGAAAGACATCAATTGAAAATTTTAACTGACCGTACTTGAATTGGCCTCACCTTGTTTGCCACTTGAGATGCTAAACCCCCAAATCCTACAACATCATCATATTCCTCGCGCAGGTCTACATTGGGAGATCCATATGACTTAGTTTTGGTGACTTGTTTGCTGCAAAAATATTCCAGAATAACAATAGATAAACCCTTCTTGGCCTTGAAAGAGTGCTCAGCACCAGCAATTAGAGCTAAATATACACTTATTGTAACTTTCAAGACCTCACAGCAGATGTCTAATGACTGCACAATCCAGATTTGCCCTGAGGAATAAAAGTGCCATTTCATCACAGAATTATTAGACTTCTTTGGACACATCCTCTCATCCATAGAATATTCTCGAACAGGTTCCGTGTCTGTCGGCAGGCTGCACAGTTTTTTGGGGCTAATTAGCTACAGCGGCAGGTTCATCCTCAACCTGGCTATTGTCAGCCCCATCCTGAGGCTTTATGAAAGCCTGTACCACAGGCACTTGTACCTTGAACATCAGTCAGGTGGCACTTGACTTCAAGTCACAGTCAACAACAGCTTAATGCCAATGCTATTTCTGTTGGACTTGAAGTAATCCTTACACAGGTCTCAAGGCATGGCATCATTTCATTGGATACCAATGCGTGAAGGGCAGTTGTGTAATGCAAAATGATGGCACTCTCCTGCAGAATGGGATGAGGGGCACCTTAGATTCCATATCTCACGGAGTTTCATTGGCCTTCGGCTGAATAGGGCCCAACCCTGAACCGCAGTGGCCTGCATTACGCCCTGCAGCCGGGGCCTGATTCTGATATATCCACCTGTATATAACTGGGCACTTGTACGTAGTCTCTACTAATCACAAGTCACCATTTTAAACCTTTGGTGACACATCCTTCAGCACCCTGGGAGTCAGATGCTTTAACTACGGCATTGCTCTTGCCAAGTGACCCATGGGCAGGACATGGCAATCAGGCAGAAAACATATTTAATTATACCCCTTCTTCCAAATACCAGACTTATTCTCCCATTACCATTTCTTTTGGGCCCCTCAATTCCAGTATTAGAGAGGATTGTGTTAATTTTCATGTGCTGTATGCCGTTGTCCAGGGCAGCAATACTCTGCACCGTCCAGCTCACTTTGGAGGCATGCCCCCATGACTCATGATGTGCACATTCACCCATGCCCTCAAATTTCACCCAAGAGGTTCAAACTCTGCTGTGTGCATTCTATCTAACAGGTGTGCTGGGAGACCGCCAATCTAATTTGTTTCACTTTTTTTTTGTAAAGTACTTTACAAAACTGTTAGCTATCTCAGAGCACTTTGTAGCGTGGGCAAGAGGGAGGGGGAGGAGACAATTACAGCTGACACAGGAGAAATGTCTGATGAGGTTGTTAATTCAAGTTTATAATCAGTTGGCATGTGCTGTAGAGCTGGATCAGCTCCAAAGAGTACCAAGTGCAAGGGTGAACCACAAGGCCAGTTAGATCCAGGGAGAAGTGTTTGCTACTCTGTGCAATTTTACAGTAAAATCATTGAACAAGTGTTAGTAGGATGGTAAAACATTGGTGGAGAGATCCAACAGGTTGGCAGAAAGATGTTCTTCTGTCTTAGGCATCTGACTAGGTATCCTAATATAAGGGTCTTGGTGTGATATTGCTCGAGGAAGATGGCTGACAAAGAATAGTGCTGTGAAACCGAGTCATAGCGCAATTTGAAGAGGTCCGCCTACTGTCTCTTGCAGAAATTGAGAAAGCCTCCTAGGCTCAAATGTTCAGGAAAGGTGTTTCGGAGTGCTAAGCCCTTATCATGCAAGGTTCTGCCATCAACTGTTTCTACTTTGACTAACAGGACGGTGAGCTTGCGGTGAGGTGGAAAACTTCAGTTGTGTAGATAGTTGGTAAAACGCTGATAGGCTATAAAATGTATGCTGAAGCACTGACATGTAGTGCCCTGTGGTGAGGCATAGTATTGTGAATTGCATTCTTTTGCTAATGCCAAGCCAATGAAGGACTTTCAGAAAAGAAAGGTGTGATGTAGCCAGCTCGTTCTTTAGTTTTTTTTCGTTTAAAAAAAGAGTTTATTCAAGAAAAAGAAAAAAGAAAATACAATAAAAAACAGATACATAATATGATATGAGAACATTTAGTCATACATGAAGTCATGTTTACAGCGTTAATAAAGAGAGGGAGGGGGGATATAGGAATGTATAAAGCTATGAAAAAAAAAAGTCTGATCACTTATCAAGATTATCAACAATATACTTATATTAAACATGCATAAACAATCATGAAAACAGAATCTGGAATGTCAAGGAGGTTTCAAGACTTCTTGCTTTGAAGTACCACGTGCATGGGCAAGTCTAGCTTGAAGATCAATAAACTTTGTAACGGGGACCATAACTGTAAGCGCTTTACAGCAAGGGACAAAGGGTATAGATAAGCTGGGCCCAATCTGTGGTTATGGCAAACTTCATACCACCAAGCTTGAAAGGATAGATTAGAAAAGTCTTTCCAATGTTTAGTAATTTGTTGAAAAGCTACTCCTAAAAGCAAATCCAAAATTCGTATATTCGAAGAGCAATTAGACCAATCATCAGATAGAGAGCCTAAAAAAATATTAGTAATGGAGAAGGATATTGTAGAGCTAAAGATAAGGGTAATTTGATTCCAAGCACGTTTCCAGAATTCATGAACATAAGGGCAGGTAAAAATTAAATGTTTTAAATCGGCATATGTTAAGGAACAAGACCAGCAGGTATCAGGTATGTCAGCATTTATCTTATGAAGAATTGTGGGGGAAAGAGGCAATCTATTGTATATAAAGAAAAGTGTCTGTGTAGTGTTAGCTGCTCTAGAGGATTATCTAATCTTGAGCCAAATTTTGTTCCATAAGTGAATGGACCAATCTGCCTCTAAATCATGCTCCCAGTCCAACTCCACTTTGGTTTTGTCCCTGGTAACCTTTGATTTTCATAGGTAAGCATATATGGTGGATGAGGAAAAAAGAGAAAGAGCAGCTGGGTCATAGGTGACTGCACCACCACGACTAGTCACTTTGTTATTAACAGTATTGCCCACCTCAAATGGTCTGCTGCCTATAGACCATAAATGTAACAATGTTAGATTAATTGGATGTGAGGCAATATATAAACACAAACAATTCAAACAAATTCAGTACACAAAACCACATCAAAGAAAGACATTTGCATATCAACGTTTTCTGGTCTTTTTATTCTCTGATGTGCTTCATGTGATAAAACCAGCCAACGCGTTTCGCCCAAACATGGGCTTCTTCAGGGCAAAAACAAGGAGGAATAAGATGTATCCTCAGACGTTGGATCAAGAAAGATTGGATCAAATCCTAGAGCATATGGGTGAAGATCATGGTAGAAATGTGACAGGACATTTCCCGGACACGGCTCTTCGTATAATCACGGCTAATACCGTTCGATGTACATTAATCCCACGTATACTTATTGGACAATTCTTCTACCATGATCTTCACCCATATGCTCTAGGATTTGATCCAATCTTTCTTGATCCAACGTCTGAGGATACATCTTATTCCTACTTGTTTTTGCCCTGAAGAAGCCCATGTTTGGGCAAAACGCGTTGGCTGGTTTTATCACATGAAGCACATCAGAGAATAAAAAGACCAGAAAACCTTGATATGCAAATGTCTTCTTTGATGTGGTTTTGTGTACTGAATTTGTTTGAATTGTTTGTGTTTATATATTGCCTCTCATCCAATTAATCTAACATATATGGTGGATGCTTTGGGGCAAGTGCCAAGAAAAGTACGAGCGAGATTGGTAGTAGTAGGAGATGAAATAGGAGAGAGACCAGCTTGATCAATAGCAAGACTCAAAGCATTGCGCAGTAATTGGTAATTATTTCGAAATGAGAGGGAGATTGAATAGAGATCGAGCCTGAGGAAAAGACCTGATTGTACCATTATGGACTAGCTGGTTAACCCATAGTAGACCTTTCTGCCTCCATGCTTTCCAGTAGATGGGCTTACTCTTTATCGTTATGAGTTTGTTGTGCCATAACGTGGATTGTAGGAATGCTACCATGTCAATGGACTTCTCCAATAATAGTGTATCCAATAATTTATTTGTATGTTTAACAACGGGAGTGGATAACTTTTGAGGTTTCCGAGTAAATGACAGATATTCTTGAAAGGAGAAGGGAGTAAGGTATCAATGCTCAAGCATGACCCAAAGTGGGGAATCCGGTAATGGTCCCAGTAACCACAGAGAGGATTGACGCAATATAAAAGCTTTGTGGTGATTAGGAAAATTGACGCCCCTTTCCAGTTTTCGACGTGTGAGTTTTGATAAGGACATACGGGTCCTCTTATGATTCCAAAGGAAGGAGGATAACAAGGAGTTAATTTTCTTAAAAAAGGTTTGAGGTATGGCAACTGGCATGTTAGAAATAGTGACAAGAACTATCGGGGATAACATCATCTTTATAGTGTCTAATCTCCCCCACCAGGAAAGGTAGAGAGGGTGCCACTTGTCTATCAAGGCAGATATTTTCAAAGAGCATTTATCTAAATTAATGGAGATCGACGATTTAATTGTTGCAGAGAAGTACATACCCAGATACTTTATATGTTGGGGGTTCCATTTAAAATTAGTTATTTTAAAATTATCTTTAAAGGTAAATTTAGTTAAGGGTAATATCTCACATTTGTCACTGTTTAACCTATATCCTGAAACAGAAGAGTAAGCTTTCACTTCTTGTAGGAATGTAGGAAGGGAGGAAGGTGGTTTCGAGAGAAATAATAAAATATCATCTGCATAAGCCGCCAGTTTAATGTGCGTCTTTTCAGATGCAAACCCAAAAATATTCGGATTCTGGCGGATTCTAGATAAAAAAGATTCTAAAGCTAGATTTAAAGGAAAAAGGGATAAGGGACATCCCTGTCGAACACCTCTTCTCAAATTAAAGTATGAGGAAATAAGGCCATTCGCAAAAATTGCCGCCCTAGGATTTGAATATAGGAGAGAAATTAAATTAACAATTTTTGGGCCAAAACCAAACCATTTAAGTGTTGAAAAAATAAAAGGCCAGTACACTCTATCAAACGCCTTTTCCGCGTCTAAAGCGATAGCAGCCATGGAGTCGGATGTATGAGACGTTTTAGAGAGTATGTAAAAAAATAAGCGAGTATTGTCTGTCAAAAAGCGTCCTTTGACAAAACCAGATTGCTCCTTACCTAAGAGATCAGGAAGAAATGACTCCAATCGCAAGGCCAAAGACTTTGAAAATATTTTATAATCAATATTCACTAAAGAAATTGGTCTATAATTTCTACAAAAACGTGGATCCTTGTCCTCTTTGGGTATGAGACAAATCAGGGCTTCCGAAAAGGAACCAGAAGAAGTACCTGCCTATAAAAAAGAGGTTAGAAGTTTATGTAACTTGGGGAGAAGTAAATGAGAAAAATATATGAAAAACTCTACAGTAAAACCATCTGGTCCTGGGGCCTTATCTTTTTAAGCGTATGTAATGCAGTATGCAATTCCTTCGATGAAATCAAATATCAAGTTCCAATGAGTCAAAGTTTAGATGAGCATCAAAAGACTTTTCGATGGAAGAAAGATAGTCCGAAATGGCATCATCTGTAGGAGAGGACTCCGGTGTGTACAAGGATTCATAAAAACAATAAAATTCTTGCAGAATCTCGGAATCTTTGTATTTTGGTAGCTGTTGATCATCAAGTATCTACTCAATGTTGAATTAGTGTTTTTTAACCTTAAGATAATTTGCCAGTATTTTGCCAGATTTATTCTGACCACCATAAAATTTTGCACTGGATTTCAGCAGATATAGAGAAGCATTCTCAGTAGACTCCTTATTAAACTTAAGTTTAGTAGCTATGAGTTCTGATAGACAATCTTTCGACTTGGTAGTATAGTAGGAATGTTCCAATCTCTTTACCTTTGCAAAAAGGTCTGTGGTATTTTTGCGGGCAGTATGTCATTTCTTGGAAACGTAATTAATAATAAAATCACGGGCTACGGCTTTAAAAGCATCCCATATTGTGTGAAAGGGGAGGTTTTCAGATTCATTAAAAAGAAAATATTCCTAAAAAAAGAGGTAAAAGAGGAAGCAAAAACGGAATCAAGTAGCAGCGAGTTATTGAAGCGCCAACGCCTGGAGACATTTGGTTTGCTAAGTATATCTAATGAGATAGAGACGGGAGCATGGTCAGATATTAATATAGAGCCAATTGCTGCAGATCGTATGGATTGAGAGATGTTATGGGAAATAAAAATGTGATCAATGCGTGACTGTGTCTGATGTGCCGGGGAGAAGAATGTATATTCTCTCAAGGTGGGATTGCATAATCTCCAGGCGTCTATCAATTTTCTATGTTGAAAGGATTGCAAAAATGATTTATGTGCTTTAGTTGATATGAAGGAAGTCAAGGAGTTACGGTCGAAGAAGGGGTCTATGATTTGATTGTAATCTCCCTCCAAAATGAGATTATCGTGTGGACATTGCATCAATTTCTTTGCAAGGTGAGACCAAAAAAGGGAATCGCCTGTGGTTGGTGCATAGATATTAAATAAAGAGAGTGGAACCTTCCCAATCAGTAAATCCGTAAATAACCAGCGGCCCACATTATCATTTTCTTGAGAAACAAGTTTAACACAAAGAGATTTGTGATACAACGTGATAACACCATTTCGTTTACCGTCACCCGAAAGAAGAAGACTGCGCCTACCCAATCTCTCTTCAATTTTAAGGATTCGGTCTCTGTAAGGTGTGACTCTTGAATCATTGCTATGTCTGCTTTCAATTTAGCTAAATGTGTTAAAAAACGTTGTCTTTTGATCGGTGAAGTCAATCCTCGTACATTCCAAGAAATAATATTCAATGACATAAACGAATTATTAAAAGAACAAATTGAAGTAAACCAGACAGACTATAGACCTGATAAAATTTAAACCACAGCATCATGTATAATAGGAAAAACACAACACTGAACATCATGGATGAAGAAGAAAAGAATGTCATAGATAGAAAAATAGAAGAAGAACAATTAAGGGAGGGAGATAATGAGAAAAGGAAATAAAGAGGCAGCAAAGGGTAAGAGACAAAAAATAAGAGAAAAAGAAAAACACAAGGGATAAAACACATACCTATAGAATTCCAAAAAAGGACGGGGGGTGAAACCACATGGAAGACTGGTGCATCCAGATCTCGTGGAAGGGGCACAAGGAAGACTGGATTTGACAAGGTGCGAGACAATGACAAGTATACAAAATGGGATACCTAAAAGGAGAAATAGATGAAAGCGAGTTATTGGCTAATAATTTAACAACCAAAATATAATATGAACGTCAAAAAAGGAAATGACTTAAGAAAAAGAGATAAGTACGCAGCATATTCTAAAATGCAGACAGAAAATTTAAACATCAACACTATGTCAAGATTTTTTTTTAACCAAAATGAGAAGTTGAAGCGCCAGAAATGTCCATAGTTTATGTTTTGCAAGACTTGAGAAAGCTTTTAAGTTTAACTGGATCCTCGTAGGTAGTCGTCTTATTTCTATATGTGACTTTAAAAAGACAAGGATGAAAAAGGCCATATCTAGCACCAAAAGCACGAAGATCCGGCCTCATGTTTAGAAATTCTCTGCGTCTGTCCGCCGTATTCTTGGCATAATCTTGTGAAAAGAATAAAGCAAGCCCTAACCAAGAGATACATGTTGTAGTTTTAGTAGCCGAGAGAACTTTAAGAAGATCAGTATACGCCTGGAAATACAAAATTACACCTCTTGGGCGGTTTGAACCAGAAGCATTAACATGTTGACGACCCAGTCTATGTGTGCGTTGAATGTTCAGACTGGTACCTTCAGGTAGGTTCAGCACTTTGGGAAGAAAATTTTTGAAGAAGGTGAGAGGGTCTGCACCCTCTGTGTTTTCCGGTAGACCATATATGCGTAAGTTGTTCCTTCTATTTCTATTTTCCAAATCCTCAACTTGCTTCTGCAAGGAAGAGACGTGTGACTGAAGGGTGGTTACTTTGCTTTCAGTTACACCATATGAGGAAACGCTCTGTTCCACTGCCTGAAGCCGCTCATCCGATTGGGACCACCTCTCAGTGAGAAATTGTAGTTTAGTATTTGTTTCCTCCATAAAGGGCCTTAAGGCACGTATTTCATCAAGTAATAGATCCAACGAGGCAGGAGGTGGTGATTTTGCAGGAGAAGGTGGGTCTTTTTTGAGACGGTTGGTGGTAGCCTTACCAGAATTCACCGGAATAGTTGCTGCTGATGCCGTAATTGGGGATGCGCCATTCTTTGGCTGAGAGGCTGAAGAAGATTCCATTGCGGCAAATTTAGAGAAAACGGTGGAGTTTTTGAAGAAACTGCACGCCGGAGACAAAGTAGTAGAGCTAAGTCTTCTTATTCTTCCCATATGCTGTGCAAAATAAAGTTCATATAAGCGAAGACTCCTTCGTGAGAAAGATGAGATATGACAAAGCTTGTAATGAGGAAAGAAACCTATTTAAATGCGGTGAATGAATGACCAAAAATAAAGTCCGAGGTCAGATGACTGGTTGACTTCTTAGAACATTTTCCTTTTGGTATCGACGTCAAAACGAGGACATATAAGCTGGACTTCCAAACAACAACTCAGTCCCTCTCTTGTCTATGGATTGACCTCCTGGAGTGCCAGAAAAAAGAAGGAAAAAAGATAATTTTAAAGGCTTATGGAGAAAAATAATGAGCATGTACCTCAAAATATGTTGCTGTTTTCCGGCGTCTTCCCCTAAGAAAGAAACAGCGGGAAGGTTGAAACGCCTCTCCTTAGCACAGCAGACTAGATAAACGGAGCGACCGCATTACAAAATGGCAGCCGTTTCTGAGGGCAGCAGAGTGAGAGAGAAAAAAAACACTGCTTTCTTGCTTGCGGCGAGCCTCACACTTCACCAGGCGGCGTCGAATGCTTCCTCATGTCAGACCTACGCGTTGGCACAGCAGTAGGTCGAGGAAACTGCGAAACACGATCGTCAATTTGCGCCGTCACACCGGAGATCACGGAGCAGCCGCCATCTTCCTTGGGCGTCAAGCCACGCCCCTCGTTCTTTAGTTTTAATAGCTTGGGGAGCTCTTTTGTGGAAGGCTGGTGCAGATGACACCGCAGTAGTCAAGCCTAGAAATTCACGCTGTATTAAGGCACGTCTGTGTGACAGGAGCAATGGCGGCAACACCCCAGGTGGCTGGAGAAGGTGAAGGAACGCAATCCATTATCTCGCAAAGAGAAAGAGAGCTCTTTCAATAATTAATAAAGTGTTGTGCATCTTCTACCCTGGGGTTGCCACAGGAGGCCCTAGGGAGATAGTCAAGAAGAGAAGGAGTGATAGGTCGAAGGTCCCACCAGTAGTACCTCCATCTTCTGCATGTGAAGCCAGAGGCAGGTAAGCTGTATCCAGTGATAGAGTTCTTTCAGGCAGTTTGACAAAAATAGTTGAATTGAACAGGAGAAACTCCAATCCTATGTTCCTCAAGAGGGACCAGGCTATTAAAATCATCAGGAAATGCTTTGTTGTCCAGATACATCAAATTTCCCATGGCTTCTCCCCTGTGACCTAAAGATGCATCACTGCAGGTATGTCTTCGCTACCAGCTCCAACTTTGCAACCACCGAAGAGCTTCCTCTGCAGTGACAGTACAAAACTCTATTACTTTAATATCATAACTAAACACGTTGCTTCCAAACCTGAGATCCTCATGAAACTATACTGAGTTTATAATTTGGCCTGCAGTTGGTCCCTGCTGCTCACCTTCTGGTGCCACGTTTGCTCTATAGTGACCTGAATATGCTTATCTGGTTCACTTCTCTTCCAACAGGACCAGACATTTCTCCTGGATTACTTCATTGCAAAATTGTTTTAGCAATTAAAATCCCAAGTTTTATAAAACACTCAGCAACTATATATTCTCCAGTGCATCCCCATTCTTCTTTCATCCTGAGTTTACTCTTTTATGTAATTTGTATTACACCGCTCGACAAACATATGAATATTAGTAGAGACCTACTCCAACAAACATTTCCAAATCAAATATATATGGCATTAATGTACTAATGACATATACAAATGCTATTTGCCTAAGTTTAAACAGATTTGGCTTTGACAACTCTTGTTGTTTCATGTGTGTAGCTCTCCTCTCTCGGACTATTTTACTTACATATCAGTTTCAATTGTCTCGTCATGAAAATATATTTTTGTTTTCCGGTTGCAGCAGGGATAAGGTTTGTTTCATGAAAAGAGCCACAATCCTAGGGAAATACAAAGATTGTTGGGTGTCCCCTAAAGACACTGGGAAGAGTTGTTTTACCTGATCACAAGAAGCCGGCTTGAGGCCAAATAAAAGTTGACATTTTTTTAATAGCTCCTTCTGTAGTGTGATAGAAGTAAAAATGAATAGTTGGTCTAAAGCATATGTTTGTGAACGTTTTGTATGTTTATGGAATAGTTTGCTAACTAAAACAGGAGAAAACAAAGATTATTTTTTAAATCGGAGAATCGTCTTGATTGACCGCTTCGTCTTTAAAATCGTCAAAAAACGCACATGACCAGGATCAATGAATAACATTCAGACTCGCAGATCAAACCAACTCCTTATTAAGGGTCGGCCCCAGACATGTAACAAGATGAGGGTTGGTTAACCTGTGAAAGAGATAAACTTTGGTATGAGGTCGGATTGCCTGACCCTAAGATGGCCATCAGCAGTTTCAGAATGCGGTGGCTTTTATAGTTGATCTTGAAAGTCTTCACGTGACCAGCATAGGGTCAGTCTGTACTGAACTTCAAAGGGACACTCAAAGTGTGGTCACCCTACAGTCCTGTCAAAAACATTGCAAAAAAAAAGTCTGAAGCAGCGAAAAAAAGTATTACCTTCTGTATACAATGCACATATGCCATAAATAATTGAATATGAGACTGAATGTGCTTTTCAAGTGTAAAATAGTTCTTCGTGCAGTGGAATACAAGCACTTCCTAATCTGATACAAGATGTGACTTATGCTGTCTGAAAGCAATGGTTGAAGGGACTGACCCAAACAAGCAAATGGTAAATGGCTTGACCCAAAGTTCTCTACAGGTACATAGCAAACAGTAGCCCATACAGACAACTGCAATGTCAAGCCAGATGTAAAAAGGAGCAATATTGCCTAAAGTGCTGGACTAAATGCTTTTGGACACAATAACAAAACAAGAATTGACAAAGCCAATAGTTGTGGGTTTAATGTGCTAGTACCTTCACTGTAAGCCCATTAAATCAAGACAAAAAATAAAAAGTGGAGTGCATTGAAGGCTCCATTGCCTAAAATACAGTCCTGTCTTTGTTTCTTTCTCAAATAAAGAGGGCAGCAGTTTTAAAGCAGTCCTTCAAGCAGATCAACACAAGTCCTGGAGTGGTGGCGGAATGATACTTTCAATCATCCAACAGCATTAGGTGGGGGATGAATACTCCTCTGGACTCAGCCAAGGCATTATCAAAAAAGTCCCGGCATGATTGAAAAAGTCTCAAACAAATGGCTGAAAGCGGGTGGTTCAAGAACATCAATGGTTAAAATGTGCAAACCCAAAGCCCACTTTATGTACATTGTAAGCTATAGTTCTCAGAGCTGCTCTGTCAAACCCATACCTTAAGAAGCTGGTGTGTTTCAGGCTGATTAAAGAAACCAACATGCTGGTGTACTCTTCTCAGCGGGCAGTAGTCAGGTTAAAATTGGGTACAACATTTATTTGATGTGTTTTCTGCTTATAGTTCAGAATTTTGTTATCAAATCCAGCTACAAGAGACACCTTAATGCAATGTGTATGGATTGAGATGTTGAATGGGCCAAAGGTCAAATATTAGTTATATGTGCAAAAATATGAGTAGAGGGGCACAGTAGTATTAGGTGTTACTAACAACTAAGGGGCATATTATCAAGAAACGGCGTTAAAATTATCGCCGCTTTAGCGGCAGAAAACTGCCGCTAAAGCGGCGATAATGGGCTTGATAATATGCCCTTGAGAATTCCAATAGAAGCCCATGTTCTGGTGTCAACATGGGCTTCTATTGGAATTCTCAAGGGCATATTATCAAGCCCATTATCGCCGCTTTAGCGGCAGTTTTCTGCCGCTAAAGCGGTGATCATTTTAACGCCGTTCTTGATAATATCCCCCCAAGACTACTGTGCTCCTCTACTCATATTTTTGTTCATCTTGTTAATTCCGGGTTTTTTGTAACGGTTGACCCGATGAGTGAGCACTATAGAAACAATTTGGACTAACAGTGTGCGGCGATTGTATTCCACAACAGTTCGTTCTGTTGCTACATTAGTTATATGTGCTCTTTGGCCAGCACAAGCTAAGTTTTACTGATATGAATTCTTTATTCAAGGACTTTTATAATATATGCAACTCTGTCAGCAACATGCATGTACTTCTTATTTGCAGAGTTGGTTGTATTAGCGATAAGTGTGAGAGAGCCTTAGACTACCTTGAGTACAGACATAAATGGCCATTCTCATCTTCCACATTAAAATCTTTTCCAGCTCAGATATTGTTTTTTTCACAGTTTTTTTGTACCGTACTAAAATCTTTTAGGTCTACGTTTTTATTTCATAGTTTTAAGAAGAGCTTGAGTGAAACATCACTAATTATTTGATTAATCGTAATATTTGAAGAATTTATTCTCATTGTGAATCTTTTAGGAGTATTTCAATGTACCGTTGAAAATACATTTGTGTATTGTTATGTATTTGTAATTGTTTTCTTGGTTGTGATCAACTATTTAAATTATACTACTGTAATTCGACACTTCATCTTAAAACTTTGGATCCATCCAGTGCCTTTAGACCAGCCAGTTGGAAATGTTGGGCGGAGGGGGATACCTTCCTTCAGTGAGTCACACTGGTTGAGCTGTGGAATTTATTGGGGGGGATGAAAAGCATCTATGACAATGAAACTCGCATTGAAGATGGGTCAGTGACTCAGGCACACTTTCATTGTTGGGTCAGTACCTCAGGCCCATTTTCACTGTTGGGTCGGTATCTCAGGCACATTTTCACTGTTGGGTCGGTATTTCAGGCACATTTTCACTGTTGGGTCAGTATCTCAGGCCCATTTTCACTGTTGGGTCAGTATCTCAGGCACACTTTCATTGTTGGGTCGGTATCTCAGGCACACTTTCACTGTTGAGTTGGTATATCAGGCACACTTTAACTGTTGAGTCTGTATCTCAGGCACACGTTCACTGATGGGTTGGTATCTCAGACACACTTTCACTTTTGCGTCAGTATCTCAGGCACACTTTTACTATTGGGTCAGTTTCTCAGGCACATTTCCACTGCTGGGCCAGTATCTCAGGTACACTTTCACTGTTCATCGAATACATGTTATTGTTTCTTTCAGTATGGAAATTAAGTGATCCTGAGACAGTGTAATATTAACGATTACACTAGTATAAACACTATTATTGGATTGTATTTTTTTTAATTTTTTTAAATTATTTTTATTTTAAATACCCGTAAAACCAAAATACAAAAAAAAACCAACAAAAAAACCCATAATCAATTCATCAATATTGATACATCATACCTTATAAAACCTGGCGTAATACATAATACAATACGTCCATAAAAATCCATTAATATCTTTTAACTAACATTGCACAGCATAAATATTTTATCAGAAAGTCTGCTAAAACACCTTGTATAGAGACATTGCTTTAAATCGAGACGGCAATAAACAGAAAATTGTAAAATCATGTTGGCTAACGTCGATTAAGAACGTTAAAACACTACATCCTTCAGAAAAGGGTATCAGATACAACTATTGGTTTGCCCTACTCCGCCAATCCTACTAGTATCTGGGGACTGAATCCTCTCTCTCCAGCTGGCAAGGGGTGCCCAGATTGCCAACCCCAGCTTCCTCGCCTCCCTGCCTCGGCTTGAATATAGTGCCGACTCCTGATTATGAATCCCTAGGAGGCGAATTAGCAACAATTGAAAGGTGGGGGGATCCACATCCTTCCATCTTGCTGCTAACAGTAGCCTAAGAACCGCTACGCACATAAACAGAAAATATTCTTCCTCCCTGTCTAAGCCCAATCTGTTATCATAACCCAGTAACATCAGGGTAGGGGATAGCTTGATCTTATGTCCTAGCAGCCCCTCCCAAAACCTAACCATCTCTTTTTTGACTAATAATAACTTATCTCAATCACAGAACATATGTACCAAGGTAGCTGGTCCTTCCCCACACCTTGGGCATTTATCGTCCTCTCTTTTACCCCACTTGAACAGTTTGGCGGGGGTGAAATAAACATTAAATAAGGTTTTATAGTGTTGTGCCTTTAGGCTAGTCGAGCGGAAGGTTTTATCCGCTAGTTGCAAGGCCTTATACACATCAACATCTGGATCATTTAATTTTAACACACACATGGATTCAGTTTTCTCCAAATCATCCTGTATACTCTGTAACAAGGTACCATAAATGTTCTTGATCCTTCTGCCGCTCCCCACAACTTGCTCTATTAAGAGAATCTTACCCCCGGGGGTTACCAATGGCCTGCGTCCCGCCAAGCTTTTCTGAATTTGCGCATATTTGAGATACTGACCAGCTGGAATCCCATACTTCTGTTGCAGAACACCAAAAGAGAGTAACTGATCTGCCTCAAATATGTCTCCTATCGTTCTTAGACCTAGTTGTTCCCAGTACCTACCCATCATGTCATAAAATAGATGTGGCAAGGCATGCGATCGCCATAATGGTGTGTAATAATTTATTTTCGGAATTAGCATGTTTTTTTAAACTATCTTCCATAACTGCCACGCACTCTGCATGACCTTAAACCGCACCTTCTTATAATAGCTCCCGTCTATTTTACGCAGCAGCAGCCCACGAGCCTCCCCCCCCCAACATAAGCTCGAAAATCAAAGGGAGGGCATCAGGGCATACTGCCTCCCCAGCTACCCTACTTGCTGGCACAAGTAATACCGTCATCTGACAGAGTAAGCATGCCCAATGATACAATCTAACATTTGGAAACGCCAAGCCTCCCCTTTCCTGTGGGAGTGTCATAAACTTTAGAGAGCGCCTGACTTTCCCATACTGCCATATAAAGTTTGCAAATGTAGCCTCAAGTGTTTTCATGAGATACTCATCAATCATAAAGGGGATAGACCGAAACAGGTACATGATTTTTGGGAGCATGGTAATTTTTAAAACATTTCCCCTCCCAATAATAGATAAATGCAAACCATCTATCCTTTTAAGATCTGTGGAGATTGTCTTTACTATGGGATCAAAGTTAAACTTCACTATTGTATTAACTGCTGGGCTGATTCGCACCCCAAGATATGTAGCGCTCTCTGCACACCTAGAATCTCTCATGATAATATTATCCGTACAAACTATAATGGTCTTACTTTCGTTCAGCGAGTATCCTGAATACCTTCCAAACTCCCTGGCAATCACTGTAGCAGCTCTAACTGCACTATCTGGGTCCGGAGTTAGAATAGCTAGATCATCTGCGTATGCTAGCAGTTTAGTCTTGAAACCTTTGGTGATAATGGGCTTGATATCATGACACCTTAGTAATCTTTCTATTAGAGGATTTATGTATAGGGCAACCAATATTGGAGAACAGGGACACCCCTGTCTCGTCCCTCTTGAGAGAAGTATATTGTCCGAGCTACCCCCCATTAGTTGTATTTGTGCCTTTGAATCCGAATACATTGCCTTTATTGCTCTGATGAATCTAGGCCCAAACCCTTTCTGCTCTAATATCCCCCATAAATAACTCCAGGCGACACGATCGAAAGCTTTTTCGGCGTCTAGGAGGATCATGGCCATCCGACCTCCCGTGGCAGCCTGTATATCAAACAGCGTAATAGTCCGCCATATATGTTCTGTCGTCCCGCGACCGGGAATAAACCCGTGCTGCCACGGTGACACCAGATCGCCTATGACCCTCCCCATCCTCC
Organism: Calotriton arnoldi; assembly: GCA_963921515.1. Classification (NCBI taxonomy): domain Eukaryota; kingdom Metazoa; phylum Chordata; class Amphibia; order Caudata; family Salamandridae; genus Calotriton; species Calotriton arnoldi. Next base: position 340,542 of record CAWUFW010013212.1, read on the forward strand.
TGGCTAACAGTTTTGAATATAGTTTTGTGTCCGCATTTATAAGGGAGATCAGTCAATACGAGGCGGGGTTATCTGTTGGTTTCCCTTTCTTATGGAATACTATGATATTTGTTTCTTTCCATGATTGCGGAACATTGCCATTATGTTGCATTCCAGCAAATAAATCTAATAGTATAGTGGCTATTACCGATTGTATGCATCTATAAACTTCCACTGGGATACTGTCGGGGCCAGCTGCTTTTCCCGCTGGGAGTTCTTGTAAAGCTGCTAGTACTTCCTCTAATGAGAAGTCCCTTTCAAGTTCTTGTTTTGCCTGGCTATCCAACATGGGGCCTAGTTCCACCTCCTCCAGCCTGGGCAATTCTGTCTGCTGCTCTTCTTTGTAGAGTAACTGATAATACTCCATAAATACCCTCCGTATATCTTCATCCTCTGTATAGGTTTGGTCTTCCTTCTGTATAGCTAAAATGAAATTTCTTGAGCTTTTTTGCCTAATTCGGAGCGCTAACAGTTTTCCTGCTTGTTCCCCGGACTCATACGATTTACCCCTCTGTACTTGATGTTCGTCCACAGCTTTCTGTGTTAGCCATCTATTTAACTCTATTTAACTCTGATTTTAAGGTCACAATCCTGAGCTGTAAATCTACTGATTCCTCTCCCTGGGAAATAGCTGTTATATGTTGTTCTTCTGCCCTAGTTAATTCGCCTAATAACCTTTCATTCTTAATCCTATCCTCTTTTCTTTGCCTTGCCACAAAACTGATCGTTTCCCCTCTAAGGGCTGCTTTAAATCGATTATTATCTAAAAAATCCTGCGCCCAGTTCTTCAAATGTTCTATATATGCCTCGTTAACCACCAGCTTCCTATCGAATGTCCATTTAGGATATATTTTTTTAGGGGTATCGACTTCAATATACAGTACTAATGGATTATGATCCGAGATCACTTTTGGAAGTTTTTCTATCCCCACTTTACTAATCAGAGTTGACGATGCCAAAAAATAATCCAGTTTTGTGTATTTTTTATGCGGGCAAGAGTAATATGTATAGCCTGCTTTGTTTGGTTCCTTGTTCCCCCAGATATATGACAGCCCATGACTAATAATAAGGGACTTCAAAGCTCTATATACTTTGGGCTTTCGCCCTATATAGGTACTCTTCGTACTCATATCGGTTTCTATATTAAAATCGCCGCATATAATTAAGGGGCAGGGCCATGTCGCCAGCTCCACTTCCAAATGCTCAAAAATCTCGGGGTCGTCTTGATTTGAGTCATAAATTGTACATACCGTGACCCCGATTTCTAATTCCACCACCGCCCACCTACCTAATGCGTCTGTTAATTTACGTTTAGCCCCGCCTAGAGCAGATTTAGCAAAAATCGCGACACCACGAATGTTGGAGGTTTGAGTTGTACAGGCCAGCAAGTTGAACCCTCTTAAATTCAACAGGTTTCTTTTCCCCCATGGGATGTGCGTCTCTTGTATACAAACCAGATCAAAGCGGTACATCCTAACAAATTCATCCAGTCGTTGCCTCTTACTCCAGTCATTTAACCCTCCTACATTTAATGTACAGAAATTAAATTTCCCCATTCTTAATTCAATGTGCCATCCAATTCCACTTCCAGGTTTTAACAGTCCAGGTTGTACCAATCCTTTTTGCATACATTTCTCATAATCATCTATATGGTTCCGGGTATTATTTTCCTCCCCTTTGACCTCCCCCTTCCTCCCCCTTCACCCCCTTCCTTCCCCCTGCCCCCTCTCCCTCCCCTCCTTCTCCATCCCTCCCCTCCCAGCTCCCCCCTAGCCCCCCCCACCACCACCACCCCTGTGAAGCTCTCGGACCTTAGTCTGAGCATGTGATGAACGCAGCATACGTGACTGGGCTGATGCTTTACTATCTTTAATACTGTTTCCCCTGTGTGGTCCCTATATGGTCCCTAGAGGTCCAGTTGCTTCCTAATACTAAACATATCAAAAACCCTTGTTTCCATGACGCTATACTTTGTGCCCGAGCCTAGCAATCTTTTACCTAATCCTCTCTTCCCTCTCTTCCCCCCCTTCCCCCTAACTTCATTACACAATTTAAGTCAAACTTAATTTAGCATTCTTTATCCAAACCATCAAGAAATTCCCTTGCTTTAATTTCGGACGTAAAGTATCTTGTCTGTCCGTCGTGAATCACTTTCAACTGCGCTGGGTTGATCAGGTAAATTTGAATATTTTTGTCTTGGACAGGTTCTATCATCTGCCTTAATCTCCAACGTCTCTCCACAGTTGAGTGACAGAAGTCCGGCCGTACAAAAAACGACACCCTGCCGCTTGATCTTCTAGATTCCGGTCTGGCCTTCTCCGAAATTAATTGCCGCAGTAAAAAATTGCCGAAATACACAAGAATCGCTCGAGGCAGGGCTCCCTCTTTCGAGTGAGGTCTAAGTTTAAAGGGATTGCGATGGGCTCTCTGTACTTCTGCTGCCCAATTCCATTCTGCCAGCTCTGGGAATGAATATTTCAGCAACTCAACTACATATGCCCGGGGATCAGACCCTTCGACCCCTTTCGGAATCCCTAGGACCCTCAAATTATTCCTCCTCTGTTGATTTTCGACATCCTCCAACTTCCACTGGATGTCTTTAATTTGAGAGCTGTGCGCCTCAGCAATTTTTACTGCACGTGCCGCATCTGCCTCTGTAGTCACAATTCTTGCCTCCAGATCTGTCATTCTTTCCCCTATATTAATACAAGATTTGGATAATTTCCTCACAACCCCCTGCATTTTCCGCATTGCTGCCTGGGCTTTACGACTATCTTGTTGCGTCTCCTCCCTGTGCGACAGAATTGCCTGATGTATGACTTCCAGTGTAGGGGGGGGCAAGCAAGCATCGGCAGTGATTGCCCCAGATGCGGTTCCTGACAACTGAGTCACCTCTGTATAGTCCCATTTAAGATCTTTTCTATCCCTGTGTTGTGCCGAAGTCCGGTGGCTCAGCTTTTTGGCCGTAAGGAGTTGCGTTTTATCACCTTCTTCAGGGTCTGATTCTGCATTACTTGCCTCAGATGAAGAACTGAAAGCTTCCTCTGACCATTCTGCCCCTTCCGAGACTGAAAAGAAGCAGTCACTCTGTTCTCTATCCAGCTCTACCTTGTTTAAACCACCATTCTCCACCATGCCAGACGTCGCAAGGCCACGCCGGGGCTCAGACTCAACAGCACCACCTTTGTGAACTTGATCCTCTGGGCGCTCCAGTAACTGTCTACGGTACGCCACTTCCACCACTTCCACCCCCCCAAATTGCGGACACATTTGCCCCAGTTCCGGAATCACTACACCTTGGTGCTCTGACAGATCGACCAGTGGTGATAGTTCTTTTTCCTTTGACAGTTCCTCGCTCTCCTCACTCCCCTCCAGGAGAACCCCTGGTTTAGGTTCTTTACTACTGACCGTTTCTGGCAAAGAGTCCGTGATTACTGCTTGCAGATGCCTACCTTCATTAAGCTAAGCCTGGGCGTAGTTCGCGAAGTAGCGCTACGCGAAGCTACGCAAAGTGCAGTTCGCACTACGCGAACTACGCGTAGCACTACGCGAACTGCGTGAGTGCACTGTTCGCAATGATTGCACAGTGCCGGATGCTTGTCCGCACTGTGCAATCATTGAAAACGGCATCTTGCACAGTGCGAGCTGTCATTTACTGCCGCTCGAGTAGATTTTTACTCGAGCTGCAGCTTTCTCAACGCGAACTGGTAGTTTCTCATCGCGAGCGGTCGCGAGCATAAGCGACCACTCGCAATGAGAAACCTGACCTCCCTGCGTTGAGAATCTCGCCGGGATGTCATTTTGCTTGCCAACTTGACGTTGAGGACCGCGAGCAAGCAAAAAATGACCGCTGCACTACGCTACGCTACGCGTGTTTGCACTGTGCTACGTGTAATTCGCGTTGTGCGAAGTAGCGCAAACTTCGCAAACTACGCGAGCGTAGCGTAGTGCTTTGCCCAGGGTTACATTAAGCATCTTGGGTAAGTCCCCACCTGCTGGCTGTAACGGGGAGATGCCTCGTCTCTCATTCTGACTCTGCTCCGGTCCTTTCCTACATTCCCCACTGCTTACTCCAGACTGAGTTTCCCTTGTGCGCTGGAACAGCTCCACCACTGACGGGCCGGCAGGACGTTGTTTCCCCGTTCCCCCGCCTCTTCCTTTCTTGTCAGCTGGAGGCTCGCCGCCAGGAATCTTCGGCTTCAGACGCCGCCCGCGGCCGTGTGCCTGATCTGCTTGATTCGGCGAATCCTGCTCCGCGCTGACTCCCCCGCATGTCTGGCGGTTACCCCCCGCCTTGGGGGCTCCACTGTTCGCCGCTGCCTTCGGACCCATTTCCCGGCAATACACCACCTCCTCACAATGCGAGCAAGGTATGTGCCCTGCTATGGCTTGTCTCAGGATCCGCAAGCCGAGGTTAATCCAGCCGGCCCAGACGCTGCAACCACAATTGTGGACTCTCTGGGCTCTCTGCATTTAGCGAACCGTGCCTCTGCTCATTTCCACAGTCCACAATCCACAGGCTTCTCTTCACACTTCAGCCCGTCACTAGTGCTGCTACCGGCCACCTACGCAGCCGCCATCTTGCTTCCCGTGCTGCTGGGAGCTTCCAAACTACTGTAGTTGAAATGTGCCTATTGGATTGTATTTTCAATGTAATCTGTACAGTTCAGTTGTTGAAAGCCAACTCTTGTTGAAAAAGTAGTATCACTGTCAGTGCTGGTTAATCCGTCTCCTAGGCTGATGATCATTTAGCACTGAGACACACCTTGGCTCGTTATGTTGTGCGTCTGACTATTACCGTTCTATGCGCTTAAATTAGTTTTAATGACATTTTTTTCAATAAATCGTCACATCAACTAAGCAATCAATATTGTTAATGAATAGTGCTTGAAATATTTTCTGTGGATATATCATAAGCCAAGGCAGGAAGTATGAGAGGGAACGTGTTCTAAAAAATCCATGTGTGTCTGTCATTCTAAACCGCTAATCTTTACAGGCCTCCTTAAATGCATATTCTTTAACTTTTTTAAATTAACCTCTTGAGGAAGCAATCAGCATCTTTCAAGATGTTGCACACTGACGCTTGCAGAGAATGTCACAGGTACGCTACAAAATAATACACTGCGTGAAAAAATAGGATATTACGTGCATGATAATTTTTCCCCGGTTCCTGGTTTGAGCAGATGGTTCTATATTGTGTTACTTTATTCCACTTCTCAGTGGTGCAAGACTTTATAAAGTGAACATTAACGGACTTGTTAGATTAATACAGTGGCCTTCAAAAATATTGCTTTCCACGTTTAAAGAGTGGAGAATTTAGCATTCTTTCTAGTTAGCAATCTTTCTTAACATGGACATGGTGCATTTAAACAGCACAGTGGAACTTCTTCTCCAGAGAATGGGGGGGAGTTACCCCATCAGAGATCAGAGATCTCAGAGGGAAGAGGGACAGGAACAGTGAGGCGCCACTTTCTAAACAGTGTAGGAAGTGGCTTTGAAAAGATCAAGTGACACACTGTGGCATACCTGTACACACTGTGGTAGCCCACTACCTTGGAGACACATCTGAAGCTCTTGTTTAGTGATAAAACAAGAGGCACGTGGCACAGAGAGTCCCTCAAGAAGAGGTGACAGAGCGCGTACACCATTGACTGAAGCGTTTCAAATAAGTTACAGAAGAACAATGCCAGGAAGGCTTTGTCTCCTTTTTAGGTCCTTCCAACTGGCAGCTTAGCGGAATTGTCAATGATTTATTGTGTAGCATACCAATACTCAGAGTGGTCTTTGGGTCAGCGGGTGCTTACCACTTGAAGGCTTTCTTGTAAAATCTTATTTGCTTGCTTCTTATCCAATGACTTGCCTTCCTCTTCTTGTGGTTGGCCCTCGCCTCGAGCATAGCTTCCTTATCATCCTTTTGATAAGATGACTTTATCCTTCCACGCCTCTATATCAAGGAACAGTTTTTTCTTTCAACACTCAATGGGATTGCATGTGTTTTCTTGTCTTGCCCCTGCTTGCTGTATTCCGCTATCATATCGTCTGCCCCGCTAGGCTTTTCTTTGTGTTCTTTAACCCCTTCCAGCTCCTCCATTGAACCCGGGCCTCTCCTTGTCCCCATTGCTACTTTTACTTGCATTCTGCCTAACTCTTGGCCTGCTCCAGCTTTGCTCACCCAACCTCCCTGCTGCATTCTTTTTTATGTATTTCCTTATTGGGAGGGGGGGTGCAGCTGCAGTTTGCTGCTGGGCTGCACCTTTCTAAATAAGACACTTTGCACACTTTTTATATTCTTTTAATGTATTGCTCTAAAATGGGCATCCACCATCTTCGAATGGTAAATTAAAAAGAATAAAATGCCCACCATGACATCATAATTGCTAGGGGCACATGGGGACAAATGATTCAGAATGACAACGTGAGTTTGTTGTATATATTACTTCATATATTTAGAAAGGTATGAAAAAAGCACTGCGTTACATTCAATGGCTTGTAACCCGTGTAATACTGTGCACAAGTGCTCATGAAATAGTGAACGACGCAAGTGACACATGAGGAAGTATGTACAGCGACAGGGAGGGGCGCAAAAATAAAGCAATTGATAACAAAATTTCTGCGGATGATACCCAAACAATAAATGTAAATATATACAGAGAGGTTTTAGATGGTTATCCTCGAAGGATAAGTGCCGTACGTTTCGCTGTGAGAGTCAACGGCGTTTCGGCCTGTAGTGATGTTAGGCCATCATCAGGACCAGGTAACAGTTATTTACATGACAGTGCCGTTGCTTATTCCAAAGCACAAATCTATCTCATGTCCTAGCAGAGGACCTGTGCAGCCGCCACCACTCTCCTGCACTTTTCCAAAACGAAGGACCACCTGTCTGTCAGACAGAGTATAGAAACCTGGCTGTTCAACCCTTCATTTTGATATATTCACAACATAATGTACCTCAACACATGCCTATTGCAGCATCCTTCACATACTGCACTCACACTAACCATTACAGGAGCTTCAACCACATCACCTCAGCAATCTAGACTACAAGAAGTGCCAATTCCAAATTTATGACTGATCGCCATACAAATAACTCCTCACATCAAACTACTCCATAGCATCCAACATAAAGACTGAACCCCTCACTACCATGCACCGCAACCACATACCATCACTCACTTTCCACCATTGCATCTCACCACCCACAAAAATCTGAAGAATATCACTCCCTTCCAAGCTACACACAATAGCAAAGCACTCCACCAATACCTTAGGAAGCAGCTATTTTCCATTTCAATGCCATAAACAAGCCAACCACAATGCCTACGTTATCCCATTATTCACAGAAATCTACTGGCCAATAGAAGACAAAGACACCAGGTGAGAGCATGACAAACAGCATACCTACCTCACATTTTAAGACTGGATCATAAATCCAAAATGACGGCGGAGTTGGAGCTCCAACAGAGAATTCCCCACTGGCCACGGTGTAGGACTTGGCCTTTTTGGCATAGAGTTGCCAATTTAGATGCTTTGGGTACTTTGCCACTGCTGATCAGTGTCAAAGTACAAGTGTTCCGTGTGTAAAGTGTAATGGTAATTGGTTGGCCATGATTGGTATGTTTGCCTTACTAGTAGAGTCCCTAGTGATGTGCAATGTGTGTGCCAGGGCTAGTAATGCAAAGGTGCGCGGAGAAGGGAACTCAGGCCTGCAGTGTAGGGCCTGCGCGCCGTTTGCTAACTTAGCATGTTGTCCTGACAAGTGCAACCACTTGTCAGGCCCTTACTTCCCTTTGCTTACACCGTGGGCACCCCTGTGGTAGGTCCCGGGTAAGCCCTGGGCAGGAGTGCAGTGTAAGTAAAGGCAGGACATATACTGAGGTGTGTGTTATGTCCTGACAGTGAAAAACACTCCGTTTCGTTTTTCACTGGTGAAAGACCATCCTGCACATAGGACAGAATGGGGGAGGCTGGGTATTGTGTTTGTTAGCCTAGTTTCCCATAAGTTTAAAATGGAGAGGTGAAGTTTAGTATGTATGAACTCACAGCGTCATAACACATCTTTCTATGAAAGTGGTTTTGTCACTGTGTGTTCAGAAGCCACTCTTTTAGAAAGTGGCTAAGTTTTGTGCTTTAAGCATTTCTGTGTGTCTCTGCTGAATGTGGATTGACTGTCTGGATCTGAGAGGGGAGAGGAGCTGGGGGAGGTCTTGACCCAGGGAGGGGTTGAGATGGCACCAGGCTGACCTGCATCTGGAGAGTAGGCGAGGAAAAGCACCGGGAGGTGAAGAGGCCTGGGTTGCGGCTATAAAACAATTGACCCATCTCCTGCTGAGTGATTAAGGATCCAGACCCCCAGTATCAAAGGGAGAAAGGTGACACTGGGAGGGAGACACCCAGAACTGATTTAGGCAGGGGTCAGGGACCTCTGAGCACAACGAACTTCAAAGACATTTAGGGGTATAACTATGAGAGCTGAGACCCCTGAACGTTGGAATAGAAATGGATTGAGATTGAAAAGGCTTGGACCGATTTCGTGGTCAAGAAGAACCTCTGCTAAGGAAGGAACAACTGAAGAGACTGCTGGGAAGGCCCGACCCTTGCTTCGTGATCTGTGGTTGGCCTGCAGTTTGCTGTTTTAACCAAGGAAGAGGCTGTTGGGACTGTGCTTTGTGCGCTGGGTCCCCCTGCTTGAAGAAGACTGTGCTTTGTGCTGTGTCTTGTTACCCCAAGGGCCCGAGGTGAGCTGGCTCCCTGTTTGGAAACACAGGAACATAAAAGTTTCCGGAGAAGTTTCAAGCGACCGGAAGAAAGTGAGTCTCTGCAGCGCGGTGTGCGTGTCTTGGTGCCAACTGAGACTGCAGGAAGGAGTGCCTGGTGAACGTGCACTCGGAGTCGACGTGAAGTCCCATCAGCGTTGTGTGTGTGGCTTCGGGCCAGAGGAGACCCAGAGGGTGCTGTGGTGAACGTGCACCCGGAGTAACGTAATCTCAGGGGCGCGGGGTACGTGTGCCCTGCGGCCGCCTGAGACCTTCCTAACAGTCGCGGCCCGGACCGGCAGCCCCGGAGGAGCTGAGCTGCCAGGCCGAGCTGCTGAGGCCCATTGAGAAAGTTCTACACGGAAGGCCCAGTTCACTGAAAGGGGAGAGGAGAGTGGGGTCGCGCCCCCCAGGTAACGTGGATCACTGCCTGGGCGGGGTGCGGGCTCGGAGGGACACTCTCTCGGCCTCTCAGTCCTTCTGGCGGCCTGAGCCTTTGCTTCGGCTCAGATTGGGGCCCGTACTGCGTTCAGGAGTGGCAGTACTGGGGCCAGAGTGAGAAGCTGTACTTTAAGTCATTGTTGATATGTGTGGAGGGCAACTGTTATCGAAGAGGCTGACTGTCGTAATACACATTGCCAATAATGCTGCTAACAAACTGCCGGACTGTCTTATGACGCCTGACATTATTTCTGCATAACGAAGTACACGATTGTAGCGCTACGCATTGCATTATTTCTTCATTGCAAAGTACATGATTGTAGCTACGCATTGTATTATTCCTTCATTGCAAAGTACATGATTGTAGCAGTACGCATTGCATTATTTCTCCCATTGCAAGGTACCGGGGTGTATCGTTACGCATTGTATTATTTCTCCTTTGCCCAGCACAGGATTGTATCGTTACGCAGCGCACTATTGTTTGTCCATTGCAACGTGTGTGATTCTAGCATAGCAACCAGCATAGCATTTTGAAAGCGGGGGTTGGGATTTGAACCTTCCAGCCAGCCGGAACGAATATTACCCTTTATTATATGTTGGCTTATGTATCTTGTGGTCTGATCGTATATCTTTTTACATAAAGTTTATACTCGCTTTATCAAACTCATGTGGATTCCATTTGTGGTGTCACCAGTGGGTTGTTGTGAGTGTGGTTGCACATACTGTACACTCATGCCTTGGGGATAGGCCTGGCTGCTCGTGCCAAGCTACTAAGGGGGTGAGCAGGGCTATCTCAAACTGTGTCCTTACTTGGCCTAACGTTGAGTGAGGAGTCCCGGGTCTCGCATTTGGTGTCAGTGGTGCGGGGCGGAGACTCCGGCTTCCAACATTTGGCGGCAGAGCGGTGGGATACGATCCTAACGTAATTGAAACGCGTGTGTGCAAAACCACTCACAGTAATTGGTGTACATCATAAATTGATCGCAGAACCACTGACGCAACCACATATTGTTTTGAATTGTTGGTTCTATTGTTGAGTAACCTTTAAACCACACATCATGTCTCAGGAGGGGAGCCAAATAGCCGGTGAGGCTGCGGCTGCAGAATTAGAGTTTAACATTGAGGCATTGTTTACTTACAAGGTTGATCAGTTGAGGAAATTCTGCAGAGCTTTGGGATGTTCCATGAAGGGTAGCGCCAAAAAGGAGGAGCTGCAAGTGGCCTTGAGGGCCTGGTGGGAAGCCAAAGAGGCTCAGGAGGCGGGTGATGTTGAGGTGGATGAGGATGACCCAGGGAATGGATTTGGTCCACAGGATTTGCCAGTGGAGGGACCAGCCGCAGGGGCTGGTAGTAGCCATTCAGGGAGGAGTTTTTCACCAGAGGAGTTGGAGGAAAACCAAAGGGTCAGACTGCATGAGTTGGAGATGTTAAAACTTAAAACTCAAGCAGGGGAGAGCAGGAACTCTCTCACGTTGGAAGAGAAACGGATTCTCTTCGCTCATGAGTTAAGCATGAGGGAACTGGACATTAAGGGTAAACAAGCAGAGTCCAGTTCGAATGGTGGCAGCGCACAGCCAGTGCCAAGTGTGGATGAGTACAAGTGTGCACTGGAAGATTGGGTAGTGGTTAGCATGGTAAATGATTTGGAGGGGTTGTCCAATTTGGCACCAGGGGAGCCTAGGCTCAGAAATTATTTTCCAGGATTGCGCCACCCCGGGTTAAGGAAGGTGTGGGCTTCTTGATTCCCGGGAGCCTGCACGAGAACTGGATCCCTGGATCCCTGGATCCCTGGTCATGGGTCCAGGGGCCTGAAAAGGCCCCAGAGAGGGAAGAAGGGCCAAGTGGTGCAAGGAGATCTCAGAGTAGTGAGGAGGGGTTGCTGGCTAGCCCCTTGTCTCAAAAGAGGGGGAAGAAGAGTAAGCAGCACCCTCAGGGATCAGCAGCACCACCCAGGAAACTGGGGGGGGGCGTAGGAGAGCCCCCGGGTGGAGGCCTAGTGCCTACTTGCCAGAGGTGTGAGGAAGGACACCTAGCATCAGGAGGGCATGGGGAGTCTGTAGCCAGAGCTCCTGCCGTCCTGAAGTTTGTGGGTGCCATTCCTAAGTGGCAGGCCCAGAAAAATAAATGGAAGGATAAAAGAGGGTTGTGCTCCTCAGTGGGAACACCCGTGGGACAGTGTCCAGCCAGTGGGGCTGGGTCCCCTAGAAGTGACCGGGGTAAACCCACTTTTAACCTGGAGGGCAGGATGACTGGAAGTAGTATCCTGACCGATGGGCCTTCCCAGGGTACCACTCCAGGGTGGGGTTGGAATGGGACCAGCACCCCTGGAGGGGTCCCCCTGGCCGGGAGGGATCCATGGAACAGCATTGTTGGCTCAGGGAGTAGTGATCAAGAAGACCCCTGGGGTCAGGAAGGCGTGGAACAGGAGGGTGTCCCTGTGGTAGGGGCCTGCATCCTGGTTCTATCGCCCGAGCCGGGAAGTCCATCAAGGTAATGATTGGTCTACCCTGGCTTTTGGCTGGGAGGGGTTGTGTAGGACTTGGACTTTTTGGCTAAAGTTCCCTAAACTTTTGCTTTCCCCTAGAACGTTTTCCTGACATAGAGTTGCCAATTTAGATGCTTTGGGTACTTTGCCACTGCTGATCAGTGTCAAAGTACAAGTGTTCCCTGTGTAAAGTGTAATGGTAATTGGTTGGCCATGATTGGTATGTTGCCTTACTAGTAAAGTCCCTAGTGATGTGCACTGTGTGTGCCAGGGCTAGTAATGCAAAGGTGCACTGAGAAGGGAACTCAGGCCTGCAGTGTAGGGCCTGCGCGCAGTTTGCTAAGTTAGCATGTTGTCCTGACAAGAGCAACCACTTGTCAGGCCTTACTTTCCCTTTTGCGTACACCGTGGGCACCCTGTGGTAGGTCCCGGGTAAGCCCTTGGCAGGGTGCAGTGTAAGTAAAAGGCAGGACATATACTGAGGTGTGTGTTATGTCCTGACAGTGAAAAACACTCCATTTCGTTTTTCACTGGTGAAAGGCCATCCTGCCCATAGGACAGACTGGGGAGGCTGGGTATTGTGTTTGTTAGCCTAGTTTCCCATAAGTTTAAAATGGAGAGGTGAAGTTTAGTATGTATGAACTCACAGCGTCATAACACATCTTTCTATGAAAGTGGTTTTGTCACTGTGTGTTCAGAAGCCACTCTTTTAGAAAGTGGCTAAGTTTTGTGTTTTAAGCATTTCTGTGTGTCTCTGCTGAATGTGGATTGACTGTCTGGATCTGAGAGGGGAGAGGAGCTGGGGGAGGTCTTGACCCAGGGAGGGGTTGAGATGGCACCAGGCTGACCTGCATCTGGAGAGTAGACGAGGAAAAGTACCGGGAGGTGAAGAGGCCTGGGTTGTGGCTATAAAACAATTGACCCATCTCCTGCTGAGTGATTAAGGATCCAGACCCCCAGTATCAAAGGGAGAAAGGTGACACTGGGAGGGAGACACCCAGAACTGATTTAGGCAGGGGTCAGGGACCCTGAGCACAACGAACTTCAAAGACATTTAGGGGGTATAACTATGAGAGCTGAGACCCCTGAACGTTGGAATAGAAATGGATTGAGACTGAAAAGGCTTGGACCCATTTCGTGGTCAAGAAGAACCTCTGCTAAGGAAGGAACAACTGAAGAGACTGCTGGGAAGGACCGACTCTTGCTTCGTGATCTGGGGCTGGTCTGCAGTTTGCTGTTTTAACCAAGGAAGAGGCTGTTGGGACTGTGCTTTGTGCGCTGGGTCCCCCTGCTTGAAGGAGACTGTGCTTTGTGCTGTGTCTTGTTACCGCAAGGGCCCGAGGTGAGCTGGCTCCCTGTTTGGAAACACAGGAGCATAAAAGTTTCCGGAGAAGTTTCAAGCGACGCGGTGGGCGCGTGTTGTGGCAGCTTGAGACCCTCGGAAGGTGTGCCCTGTGATCTTGGACACATGGAGGAGAAGTGAGACTCGGACGCGCTGGGTGCGTGTCGTGGTACACAGGAGGTGTTGGTGAAGAGCACCTGGTCAACGTGTGCATCGAAGGTGAATTGAGTCTCGGGCACGCTGGGTGCGTGTCGTGGTGCACAGCAGGCTTTGGTGAAGAGCGCCTGGTCAGCGTGTGCATCGGAGGTGACGTGAGACTCGAACGCGCAGGGTGCATGTCGTGGTGCACTGCAGGCGCTGGTGAAGAGCGCCTGGTCAGCGTGTGCATCGGAGGTGAAGGGAGTCTCGGACGCGCAGGGTGCGTGTCGTGGTGCACAGGAGGTGTTGTTGAGGAGCGCCTGGTCAACGTTTGCATCAGAAGTGGAGTGAGTCTCGGATGCGCAGGGTGCGTGTCGGGTTGCACCGGAGGCACTGGTGAAGAGCGCCTGGTCATCGAGTGCACCGGAGGAGAAGTGAGGCTCGGACACGGTGAGCGTGTCGGGGTGCGGCCGAAGGTGTTGGTGAAGAGCGCCTGGATATCGGGGCATTGGAGTTGGAGTAAGTCTCAGTGAAGCAGTGTGCGTGCTTTGGTGCAACCTGGGACTGTGGAGGTGATCGGCTGATCATAGTGTGCACTGGAAGAAAGTGAGTCTCTGCAGCGCAGTGTGCGTGTCTTGGTGCCAACTGAGACCGCAGGAAGTAGTGCCTGGTGAACGTGCACTCGGAGTCGACGTGAAGTCCCATCATCGTTGTGTGTGTGGCTTCGGGCCAGAGGAGACCCGGAGGGTGCTGTGGTGAACGTGCACCCGGAGTAATGTAATCTCAGGGGCGCGGGGTACGTGTGCCCTGCGGCTGCCTGAGACCTTCCTAACAGTCGCGGCCCGGACCTGCAGCCCCGGAGGAGCTGAGCTGCCAGGCCGAGCCGCTGAGGCCCAATGAGAAAGTTCTACACGGAAGGCCCAGTTTGCTGAAGGGGGAGAGGAGAGTGGGGTCGCGCCCCCCAGGTAACGTGGATCACTGCCTGGGCGGGGTGCGGGCTCGGAGGGACACTCTCTCGGCCTCTCAGTCCTTCTGGCGATGTGAGCCTTTGGTTCGGCTCAGATTGGGGCCCGTACTGCGTTCAGGAGTGGCAGTACTGGGGCCAGAGTGAGAAGCTGTACTTTAAGTCATTATTGATACGTGTGGGGGGCAACTGTTATCGAAGAGGCTGACTGTCGTAATACACATTGCCAATATTGCTGCTAACGAACTGCCGGACTGTCTTATGACGCCTGACATTATTTCTGCATAACGAAGTAGACGATTGTAGCGCTACACATTGCATTATTTCTCCATTGCAAAGTACAGGATTGTAGCGGCCCGCATTGCATTATTTCTTCATTGCAAAGTACATGATTGTAGCTACGCATTGCATTATTCCTTCATTGCAAAGTACATGATTGTAGCGGCGCGCATTGCCTTATTTCTTCATTGCAAAGTACGTGATTGGGGTGTGACGCATTGCATTATTCCTTCATTGCGCAGTACATGATTGTAGCGGTATGCATTGCATTATTTCTCCCATTGCAAGGTACCGGGGTGTATTGTTACGCATTGTATTATTTATCCTTTGCCCAGCAGAGGATTGTATCGTTACGCAGCGCACTATTGTTTGTCCATTGCAACGTGTGTGATTCTAGCATTGCGACCAGCATAGCATTTTGAAAGCGGGGGTTGGGATTTGAACCTACCAGCCAGCTGGAACGAATATTACCCTTTATTATATATTGGCTTATGTATCGTGTGATCTGATCGTATATCTTTTTACATAAAGTTTATACTTGTTTTATCAAACTCGTGTGGAGTCCATTTGTGGTGTCACCAGTGGGTTGTTGTGAGTGTGGTTGCACATACTGTACACTCGTGCCTTGGAGGTAGGCCTGGCTGCTCATGCCAAGCTACTAAGGCGGTGAGCAGGGCTATCTCAAACGGTGTCCTTACTTGGCCTAACATTGAGTGAGGAGTCCCGGGTCTCGCATTTGGTGACCGTGGTGCGGGACGGGGACTCCGGCTTCCAACACACAGCATTCCTGATGCTCCAATGCCCTGCCATACCCTCAGTGCTGCACCATCTGGTGGCAATCTGTTGTCAGATGGTTGGGAGGCTGGTGGAGCAGGAAGGTAGTCATCTCCCACCAAATCAGTTACAAGTTCCTATGCTGCCTACATCAAGGACACAACTTGAAAATGGTGCATGGCTCTAGGAAATGACTGACTTTGACCACACACTCTATGGACCGGTTCGCAGCACCTGGGGACCAAACAAAGCACAGAAAATCTAGGATGTGACTGCCCTGGTCCCTCTCCAGGAACACTGCGTGCCTAGCATGAAGTGCAGCAGAGGGACAAGTGGAGCTCTGGGGCAGCAGGCCCACAAAGTTCAACCTGGGCAGACTATATATCAGAACACCCCCACCGGAAATTCTCAACATTGCCCCCTGGACCATATCCTTTCTGATCGGGAAATCGTACAGTGGCATAAAGGAGCCATAATTCATCCTGATGCACATAACGTCAGTTCACATGACTTACCACAAGACTGGGCAGACATCTTGGGTGTGGTTCTTACTGGGGTAGAAAAGAAGGGGCTGAATGCATGGGAGAATTATCTGCAATGCTTGTCATTAGGAATGGGTGGAATATTCTGTTTCGCCCACAAAATTGGCGGAATTTGGCGACTCTGCATTAATCTTGTAGAGCAGAGTTCTGGCCAAATTCCACCAATTGCCTCATGGTGGAATTGTTTCTCGTGCAAGGCTTCAGAATGCAAATTGGCGAGCGTGAGATTTGGCATTCCCTAGCGAGATTTCTGGTTGATAGGAGCACATCTGGTGAGATTTTCCTAACACGGCCGGTGGCGACTATTTGCAGTCAGAAGGCTACCGCTCAAGTAGAAGATCTACTTGAGTGGCAGAGTAGCTGCACCCTCTAGAGCACCACAATGTAAAGTTTTCACTTATTTTTCAGTGTGGAATGTGCTACTGGTACTAAATCACAGAGTGAGCAGCGCAACATCCCTTTTTCCACCTGTTAGCGGAACTCTGTGGAATCTTGTAGAGTTTTTATGTAACTCCACACAGTTCCATGGAGCCAAATTCCACATGTTTTATCCACATGTCACAATGCTACCTAACTCCTATGGCCATGTTGTCTGCAAGCATTAATGAATGTAAACTGATAACTTACTCCAGAAGTGCACTTTTACAAATACTGGTGCTATGTGCAGCTATCTATGACCCCTTGAGGATAGAATCGTATTGAAAACTGTGCATAACTTAGATTATTTCAACAACCCTTTAGAATAACCTATTTAATCATATCATAGCAAACACTGCCACATTACATCACTCCTCCAGACATTATTCAACACATGACATCACATATCCACCACACAACAGTACTTATAGCACCACATCACTGCTGGCCACATAACACCAACTCACTACACAAACATAACTGAACCATCAGCCACACCTACAATATCCCAGACCTCAACCAAAAACACCCCTAACATTGAAAATAAGACAATAGCCAAACCTGACAAATGCCACGTTATATGTCATGTTACATAAACACCAACCACTTTCTGCTAAGTATCTTAAACTCAACTCACCATCCACTTCCAACCATAGCAACTCACAACCTAAAAATCAAGATAACATCCCTCCCTCTCAAGTGACACGCAGAAGCAACTCCCTCCATCAGAGCCTAGCGAATCAAGTATTCATCTCTTCATTTCCTAAAGCACAGCTATTATATCCACCATAAACAACCGTTTAACCAGCACACTGTGGAGCACATCTGTTTACACAAAGCAAATTCATGCACTATATAACAGTCATACTTCTTGATATCAAACTACTAAAGCAACCCAGAGAATCATCCCTTCAGACCACTGTGATCATCATCGTGACATCCAAACTTGGACAAAAGGAAGAAATCCCTTAGTCTCTATTCCTTCCAAGACAAGACATAAACACCAAACTCCATAAGAGTCATGGAGCACCAGAACAATGCTCTCCACTTACACAAAGTGTCGACCTTACTACACAGTCTCTAACAGCATCACAAGGCAGCAGCTTGCAATAGTTCACAATTTATATTGCACCCCACCTTGTACAAAACAGTGCACTGAAACCCATCCCATAACACATCTAAATGTACAAACAACAAAACTCTTAACAATAACTCGCACCACCTCTTGTCCTTACTCACCACATGACACTCACCTCACAATGTAACAAACACTGGACACACATAACAATCTAGTCACTTCCGACAAACAGCACTACTGCACAGCAAAGGCTCAACTTCACAAAACAACATCACACTATCACACCGAGTCCGACGCTACATCATCCAACAGAACACATCAGAGAAATTCTATTAAATGTATTATCTTCATATGGGATTATCCAGCTTGTCACAAACTCATTCACTATGGAGCACTGCATAGAAAATTCTACAAACACAAGTGACACCATCAACACCCGACCTGGCCAGGAGATGTCAACAGTCTACCATGCAGAGATTATACATGAATCAACGTGCAAATAAGAAAGAACATAACAATAGACCATCATATCAAAGTAGTATTATCCCTTCATACCACTATAATACCCTTATAACAAGAACCCCTGTACGAAACAAAAACTCAAAATTACGTTTCCTCAGCTTGCCTGTACAATATCTACATACCAAAAATAAGGGGAATGCATAACACACAATGTGCAAAAAACACGACATCCTATTATTGCGACCCCACACTATTCAAAACATAGAACATTAGCTCGTATTATGGTTGAATTAGTACTTAAGCCTCATCAAACATCACACATACAAACAAAACAATACACCATATAGCAATCAGTCAGTGCTCAATTGCGACACAACAGAACATACCAGAAACCACAAGAAGCACTAAAAATACTGAAACATGCCCTACAATAGTCCACAGAAGATCACAGGGCCACCAGACTTTGATCCAGAGGAAGAGAGAAAAGCAAACAAGGGAGAAGAATGATGGAGGGAAACTATAGGAAACCAAAAAGAAGCAAGCATGGGATGAAAATTAAAATGTAATGGAGAGATGAAGAGAAAGTAAGTATTGGGGAGAAGGGTGGAAGAGGCATAAAGTGGAGTCATAAGTAAGCAGCCCTAAAATTCAGAAATCCGAGCATTAGGCAGCGCTGCATCAGGCTCCTAAAAATCTTTGGACCTGCACAATTTCTTTTTCCAAATTAGCACTGCACTTAACAGAACCTCATATATTGCTTGAAATAGGAAATCAGACTCTTATATCATCACACGTATCACCTCAAGAAATACCACACACAACAGTATATAAAAACTACACAACTCAACACCCATCACAACACAAAAGACAACACAAATGATAAATCATGTAACACCCATTATGCTCCAATATACTTAACACACTATCATAGAGTCACACAACACACTGCTCCAAAACAAACGCTAAACTCTGCCACATTAAACACCATAAGGAAGCCCACAAACAATAATACCATATGGCAATTGACAAGGGTCGAAACTCAATATAGCTTAATCTATCAGATCGAGAAACAAGCACCATTCACAACACAACGCCCACCCTACCGCACAAAAGTCCACAGAATGCCACAGGACAGCACATTCTACACCACAAAACATACCATACTTCTCAATGTGAGCCACTATGGCCTAATGTACACAAGAACACATGGTATGCAACTGTAAAACACCTTTGTGCAAGTAAAATAGCCATTTTGCGAGGCTGGAAAAGAAGGTGTGTGAAAGAGACGTTTGCCTACTCTTTGGCAGTTGCAATGGTTTGTATGTAATAGGTGTGTAATTGTGGTTATAAACTATTGATCAGATGTCAGCACCAGTGTTGGGGTGGTAACTGTTTTGGAAAGGGGAAGTTTTACCTTTGTGAATCGTGGCTGCAGCATAGTACAAAGAAAATAGTGGTTCAGGGAACTATTCCATTCTCCCCTAATGCCTTTCCTGGATGTGAAAATATTTTTTTAGAGCTTTATGGGGCAAGTGCTGCTTTAAAAAAGGTTGACATCCAGGGAATAAAGCAAACATGAGGAGATGATGGACGGAGCGCTGAAACCTTTCAGACACTCACCCCCAGTCACAGATCTGGGTTGAATCCATCATCGTTCTATAGCTCACTTCGCCACCTCAGTTCAGACCCAGCTATATGCAAATCAGTCTTGACCCTGTGCCTCATGGGAACAGTCCAGCCCGAACTGCCAAGCCAGGTCTTCCCTGAACTGGAAACAAGCATCCTGGGACCGGTTTCGGGGTAACACCCCTCATCAGCCAGGCTAGCTTGAATCCAGTGGCAAAGTGAGCAAGGGACCCACGTCTGGGTATACCCTGCCAACTTAGGGCGAACAAAGCAAACACAAGGAGATGAGGGCCGGAGCGCTGAAACTTTTCAGATACACACCCCCAGTCACAGATCTGGGTTGAATCCATCATCATTCTTTAGCTCACTTCGCCACCTCAGTTCAGACCCAGCTATATGCAAATCAGTCTTGACCCTGTGCCTCATGGGAACATTCAAGCCCGAACTGGAAAGCCAGGTCATCCCTGAACCGGAAACAAGCATCCTGGGACTGGTTTTGGGGTAACACCCCTCATCAGCCAGGCTAGCTTAAATCCAGTGGCAAAGTGAGCAAGGGCCCCACGTCTGGGTCTACCCTGCCAACTTAGGGCGAACAAAGCAAACACAAGGAGATGATGGACGGAGCGCTGAAACTTTTCAGACACTCACCCCCAGTCACAGATCTGGGTTGAATCCATCATAGTTCTTTAACTCACTTCGCCACCTCAGTTCAGACCCAGCTATATGCAAATCAGTCTTGACCCTGTGCCTCATGGGAACAGTCCAGCCCGAACTGCCAAGCCAGGTCTTCCCTGAACCGGAAACAAGCATCCTGGGACCAGTTTCTGGGTAACACTCCTCATCAGCCAGGCTAGCTTGAATCCAGTGGCAAACTGATCAAGGGCCCCACGTCTGAGTCTACCCTGCCAACTTAGGGTGAACAAAGCAAACACAAGGAGATGATGGACGGAGCGCTGAAACTTTTCAGACACTCACCCCCAGTCACAGATCTAGGTTGAATCCATCATCGTTCTTTAGCTCACTTCGCCACCTCAGTTCAGACCCAGCTATATGCAAATCAGTCTTGACCCTGTGCCTCATGGGAACAGTCCACCCCGAACTGCCAAGCCAGGTCTTCCCTGAACCGGAAACAAGCATCCTGGGACCGGTTTCGGGGTACCACCCCTCATCAGCTAGGCATGCTTGAATCCAGTGGCAAAGTGAGCAAGGGACCCACGTCTGGGTATACCTTGACAACTTAGGGCGAACAAAGCAAACACAAGGAGATGATGGACGGAGCGCTGAAACTTTTCAGACACTCACCCCCAGTCACAGATCTGGGTTGAATCCATCATCGTTCTTTAGCTCACTTCGCCACCTCAGTTCAGACCCAGCCATATGCAAATCAGTCTTGACCCTGTGCCTCATGGGACCAGTGCAGACCAAACTGCCAAGCCAGGTCTTAACAGTCCTGCTGTTTCCAGTCATCATTCCCTTGGATGGAAAAGCTCACAGCGGAATTCGTCTGAAACCTAAGCTAAGTGACATAATATATTTATGATTTATACATTCTCTGACTCAGTTCATTGCTCAAGGAAGTTACAGAAATAGTACACACAAATTAAGAAGTAGAGGTTAATACCTTCCAGTTCTTCTTTTCTGAAGAAGTTTCGTGTAATAAAAGAAAAGATATTCTACATTATTTACAAAGAAATATTCTCAGTTAATATTTACAGAGAGTTTTCAAGAAAGTTATAACAAGAAAAGATATTTAGAAGAGAAGCTAAAGTCAAGGATAGAAGGCTTGGTTGATAAATAAGAATATTAAAAGAGATAAGGAGGGAGTTGCAGAATCAATAGAATTTTAAGGTAAATGTTGTGTTTTCCTTTATTTTCAGTTTACCTTAAGGTCTCTCTTACTGCTGGACACCTAGTATGTATATGTATCGGGTGTCTGGGGATTCTTTGGGGAGAATTGGGAGCATTCTGTTCTTGTGCAAGTCAAGGTGAGAGCGCTCCTGACAGAGTGAAGTGCCCACGTAATTGGTTGCACCTGAGCAGAATGGCCGAAGGAATAAACCTGCAGACCCTTGGAGTAGTGCTAGAATCAAGTCAGAAGGAATTAGTACCAGTAAGAGAGGAGAATATAAATTTAAGAGAGGAAGTAATAAACTCGAGGAGAGCAACTTCAGACTTAGCCTCCAGGATGAATAGATTCCCAGTCACAGAGGGCGAAACATCTGGTACGAGTACGGGGGGGGTCACCCAGAATTACCACCTAGGTAGTGCATTCTTTAACCCAAGTCATTCCAGTGGCCCCACCAGAGCGTTTTAGTGGGGATCCGCAGAAGGCACATATATTCTTAACACTATGTTCTTTACACTTTATGTGTCGACCTTCAAATTTCCTGATGCACAATATCGAGTGGCATTCACTCTATCCTACAAATTGGCCAGAAAGTATAAGAGCAGCAGTTTTTTATCGAGGGCTAAAGGATGAGCTGAAAGATCACTTAGCACAAATACCTAACCGACCCACTGAAATTTCAGCTTTAGTAGACCTGGTATTGGAAATTGACTTCCGACAGAGTGAGAGAAAAGGAGAACGAAGGAAAGAATTCAGATCTAGCATCCCACGATTTGACAGAATTAAATCAGAATCCACTAGATTTGCAGAGAACCAACAAGGAACCGAACCAATGCAAATAGGAACAATTTGAGGACCTTTGACGAATGAAGAAAAGGACAAGAGTCAAGAGAACAATTTATGACTCTATTGTGGAGCAGGGGGACATTTTGTACGAGTTTGTCTGAAAAAGCCTCAAGCATCTTTAAAGCCGAAGGAAAACTTGCGGCACCTTCAGTAGGGGGAGTTGGACTGTTGGGTGCGGATGAAGAAACAACTCTGAGTGAACACCAACTAGCAAACACCTTGCAATCGTCATCGCATCACCTAATTCTGTCTATGACAATGAAGTTTAGACAAATCACCTTGACAGAACTTTCGGTGATGATAGACTCCGGGGCCACTGGGAACCTTTGCAATCTTAAATTCGCAGACAAAGTTGGATTGAGGGCAATACAGAGGTCTAAAAGTGAACCGGTGCACGCGGTTGATGGAACTAATTTGTCTTTGGGACCAATAGTAAGCCATACTGAACAAGTGCAGTTGATTTCTTCGGAGGGTCATGAGGAAGTAATTCAATTCAATCTAATAGATGCTCCTCAATTTCAAGTCATCTTGGGTTTGCCTTGGCTCACCGAGCATAATCCAACCATCAACTGGAGTGCTAGGACTATAGTAATGAATTCTGAATTCTGTAAGACCCATTGTTTTGAAAGGAAAGAAGGCTCAGGAGAGCTGAATCCGCCAACTTCTCTGTGTGGTGCTGGCAATTTAGTCTGCGTGATACACACCAATGAAATTCCGTTGGAATACCGAGAATTTGAAGATGTGTTCAATGAAAAGGAAGCATAGAAACTACCACCTCATCGCATGTATGACTGTAAAATAGATCTGGAACCAGGATCCAATTTGCCTTGCAGTCGGGTTTATGCATTGACGGAAAAAGAGAACCGGTACCTAAACGAATACATAGACAAGTATCTAGAAAACGGTTTTATTAGACCATCCCAATCCCCGGTGTCATCACCATTATTTTTCGTACTGGAGAAGGAAGGGGACTTGAGACCCTGCATTGATTATCGAGTGATTAACAAGGTTACGAAGAAAAATCACTATCCCTTACCTCTCATTTCAGTATTGTTGGATCAAGTAAAAGGAGCTCAGATATA
Organism: Calotriton arnoldi; assembly: GCA_963921515.1. Taxonomy (NCBI): domain Eukaryota; kingdom Metazoa; phylum Chordata; class Amphibia; order Caudata; family Salamandridae; genus Calotriton; species Calotriton arnoldi. The sequence continues at coordinate 363,656 of CAWUFW010013212.1, forward strand.
TACAAAACTTGACTTGAGAGGAGCCTACCACTTAATAAGAATGAGAGGAGGTGACGAATGGAAGACCGCGTTTCGAACTAGGTTTGGTCTATTCGAGTAACAAGTAATGCAATATGGACTATGCAACACACCAGCCGCCTTTCAGTATTTTATAAATGTCATCTTGGCCGAGTTCATCGATCAGTGCATTATCGTTTACATAGACCATATCTTGGTTTACTCCGCTTCAGAAGAAAAACATCGAGAGCAAGTACGGAGGATCCTACAGAGACTCAGGGAAAATAAATTATATGTAAAACTGGAGAAATGTGCCTTTAATGTTACGTCTGTGGAATTCTTGGGCTTTGTCCTTTCTCCCACAGGAATCACCATGTATGAACAAAAAATAAAAGCAGTGATAGAGTGGAGATCTCTTAAAGCGTAAAAGAGGTGTAAAGCTTCATAGGCTTCGCCAATTTTTATAGAAGATTCATTAGCGAGTTCTCACATAAAATTCTTCCTCTCACTCGGTTGCTAAAGAAAGGAGTTCAATTCCAATGGTCAGAGGAGGCGGAGAAGGCCTTTGAGTCTCTAAAGAAAGATTTCACCACAGCGCCAATCCTTTTGCATGCTTCATCCAGTAGCCTATCGATCAAGAAAACTAACCCCAGCAGAAGTCATTGTTGGCAATAAAGGATGCTTTCAAAGAATGGCGACACTACCTAATGGGGGCGAGGCACACAGTTACCATGTTGACAGATCATCGAAACTTGACATTTTTTAAATCAGCAAGGACACTAGCCCCACGACAACTCTGATGGTCATTATACTTTGCAAATTATGATTTTGTGATCACTTATAGATCTGGAACAAAGAATGGAAAGGCGGATGCCTTGTCAAGGATTGACACAGAAAACCCGAAAGGTCCAATTGAAGTCCAGAAGATAATTCCAGAATCTAAAATTGTGAGCGTGGTGAGTCACGGAACCCTGGAGGAGGAAGTAATGCAAGCGATGGACTCTGAAGAAATGCTGAAGTGGGCTGGACAAGAAAATGGAAGAGAAATTCGTCACTAGTTGCCTTCCACGAAGGAGCCTTGTATCTCCCAACCAGAGAGTTGCAAACTCAAGCAATGCATGAACGCCATGATAGTCCTTTAGCTGGCCACAAAGGAATTCTTAAAACTGAGGATTTGATAACGAGGAGATTTTGGTGACCAAAGATGACCAAGGATATTCAAAGATATGTTAAGACATGCGAGATTTGTGCTCAGTGAAAATCAGAACGACAGGCACCTAAGGGCCTGTTGCAACCTATGCCTACCCCCCTCACCCCTGGCATAGAGTCACCTTGGATTTAATAGTGGATTTGCCTTCAAGCCAAGGGTTTAATACCATCTTGGTGATCGTGGACGCCTTCACTAAAATGGCATATTTCCTAGCCTTAAAAGGGGTCCATACTGCCAAACAACTAGCCACACATTTTAGCACACAGGTGGTCCGAGTGCATGGAATTGCAAAGATTATACTTTCTGATCGAGGCTCTAAGTTTTTGTCTCATTTTTGGAAGGCCTTTGTACAAAGTTTGGGAATGGAGGCCAGATTCTCCAGCAGTTATCATCCGGAGACTGATGGGCAGACTGAGAGGGTGAACCAGGAGTTAGAGCAGTATCTACGCCTATTTTTGATGGATCAGGAGGGTGAATGGCCTGAGTACTTGTGGGCTGCAGAATTTGCACATGACAATGGAAAATATGTGTTCACTGGGTATTCCCCTTTTTATTTGAATTATGGTAGGCATCCAAACTCCTTGGTAACTTCCGGAGAAATCTCAGTTCCAGCAGTTAAAAATTTAGTGTAGCATTTAACTCAAATTCACCAAACTGCACCTAAGAATCTGTTACAAGCAAAACAAAATTATAAAATCTATGCAGACAAAAAGAGAAGAGAAGGTTCCCCCTTACGTATAAATGATAGTGTTGGTTGAGTACAAAGAACCTTAGATTGGCAGGTAATCACAAGTTTCAACCCCTGTTTATTGGTCCTTACTAAATAGACAAGGTAGTAAATCCAGTGACCTATCGATTAAGACTACCCACTAAAATGAAGATCCACCCAGTTTTTCATGGCTCTTATTGAAGAAGGTAGCCCAAGATACAAGGAAAGTTTTGCCACCAAAACCTGTGCAATTAGAAACTGGAGTGGAATTCGAAGTAAAGAGAATTCTGGATTCAAAAAGAGTCAGGGGTCAGTTTTACTATTTAGTGGACTGGAAGGGCTAGGGTCCGAAGGAAAGATCCTGGGAATTGTACTCAGATGTTCACGCTCCTAGATTAGTGAGGTCCTTTCACTGGAAATTCCCAACAAAACCCCAACCGGAAGGACCTCCTTTGCAAGGGGATACTGTCAGGATCCAGAAAGCTCTGGGTTGCTCAGTCTGTGCAATGCTAAACCTAGACACTCAAAAAGGAAGCTTAAAGGTTAAGACTCTTCCTTGGAGAGAAGCTTGGCACAAGCGTAATGCTAAGATAGCCGCTCAGCAGTTCCCCAAAGGTATGCGGTCTAGTTGTTCCCTCAAAAAATCGTTCTGGAATTCTATGTGAAGCGCGTGCCTACGGAGCTCTGCACATTTCACTGAAGTGATTCCAAGCCTACGCACCTGTGTCTGTTGAGCCGATTCTAGTCAGGTAGATTGCATCGCATTTCACCGGTTTTAGAGAGCGTTGCGTAGGTAGAGATTCGGTCCGCTACCCGTCGGGAGTTTAGACTTCCTTTCCTCACAGATAGTGTCTCTGTTTTACTCTGTTCTGAGTCTGCGCATAGAAAACATTTCCGCGCGTGACTAGAACAGAGTGTTTGTAGTGAAGCGGTTGACATGCATATAAATCTAAATACCGGACAGCATTTCCTCGAAAAGAATTCACCGAAGAGCTGTCCAGAATCTCTCACCCAGTCCCGAGTGAAAGAACTTAACAGCCCTGCTGTTTCCAGTCATCATTCCCTTGGATGGAAAAGCGCACAGCAGAATTCGTCTGAAACCTAAGCTAAGTGACATATATATTTATGATTTATGACATTCTCTGACTCAGTTCATTGTTCAAGGAAGTTACAGAAATAGTAAACACGAAATAAGAAGTAGAGGCTAATACGTTCCAGTTCTTCTTTTCTGAAGAAGTTTCCTGTAATAAAAGAAAAGATATTCTACAATTATTTACAAAGAAATATTCTCATTTAACATTTACAGAGAGTTTCCTAGAAAGTTAGAACAAGAAAAGATATTTAGAAGAGAAGCTAAAGTCAAGGATAGAAGGGTGAGTTGATAAATAAGAATATTAAAAGAGATAAGGAGGGAGTTGCAGAATCAATAGGCCCCCGTCTCTCCCACTGGAAGGTGGTGGAGTCGGTCGCAGTGTGGCCGTTGCCTCGATTGAGCTGCAGTCACGGCTGAGAGGAGAGGAGCTGGTAGATCTCCCCGCCTGCCTTCCGGGCTCGTCCTTGGTTCTTGGCGTCCCACCAGGTGGGGCTCGGAGGATTGGAGGTCGGAGCTCCTGTCGCTAGCCACCAGCCAGGGATGGTGAGAGACTGATGACGATTTCTGTGGCGGAGATCGCCTCCGGGCCGGGGGAGCGGCATTTTGGGTCTTCTGGCTTCTACCTCGGGACAGCGCCATGCCGTCTCTCTGTCGGACTCTGCAGCCCGTCCCTCTCTTTCAGGGCTCTGTCAGCGCGAGGCCGCCTGCATGCATCAGAGCAGATTGCGTGCTCTAGGTTTAAGTTCTGGAGTTTTCCCACGAGCTGGTGACTTGCGCGTGGGTCTGTGAGGCTCCTACTGGCATAGCCATGGAGGGTGGCTTTCTGTGACCGTTTGTGTACTTTGGCATCCGCGCAGCTTGTGCAATGGACTTGCTGGACGCACTGACGCCTCGCCTTCCTAGGTCTGTTCTGGTTCAGGTGGATTTGGGCCAATGTGATCGTGGAATGTGTTTTGTGAAGAGACAGTGGTCTGGTCTTTGGGGATACACGGGCAGCAGAAGCAGAGGGTAATTGTATGGAGAATAACTGCTAAAATGGCCGCCGGGTGATGAGCTCCGGTCGGGAGCACCTCGACTGGGGATTGCCTTTGGCATCAGTCCCGGGAATTTTCCCCTCCCTTCCCCCACATACACCTTCTGGGATTGTTTGACTGCTTTCCAGCGTTTCCTCCCACCCAAAGTGAATTTTCGTCATCCTGCTTTTTCAACCTCTGTCTCTTCCGCTGGACGCTTGTGGAACCAATTTCAATATGGCCGTTGCCTCGGTTGAGCTACCTTTGCAGCTGAGAGGAGATGAGCTGGCGGATCTCCCCGCCGGCCGCCACCTACCTTCCGGGCTCGTCCTCTGTTGCTTGGCATCCCCTTCAGTCCCGCTCCATTGCCAAAGGTGATTCGAGGCAGTGAGTAAATCCGGCACTGGTTGATGCGACTTCGTGACCCCTACCGGTTTGTGGTCTTGTTAACTTGGACTTTTGTGGGCCCCCTGATGTACTATCTACCATTGCCGGTCTTTCAGTTACTATCTGTTTTTCCAGCCATTGACTCTACCCCCATATCCCCACTACCTTCTATGCTCTATTGGGACTTGTTTCTTTTTTTCTGTGTTATGCTATGCTCTTGTAACTAATGTAACTATGCAATTACTGTTTTCATGTAAAGTGCTCTGATACCTCCGGGTCTAGCCTGCACTTTATAAAACTTTTCAATTGTAACTGATGTAACTTTAACGCAACATTCCTCTGATAAAGCGCTCTGATACCTCCGGGTCTAGCCAGCGCTCTATAAAACTTTTCAAATTATATCAAATCAATACTTTCTTTCCTGAACGCTGAGACCTGTGCAACATGGCTGATGCCCGATGGAGCTGCTAGACAGCCAAAGAGGAGCTTGGCCCTGGTTTTCCCCCTTGACCGTCACCTACCCAGCCGGACATCGGTCACAGTTCCTCCTCGTCTCCCTCCTTCGATTTCTCGCAACATTGTTTTGTTTACTGTACCCTACCTTACTCTTGTAAATGATGTAACCTGTAACGCAACAATCCTAAATGTAAAGCGCTCTGATACCCTCTGGGGTCTAGTTCGCGCTATATAAAACTTTATAAATAAATAAAATAAATAAATAAATAAATAGAATTTTAAGGTAAATGTTGTGTATTCCTTTATTTTGAGTTTACCTTTAGGTCTCTCTTACAATACACTTGCAAAACTGAATAGAGGGAAATGCTTGAGAGAGATCGGAGAGAAAACCTGAGAGCCTTGGCAGTCTCTTCTTTCTGTTTATTATTTTATCCCCATCCCCTTTCCGCCCTTGGAGTCTGCTGGACACCTAGTATATATATGTATCAGCTGTCTGGGGATTCTTTGGGGAGAATTGGGAGAAGGCAGCATTCTGTTCCTGTGCAAGTCAAGGTGAGAGCGCTCCTGACACACACTGACAAAAACATTCACACACACTCTCTCTCCTCTCTGTTTAGAAGATCTTAAAACTGTTGGTTATTTTACAACATATTGGGGCATATTTACAAGCCCCTATTGCCACCGGAGCATCACTTTTTCTGAGGCTCCGGTGGCAAAGCGGCATTCCCGATATTTAGAAAATGGCGCTAAGCCACTTAATGTGGCTTAACGCCACCTTGTAAATATACCACTTTCCGCCGCAGTCCTCTGCGGCAAAGTGGCATGCAATGAGTGTTGCAGTGGGCATTCCACCGCAACACCCATTGCTTTTTGATACTGCACCAGATTTACAAGGCTAAGGCTGCGCCAAAATTTAAGGCCAGGGAATACCTGGTATTATAACGGCAATATGAGGAGAAAATATAAATTTCTCCTCATTTGTTTGCTCTTTCTATGTGTGCTGCAGACTATGGCCCTGATTACGATGTCGTGCGGACTTACATCTGCCCGACAACGTATTGGTCTGGAACCGCCCGACCATAGGTCGGTGGTTCTCACCGCCTGATTTGGATGCGACCGCCTATGGGCGGTCGCAAAAATCCATTTTACAATGGAAGCTTGTGCTGCGGTCGGAATAGGCCCGCAGCACAAGCTTCTATTGCAGAATGGATGTTTTTACACATCCCTACACCGTGTGGCAGCGGAGGGCCAGGGAGAAGGCGCCCCCAATGTTGCTTTCTGACAGCCTTTCCATGTCGGAAAGGCTGACATGGAGTGGCTGTCAGAAACCAACATCATAATCCCGACGGCGGAGTCAGGCTTATTCAAGAAATTATGATGCGTTCTGATGAACCGATGGGCTCCTTGAGCCCGTCGAAAGCGCCGCGGATGGTCACTCCACCCGATGCTTTCGCCCGCTGCACCATAATGTTGCGGGCGGACCGCAGGGGCCGATGTCGATGGGGTCCGACACTGACATGCCGTCGGTGTCGGACTAACTAACATCATACATTAACAACTGAAGAGAGAGGGAAAAATCACTCTTCGTCCCCCTGACGAAAATACTAACTAACAACAAAGAGCGAACAAGGAAAATGCTAAGGTAGCACGAGGAGAAACCTCTTTATTTAAAAGAACCCTCACTCACCAACCTAGTTGGTGACATGCTTCATCATTGGGTTCCCACCAGAGGACCGAATGTCCCCCGGTGTGCTACGACGCCTGGAATTCCAGCGGAGCGGGTTTTTTGGAAGGGTAGTGTAAGTGTGCGGGATGTGCAAAGTAAAAGGTCACTGGTTATTTCCCAAAACAAATTTTAATGGTGGAGAACCAGTGATCGATTAAAACTAGTGAGACGGACACAAACTGGCTAGTTAGGTGAACCAGAAGAGTCCGAATTTAAAAGTGAAAATTGGTCAACATGTTTCTGCTTATGTATGCACTGTTAGCTAAGCATTCTTCAGGACCAGACACCCCATGGCGGTATACGCACGCTAAGGTGTATCCTACCCTATGGGGAGTGTGCGTAGGGTAAAACTCACGGCTTCACCAATGCGGCCTTATGGTAGTTCCAAAAGCCGCTGTACTGTGAAGGCAAGAATGGCTTCACTTCATGGGTTCCGGGAAAGGGGAGAGCTACTTATTGCATGAAGCTCGCCCTCTACAGACCTGCCAGTTGCCTGCCACGGACCCGAATAAACCGTGAGTTTTACCCTACGCACACTCCCCATAGGGTAGGATACGCCTTAGCGTGCGTATACCGCCATGGGGTGTCTGGTCCTGAAGAATGCTTAGCTAACAGTGCATACATAAGCAGAAACATGTTGACCAATTTTCACTTTTAAATTCGGACTCTTCTGGTTCACCTAACTAGCCAGTTTGTGTCCGTCTCACTAGTTTTAATCGATCACTGGTTCTCCACCATTAAAATTTGTTTTGGGAAATAACCAGTGACCTTTTACTTTGCACATCCCGCACACTTACACTACCCTTCCAAAAACCCGCTCCGCTGGAATTCCAGGCGTCGTAGCACACCGGGGGACATTCGGTCCTCTGGTGGGAACCCAATGATGAAGCATGTCACCAACTAGGTTGGTGAGTGAGGGTTCTTTAAATAAAGAGGTTTCTCCTCGTGCTACCTTAGCATTTTCCTTGTTCGCTCTTTTGTTGTTAGTTAGTAACTAACATCATAATCAGCCCCTATGTTTGCTGCCTTCTGCAGCACACATAGAAAGAGCAAATCGCCATAATTGATTGTTTATGTGCAGGAAGGTACCTCTTCTTGCACATAAACAATTGCCCCTGTGGCGCAGGCACCCTTGAAACATGGCGACAGGGTGCCTGCGCTGGGCAGCTTTTTTAGCACCAGCACTAGGGGAAATACAGGGGTGCGCTATATTTTTGTAAATACGGCCCATCCCTGCATTTTTTAAATGTCGGAGCACTTTTTTTTTGTAAATATGCCCCATTGTCTTTTAAGTCACCCGAACAATCCCAACTGCTATCGAGTCGCGGCTCCTGGAGGGAGTTCTGCGGGGCGGTGGGGCGGGGGAGGGGCAGGGTGGGGGGTAGTAAACTCCGGCATACAGCCAAACGAAGTTAAGTACATAAATAAATAAATAAAACAAATTACATTGCCCGCCGCATCGCCATTTGGCGTTGCAGCGCGCGCAATGTAATTTGTTTTATTTATTTATTTATGTACTTAACTCTGTTCGGCCGTATGCCGGAGTTTACTACCCCCCACCCTGCCCCTCCCCCGCCCCGCCCCACTGCCCTGCAGCACTCCCTCCAGGAGCCGCGACTGCTGCTATCCCTTCCCACTGTCCCTTAAACCCCCTCATGCCCTGCTTCTCAAATAATGTATTAAACCATAATATGCCAGTGTGATTGTTGGGAAATTTGAAACTCACATCCCCTAATCTTACTGACCAAGCTACGAGTAAACAGAAAATTTGACACTTGTGCTCTGAGGTAGACTAGAAAACCTTTTGCCTCACATCATGTCTACATTGGACACTGTTGTACCCTATTTATTGTGTAAAAGAAAAAAAAGACTCAGACCCTCTCCCACAATAGGTGGCATGCTTCATCATAGGGGCTGCTCCTTCATCTGTAAACAAAGTTGTGGGTGGGTTCACCCTGAGCTCTTTTGGAGGTATTTGTGAGTGCTGGCTTTTATAGCGGATATGAAAATGTGCATTTAAAATAAATTGTGTATTGAGTTGACCAGGTGGTCTTTAATAGCGTCTCCAAAGTGCAAGCACAAGATTAAAAGAAGGAAGTAGGCTGACAGTTATTAGGACTCTGTATTCAACATATTTTTGCCTTCGTTATACCCTGAACATATGTTAGTCATCCCGGTGTCAGTATCGTTCTGGAACAGTGAAAAAAATGAAGTAATGCCTGTTGGCCAGTTGTAAATCTCATAGCAATATAGGGGATAAATATGGAAGCGGATTGGACAGAGCAGGGGGACACACTGGCATAACGCAAAATGATGGCCACCCTGCAATATGTGATAAGGGGCCCTCAATTATCCACCGTCTCACAAATATTCGTAGGCTTTGTGCTAAATAGGGGCCACCTAAAGAGTTGGGAGCCCCCAAGTGCCTCAGTGCTGCAGGGGCCTGTATTATGCATCGGTGGGGAGCAGTGGTTGAAATGGACGGGATCGTCAGGGCAGGGCATGCCCCAACTTTTTAAATTTAATCGAATCTGTTGCCCTACTTTTTTATCTTAAAAATGCGTCCCAGGACGGCAGAAATAGACAATGCCTATAGATAAGGTTCGGTGATTCGTGGCTGTTCGAGGACAGACGGTTTGGCCTGGAAGGAAAAGGACTCTGTCTTTTCCTTCTCGCCCAGAGAAGACTAGGACAGTGTCCACTTCTCTTGCTCTGCCGCTGTCAGCTGCCCTTCTCTCTTTCTTCGTCTTCTTCCCACTCTTTCTGTCTCTGTGTCACTCCTCACTTGCTGAAAACCGTGACTTAAAGAAACGGCTCTTACCCTTACTTTTCTCTCCTTTCCTTCATTCGTTCCCCTGTAAAATGGATCCAAATAAGGTTCAAAATAAAAAATAACTAAATAAAGCAAGCCAGAGTGGTTGCAAAATGTCCAGATTGGTTTTATTCACACCCAGACACAATAGTGCCACTTTACAGAGTTTGCCAGTGAAGTGCTACTTTAGTTTTCGTGTCTTTCTTTGAACAACATTGTTTTCCCGGGTGGGGAAGAGCACCATTCCTGGAGATACTGCAATACCTGGATTATGTGTGGAGTGGAAAAAGTTTAATGTGATCCTTATCAGCTGTTTTCTTTATTTTAGTTTATAAAATGTGTACCACAGCTCTGTGTTCAGGGATGTAGCCTTTTTAAACCATACTGCTTACATTTTGTGAGGATATAAGCAATGGGCATTGAAACAGGTCCCTTCCTGGCCCTGTTGTCATGTCCTTAACTTTTCAGGCAAGAATACTCATTGATTTCTGAATAATGAGTGTAAAAGTGTTAATGTAACAATGCTGTTCCTGCTTACATTTTACATGCTTTACTTAATCTTCCCTATTAGTGTTTGCTTTTTCCAGGATGTTGTTACTTTTTTTTCAGGCAGCATATTCCTCTTGTCTAGTGCTATTTTTGAATTGAGTCACATCCAGTTGCTTATAGCGGGGCACAATTGGGTTGTAGCTGAAGGCAGTGCGAGTTTCTCTCAGTGGGGCAGTATGTTGTTCAGTGGGGGAAAGGATGTGGCACTATAGCCAGAGCTGACAAATTTGGAACGGGGGAATCAGGTTCAGCCTTCATGACCAGTCCACCAGGCCACTCTCCTGAAGGAGCACATTCCCATGCTAGACCTTAGAAAGCCCTGCTAGGCGTTGGAAGCCAAGGTGTCTTAACACCAGCAGGTGGACACAGGAGGTGGCAAGTGTGGGTTAACCTTGAAGGCCAGTCCACCACAACCCATACTGAAGTTCACCTCCAGTCTTGCGGGCAGGCCTACAAAGTAGCACACCCTAGAGCAACAGTGACTCTGTCACTGAGGTCACAGGACCCTTGAGGCCAGTCCACCTCACCCATTGGTACATCTATTGGCCCTGTTTCATCAGTAGCAGTGCAACTCACCAGGGATCAGCAATGCAGGATTTGCACGCACACCAAACTAAGTTCGTAAACTCCATCGTCTCTCTGCTTCATGCACAAGCACTTTTAACATGTGCTGCCTGTTTGGGGTCACTGAAATTATGTAGCAGTAGAGGACAAAATTATGTTGCAGTGTTGACTAAATTATGCAGCAAAGAAAAGGCTGCAGTTTAATGCAGTACATTTTCTAATACTTTATTTTTACACATACTAGCAGTCGTTGCAAAGATTTTGCCTCATTAGTACCAGTGTAACTTACAAATGCAGCAGTGAGAAAGGTGACCAGTCAACCTTGGCAAACAGCCCTCCACTTCGCAGAAACACAAGTCACATTTTTTAGTAACTTTTGATCCGTTTCCCGGCCGAATTTTTAAAAATCTTTTCAAGCACCATTTCGGATTATCTTTTGTTGACTGCCAACTCAATTCTAGAGGGTGGGTTAATACTATTGTCATTTAGAGAAGGGAATATAGTCAGCTTTTTGAAAAAAGGCAAGGATAGCGAAGACCCCAATTCTTATCGTCCCAGCACGCTTTTAAATTCTGACTATAAAATAATCACTAAACTGCTAGCTAATTGATTTAATGGAATTGCCTCGCATCTGATCCATCCTGATCAAAATGGTTTTATAGCAGGGCGGCAGCTCGGCACCAATACGCACTATTTAGCGGAAGCACTTGATTATTTTGAGACTCAGAAGATACCAGCTCTGGTCCTCTTACTAGACGCCGAGAAGGCATTTGACCTAGTTGTTTGGGAGACTTTATTTTTTATTTTGTTAAGGTTCGGCATACCTCCCAAAATCACGGGGCTGGTCCAGAATTTATACTGGAATGCAGAAGCCAACATTATCATTAACGTCTCGGAGGTCGGGCAAGTCAAGGTTAAACGCGGGACTAGACAAGGCTGTCCACTGTCCCCGGTGTTATTCGCCTTTTTTATCGAGCCATTGGCAATAGCCATTAGAATAGTTTGGATATCTGTCCTCCACTCCCAACTATGGGAAAATTGAAATTATACGCTGATGATATCATGCTCATTTTAAAGCCTGAGAATGAGGTTCAAGCAAAAGCCTTTGAGATTTTTGAGCAATTTAAGTCGCTTGGCAGATACAAAATCAATTAAAAAAAAACAGAAATTATACAGTGTAGTTGTGCACCTACGGATTTACATCTCGATATCCTCCCTTGTCTAAACACAAAACCAAAAAGGTATCTGGGGGTTTACTTTACGGCTCGAATTTCTGAATTATATGATTTAAATTTTGTCCCACTTCTGCGAAAAGTCCAGGATTTATTCTTCCGATGGAAGTCTCTTCCATTAACCATTATTGGCAGGGTTGCATTGATTAAAATGTCTGTTGTTCCGTTGTTTAATTTTCTTTTCTCTGGTTTCCCTGTGTTTTCATGGCCTCTTTCTTTGCTAAATTAGAGTCTATGTTTACATCTTTTCTGTGGGGCAAGAAGGTCCCTCGAATTGCACTTAGCACATTATATGAGGAGCTGGAAAATGGTGGATTAGCTCTCCCTAACTTTAGGGATTACTATTTTGCATACTTTGCACAATATATGTCCAGGTTTAAGCCGGAGTTACAATTGGGTTCTTTTATTAATTACTTTATGAACTTAATTTGTAAAGAAAATCAGATTCACTGCCCACTAACAATCGTTAAATCTCCTAAATTAGTACGGTATAAGTGTATACAGTAGTTTTTCCATAAGCGCCAGGCTTTTTATAGAAGATATTCAATCCCCGTTATTAACTCCTCAACTCCATTATCTGGTCTCATCTCACTATCCGGGATCAGAGATTCGTCTGCAATTATACAAAAATGAGCTAAGGCTGGCTTTGGGAAAATCTCTGATTTTTTAAGGAATGATAGATGGCTGAATATAGCTGAAATGTCTCATTTAATTCCAAATGATTTCCTTCTTTTTGGGTCATACAACATTTTTACTAAATTCCTGAGTAAACTTGATTTGGTCCAGATTATCGAACGGAAACACTTAGTATATGATCTGTTCGATAATATGGCATTTAAGAAACCTGGGGAATGGAAAAAGTGTGTAGCCTCTATCAAGGGTATGGATCTTGAGGTGAAGGCTATAACTAAATGGGGAAAACATGAGGAGATGGAAATTACAGCAAATATGTGGTCAGCAATTAATAACCTTAATTTTAGTTCATTAAGGGGGGCTAATTGGCGAAGGATGTTATTTTTTAGTAAATGGCTACTTTATAGAACTCCACTTTTCCTATCTAAGGTGTACCCTAATCAATCTGGGCAGTGCTTTCGTTGCCTTAACCATTCTTTAGCCAATTGGACACACATCATATTACAATGCCCCTTGATCCAGAGGTTCTGGAATGATATTTTTCACTATCTGGCAGCCGAATGCTTAATTACATTAGATTTGAATACTCTGCTGATAGTATTTGGATATGACCCAGACCTTCTTTTTTCAGATAAGGTGATCAAATTATTATATATTGCAATGGCGGTTGCCAGATCACTTTTGCTTCAGAGATGGCGATCGGATCTTTTACCATCTAAAAATGAATGGATCCGGAAAATGAAGCAGGTAAAAAAAAGCGAACGAGCCTATGCACTGCGAATTGGCGGGCTTAAGAAGTTTGAGAGTGTATGGGCAGCCTATTTTGATTAAAGAACTCAAAAATTTAGCCTATATCTTAGGAGGTATTATCAGCATGTACCTCCTAAGATAATACCTCTTAGGAGGTATTATCAGCATCTATGGTAATATTAGCATCTTAATTTACTATACGACACCTCATATTAAATAAACATGTGTATCCATTGGTTAAATTAAATAATGTAATAAGATGTAACTGGTCAGTGAAATGCCAAACAAATACAAAAAATTGGGATGTTTTGTCCTTTCTGGCCACACCTCTGACTCCACCCATTGAACCAATCCTCGGGTTATGCCCGCCCTCTGATTCTCCGCCCACAGTTCACCTACTTATTTTTCCCCACTTCGACCAGTGGTGGGGAGGGGACACAGCAAAGCAGAGGGAATTGTGTTAATTAGCTATACGCCAACCACCCTCGTCTGCAACAGGCTGTACAGCGCAGAAACCACATAGACCAAGTAAATCAGTATGTTATAACTTGCCAACAGGCATTATTTGATTTTCATTTTCTGTGAACTTCGTTGGCTACCATAAGCGACGTGTCAACAGACAGGTGCATGCCAGGGGTGTAACACAGACCCCTTCACAGTCGCGGCCGGCATGACTCGTGGGTGGGGGGCGGGAGTAGTGCGGGGAGGGTGGGGGGGCTAATTTAATTTCTTTTTAAAAACTTAAAACTTACCTTCACCTCCGGTCCCGCATTGCGTCTCCTTCTCTCTGCTCCTCGCAGGAAGCAGGCAACAGGCAGCCTCCCTCTTCTCCCCTAACCCAATCACAAAGCTGCAATGGCAGCGTTGTGATTGGCTGGGACGCCGACCCCACAGGCGTCTATGGGGAGACCGTTTTCTCCATGCAGGCTGCATGCAGCCTACACGGAGAAAACGGAGAGTATGCATAACTGGTTTGGTCGGGCCTGGGGCCGACCAAACAGTCAGCACCCACAACAGTGGGCAAGCCACTCCTCCCCTGCCTGGAGCAGGACCGCCCACCCGCCCACCCCCAACCAAACCCTGCCTTCTGCTTTCTCGCAGTGCAAGAAGCAGAAACATAACATGGTATTCATAATACCATTTTATGTTTCTGCCTCTCGCACTGCGAGAAAGCAGTGGAGCAACGCTCCTCTGCCCACGTGAGGAGCCGCCCCTGCCTCTTCAAGCCCTGCGATGCACAGAGCCCCCAAATCTTCAAGCGGCCCCCAGCCCTTTAGGGAGCTCCAGTTAGCCAATGAAAACCTGCGATATATGGGAAACTTACGGGCCCCTCATCACATTCTACAGGGGTGCCCTCATCATTTTGCGCTAGCCCCAGGTACGTGCTAACGTCCCAACATGGAAATGTAACAGATTTAACTTCTAGTTACAAAGTGGCAGACATTAACTCAACTGCAACAACACTCACGCCACAAACGATTGTTGGTGTGCATGGCTCAACAATGCGCATCCTAGGCGTATTTATGGATTTATGCGTTTTGCGCCCACCCCTGCAACGGTGAAAGGAAGCCAGCGCCACTGCGGGCCCTCTTATTATTAATAATACTAATATTGGTGATATGTAAGCAATGCTATTTCCCGTTGTAATTGCTTTGTTCTTCCGTACATATGTTTCAGCACAAAGAACAGTTTGTCCCAGGCAGGATAGAAGGTGAACGGATTTTGCCCCAGGGACCATTCTTTGAGCTGCAGGATACGAACATGGGGAGGAGTGATATTTTTTTGTGTTGCTGCCAGTTTTAATGAATACCCACCGCAGTGGCAGGGCAGCATTTTTCTTTAGCAGGAATTGCCAGCGGATAACATATTCTTTTTTATCATTTAAAAATTCTGCTTATTGCCCCTTCCTTAAACTTTCTTAATAGTGCGAGGCATCATCAGCCATCACAAGGCCATCTGACAAAAGCTACAATATGTTTTATATTTCCTTTGTTCTTTCTGTCTAGCTTCGAGATGCAGAAGACAATATTTGGCAGATTGACAATAATGTTGAGGAAGATGGCTGGTACCAAGGGTGGTTATTGAATTGGGACATTAACAGTGGGAACAAAAACAAGCAAGGAACCTGTTGCTAAGCACACCATTTTGTGTGCTTAGGACAGCAGAGGGAGGGCACTTCAGTGTTAATGAGTAAGAAAAAGTCATGCTCAGAAGTGAGAAGGAATAGTAAAATGTACCACAACCGCAGGTGTGATTGATTAGAAAACAGAACAGATGAGTTCCCTAGGGGGTTGTTGCACCTAGAAGAAAATAAGAAAAGGCAAATAGCTAGACCAAAGGGCATGATAACAAGCTTCGGGTAAAGAAGTGTTTTCGACTTCTGAACTGCGGCAACAGTGGATACTTTGAAAATATTACTTATTGTTCTGTGGAAGTCAAATTGCATCTCAAAGGGCATATATAGATATATATTTTTTAATTTGCATAATAATTAGCTATGCACTTTTCTTTTGGGCACATCCCTGCTCCCCTAGGAAGAGAGGTGTGATGCAGCGGCCAGAGTATCTGACTCTGGAGCACGGGGCTCATGGTTCGATCCACAGCGCCGGCGGCAGCTCAGCTCAGCACCCTGTGACTCTGGGCAATAGCTCACTTAATCTCCCTGACAGCCCCCAGCGCCTTGAGACCCATAGGGGTGATTAGTTTGCGCTTAAAAAAAAATACATATATCCGTGGATGTTGCTCTGAGTGCTGTTCACTCTCTGGAGTGCGTCATTCTGTAAGGAGTAGAATTGTATTGTATTTATTGCAGTTTATTCTTTTATAGCACCTCAAGATAATTTTCGACGGGTATCATAGAACAGTGTGAGGGAAGACTGTTAGATCGCTGTGTGTTCTATACAGGAGGGGCCAGATTAACGACACTGTCACACAAAGCAATTCTGCACCCAAGTAGCTGCTCTGTGTTGTGTGACAGGGAAAGAGGAGGAAAGCATCATATCTACATACATATGGCTCTCTACTTCCCTCTCCCTAGCGCCGGTGCACAATCATGCTGCTAAGCGCCACGCACGCACGTTTGCACAATAATGCAGTGGTGTCTGAGTGAGTCTAGCATAGGTTTCATACTGGAAAGTTAGACTTCCAGTACAATATACTTGACATGGAGGCCTACGGTTAGGCAGGTCGGGAGATCTCCCTCCTCTCCTGAGGTTTCTTTGGAGGTGTGCTTCGCTGTAGCAGGTTTCTCAGAAAAAAGAAGTGACGGAGTCTCCTGACGATGTGGGCAGCTGCTGATGCCGGTAGGGGCCATTCTGGGCGTTGTTCAGAGCCCTCCATACAAGCAGTGCCCGACATCACGAGAGTAGACCCGGGCAGTGGCAGGCGTTCTCTTCCGACACAGAGTCAGAGTGTGGGTGGAGGCAGCAGCGCGGCTCTGCAGTGTCCGGAGAGCCTCCATAGGATTTTGTTTCTGGTGCGCGCCTGGCAGTGTCAGTCAGGCCGGGACCAGTATTGTGGAAAGTACTCAGGAAAAGCTGAATTCCCCAGGCAGAAACGAGCTGCTGTTTTTTACCACAATGGATGAGACAGAGGTAATTATGGGTGTTGCAAAGGAGGATGGGGGTTTGTTCATGAGTACACTAAAGAAGAAAGGTGGGAGGAATTCTGTTGGGGCTGCTTTTAGCTCCCAGCGGTAGGGAAGTGACCAGGTAAAATAGTTAAAAACAAACCAGACACAGAGACAGACACAGGGGGAAAGAGAAATAGATATGCCTTAAGAAACAAACATATTCTAGAGAACTCTGAAGCTACAACTCAAATATTAAAAGAACTAACACTTCAGGATACCTCGAGTTTGCTTACCTCAGAACAAAGGTCAAATAAACCCCCAGAAGACCGGAAAACATCAAATAAGGGAGGGCAGAAAAAGGCAAAGACATTGGATCGAGTTAAAATAACCCCCTCCCTTAGATATTACTTCAAAGTGCAAACCCTCAGTGGGGCCAACCAGAAATAAATACCACTACCGAATTCACAGGAACAAAAGGGAGTACCCACCATGGAGGGTCAGCATAACCAAGCAGGCATGGACGACACTATGGGTAGTAAATTAGTCTCACATGCAACAGGAATCTTGGAGACCTCAAACAGAATCCAAGTGTTGGCGGAGAAGAATGTAGAAGAACAAACCCAGGGGCAGAAAGACCTCCAGAAAAATTCTGATACATTTCAAAACCTATGCACTTAAAGAGAAAATATTGTCTGCGGCCATTAAAGCGGTCGTTTATACAAAGAGAGAATGATCTTTTTGTATTAGATCAGATATATCGAGAGCTACCCAAGATAGGCAATGGGAACTGGGCAGATACATCCAGGAACTAAGATCATTATGAGCTACAGCCCAGATGCGCTTCCCCGCTATCTTGAGAATAACGTGGAACAACAAAATGCAAAATATAAAGGACCCAAAAGAAGTGGAGTCCCTGATTGAGCAGATAAAAGCACACCAAAAATAATTTGCTTAATGGACGCGGGAGGGTAAGGAGTGCTCAAATGTGTAGGTTCTCTCATAGAGCTCCCTTCGTCAAGTGGGAGGGTTCCCAGGGTGGCGGGAGGAGGGGTTATGAGCACAAAGCTTTCTTTCTACTGATTAGCACAGTGTGTGGGAGCATGTGGGAAAAAAATACAGTCCTCAATAACTCAGAGACTACTGGTAGGTCTTATAAAGAGCAAAGTAGGCTATGTTTACCCTCCTGTCTACAACCCACGATAAAGCGATGGCAGAACCATTTAAAATTAGGCTAGGATATTAAGCCCCTAGGATATTAAGGTAGAACGTTAATGGCCTTAGAGTAGCCAGCAGACGAAGAACATTTTTTGAGTATTGGAGGCTATCAAGTAGTGAAATAATAATAGTACAAGAAACTTAATTGCTAAAGAAAGAATGGGCAAATATCTTGAAGAAGCAAAAATGGGTTGAACATTATGTCTGTACAAACCAGGACTGCTGTGTAAAAGGGGTGGCAATTCCCTTTAAAAAATCTATAGGAGCAACTCTGGGGGAATGCACTGTAGACAAAAAGGGGAAATGGACCATAGCTACAGTTAAGGTGTATGGAAACTGGTACGCTCTGACAGGCTATTATAGCCCAAACATTGATGATCCGGCTCCACTTCAGGAGTTATATAACCTTCTCCTGGAGTTTAATGTCCCTATCATCCTGGGGGGTGACTTTAATGTCCTGATTGATCCAGTGCCAGATACATCCTCCTCTAGAAACACAGTCAACACCCCGAAGATGAGAGCTCTCATAAAACGAATAATGGAGGACTTAGGATTGATTGATATTTGGAGGGAAAAAGGAGGCAAGGGAAATAAATTTACTTTCCACAATAAAAAATATGGCCACTCCACCAGAATAGATTTCTTTCTGGTTAGTTGTAGGACTGGAAATAAGGTAAAAAAATGTCGAGCATGTTGTGGAACACTTATCGGGTCATTCAGCCGTGAGCCTGGAGGTTAGCCAATCTCATGCTTTTACACACAAACACTGGACCTTAAATCAGGCCTTATTATCCGAGGTAGAAATAATTGACATCTTGAAAAATGACACAAATGATTTCTTCCAAAATAATTAGTTCTCTGCCTCACTGCATATAGTGTGGGACACTTACAAAGCCTTTATAAGGGGACAGAGTGGGGAGAAAAAAGATAAGATTGGGGAACTTGAATCTAATTTAACAAAGCTCTCAAAGGAACTAGAGAATGCCCTAAATATTCAAGATCAGGTTTTCATTCAAAGTAATTTGCAGAATGCGAAATGTAGCCTGGCAGATTTTTGGGAAGAAGGAATTAGAAAAAAATGGGAGGCCAATAAGTATCTCACTATGAGTATGGGGAGGGGTGTGGAAAATTGCTGGCCTGGAAACCCAAAACAGAACTAAGTAGAAATAACATCATAGAAATACAGGACCTAGAAACTGGTAAACTGTGCAAGGAGGATGTAGAAATCGAATGGGCCTTTGTGCACTTTTTCAAAAATGTGTATACTGAGGATACGGTAGTGACCAGAGAGCAGCTACAAAGCTACTTTAGTGAAATAAACACTCCCATTGTAACATCCATCTCAAAAGAATTCCTTTGCTCTGAGAA
The DNA here is from genome assembly GCA_963921515.1 of Calotriton arnoldi. NCBI lineage: Eukaryota > Metazoa > Chordata > Amphibia > Caudata > Salamandridae > Calotriton > Calotriton arnoldi. The sequence continues at coordinate 382,941 of CAWUFW010013212.1, forward strand.
AAGTGTAGAAGAGGTAAGAGGGAGAATAAACCCAACTGAAAAAAAGGAAGGCTGCCGTCCCTGACAGCCTCCCAAATGAATTGTATAGAGCTCTGAAAGAAGAACTGGCCCTGTTTTGAAGTGAAATGATAAATGCAGCCCTCTTAGAAGGCAAAGAACTTCCGCAATCCTGGGAGGAAGTCACAATCGTTATCATTCTAAAAACAAATTAGAACCCCAAGCTGTGTGAATTGTATAGACCAATATCCTTCTTAAATTGTGATTACAATATCTATACACAGATTTTAGTAAAGCGGTTGGAGAGTATTATTGGACGTGTAATCCATACAGATCAAAAGGGATTCATTAACCCCTTGCATGCGCGGCCGATTTTCGCCCTGTGCGGGGCGTTTCATTAAGCGGGCGGGTTCATGACGAGCTCAGCTCGTCATGCGCACACGAGCACTGCGCAGCATGACGAGCTGAGCTCGTCATGAGCATGGAAGGGGTTAAAGGGAGACAACTACATTATCTTACACATGAGCTGATCGGAGCAATAGACATGGCTATCAATGAAAAAACTCCCCTGTCGGTCCTCACTTTTGACGCAGCTAAGGCATTCAATAGGGTTAGCTGGCCCTTCCTGCTATGGGCTATTAGGCAACATGACTTGGGGGAGGAATTTTCTAGGGCGGTGATGGCTATCAACAAAAACCCAAATGCTAGGATTCTAGTAAATGGCAATCTCACAAACCAAATAAACATCAAAAGAGGGCCACGTCAGGGCTGCCCTCTGTCGCCCTTGCTTTTAAATATTCACATTGAACTACTGGCAAACAAAATAAGAACAAACCTAAGTATCAGCCCATTCAAATGTAAAGGGGAGAAAAAGGTGGCCGTCTACGCTGACTATCTAATGAAATGGAAAGATCCCTCCCAGAAATTTTGAATATGCCTGAGGAGTTTGGGAAGGTTGCAGGATATACAGTAAATCAACAAAAGACAGAAATTATGGAGTGGAACACGCAATGCCATAGCTCATTAGTGAAATGCAAGATGAGATACCTAGGGATTCAAGTGGTACAAAATCTTGACAAATTGGCCCAAACAAGTCTTAATAAGACAATAGTTGATTCCAAAAAGTTATTAAAGGCATGGAGTAACCTTCCGCTTTCTTTTCTAGGAAGACTGAATTTACTAAAAATGGCCATACTTCCTAAGTTTACTTTTATTTTCGACACAGTACACCTGGAATTCGACTGAAAAATGATTAAGAAATTACAAGGCGAACTAAGCAGTTTTATATGGTTGTCTAAAGGTGTAAGAATTGCTTGAAAGAAGTTGCGCCGAAGAAAATACATGGAGGTATAGCGAGTCCTGACTTTCTCCTTTATTGTTGGGCTTTACAGTTTAAGACTTTTAGATCTCTCCTTCTAGAGCACAAATCATATACCTCACTTTTTAAAGCAATGACAAGGGACTCCTCAGAAATGGCCGACTTTTTCTTAAATTGTTTTAAATTTGGCCATCCCAAATATTTAAAAAGGTCAGGGTAAAGATGTTGAGGTCAGCGTGCAAACATGGTACCAAATAAGACAGATCCTCGGAATACCATATTATTGTGTTATGTTATGTTATGGATATTTCTAAAGCACGACGGTTACCCAAGGGTGTCCTGGCGCTAGCTGCTATCCTCTAGGCTTTGAAGTGGGAAGGCAACACTACAGGTTAAGGAGCCAGGTTTTTAATCCTTTCCTTAATGTCAGGAGGTTAGTGGCCTTTCTCAGATGGAAAGGGAGGTCATTCCAAGCCTTTGCAGCACAGGCAATGAAACTTCTCCCACCCAATGAAGCTTTTTTTATAGGTGGTACTGACACCAGCTTGGCTCCAAGGGAGCGAAGACTTCTTTTGGGCTGACACCACTGCAATTGCCGTTTCAGGTAATCTGGGCCTGTGCCTTGGAATGCCTTGTACACGGTGCATAGGGCTTTAAAATGCACCCGTTTCCTGACAGGCAACCAATGAAGTTTTTTGATTTCCTTAGAGATTGGGGCAAATTTAGGTATACCAGTGTGTAATCTCGCTGCCGCATTTTGCAACAATTGGAGCTTGTTCAGAAAACGTTCTTGTATGGTTAGGTAGAGACTATTACAGTAATCTAGCCTAGACATGATAAGTGCCGTGACAACTGTCCGCTGACTGTACACCGGCAGAAAATGTAATATTTTCTTAATCATTTTAAGGGTGCCTCTGCCCCCATTTGGAATTCCCCAGGCACTCCTGCGTGTCTCTTGGACAAGCTGGCTATGCCTTTGGCTGAAGCTGGAATATATAATTGGAGGCAAATCCTACAGGAGAATGCTTTAGTATCATGGGAAACCTTAACAAGAGCAATGGAAGGACGCCTTCTGAAATTCAAATACTATCAATTGTCAAGCTGGGCAAAAGAACTGAAGAGAGTGGGAGAAGGAAGTACAGTTTGTGGATCGAAAATACAAACAAGACTTCCCCAGGAGAAGGAAGTCACAAAGTGGTACTGGATGCTGATTGAGGCAGGGAGAAAACCCTACTCGTTGCTAGCAGAGATCTAGAATACAAACATTCCGCTCTATCTTGGATTTTTTTACATACATCTTTAAAAATGAATTTTAATTTAATATATCTAAATTAACTAAATATGAAATTCAAAATTAAGTTAACAGAGTGAATTTATTACTCACAACTTTTTACATGTAAGTGGTGTTCTCTGCCTCCGTAGTGGAGATCTTCCTGTCGTAAATTATAGGGAAAATTTAACATATTATAAACTGAATATTAATATAAATTATTTGTATATACCTTTTTAAAATATAGAAAAAAATATAGAAGCTACAACACTATTAATTACAATTTTAATTATATATTTAATTGGGTTAAACATAGTAAATTAAAATGTTGCTTTCTTAAAGATTTATTTGAAAAATCCCACTTTACATATATGCTTTCTATTTACCGATTATTCAAAATTCCAAAAAGTAAAACACTAATTTAAATTAATTTAATTATTTTTTTAAAGTTGTATTTATTTTTAAATTTAAAAACAGTTTAAGCATATTTTATCATAAAATTAATACGTTTTTATATATACTTTTTAACATTAATTACATTTGCATTTATTTTTAAAAAGTCAAAATAAATGAATTATGTTCAAAACAAAATGTCACTTAAGATGTATGCAGCGATTACCTTTCATGTTTTGAGTCCTCAAGATGTGCTGCCCATAATGTCGCCATATCTTACCGCCCAATACCAGTGAGTCCAAGTCGGCAAGAGGAGACGTCACTCCTCTTGTACTCCAGTTCAGGCACCGTGCAAGAATCTCTGGGTAATCCTTTCTGTATGCACGTAAATGCGTGGAATATGCTCCCTAATTAAGTCCCAATTAAATTCTCCAACTGAAGGGAGCCCTCATCCCTGCAGTACGGCTTCGCGAAACGGGCATGGAGCATCCCGTAATTTGGCACACCAAGAAAGAAGAAAAGCGAAGCCCAACTCGGTACATCACTGGCTTTAATGCATCTCAAGAATGGCAGAACATCAACGCTGACGGGTTTTGGCTGTTAGTCATGGCCTTGTTCACAGGGGAGGCAAATCACATTCAGTAAAATCTCACTGTTTAAATCACGTTGATCACGTGACCCTGGGCAGTACTACCATTCCCATAATGCACCTGGGTTGTTGTTGCAAACTGAGGTAGATGTAAAATGATGCTAAATAGCATCTTAATACCACAGTTAGAATAAAATTATTGCCCAGTGCTTAGACTGTGATATGATGTAAATCATGCTGAATAGCGTCCCAAATCACAGTCCAATGGTCCGAGTGCACTGTGTTGTTCAGAACAATATGTCACGTAAGAAGAAATATTTTAGATCATTATAATAATAATCATCTTTATTTGACATATAAAAATATGATCATAAAAGAGACAATTTAAAATACACATACCTCAAGTTTAAACATTTTCCATAAATCAGCAAAGTGTGCCTAGTGCAACTGCACGAGATCCATGATATGTTGTTATCCCCATTGATCTCTTACATTCATAATACATCCAACAACCCATTCTTCACTAAAAAATATGATCAATAAAATCCTAATTTAACATTAATTAAACATGTAAAAACTACACCTGGCCCTAAAGAATGAACTACATTTCAAAACTTTTATAGCAGCCTCACACAGTGCAAAATTAGCATATACTCATGTGACCATCAGCCACCTCTAGTAGTTCTTATCTTTAAAGCAGATCTTAAAAAGTTAGCAACACAAAAAAGTGTAAAGACATCAGATGAAATTTGTAAAAACAGTAGGGCAACACGTGCCTGCCTAAATCTAAGGGGCCGATTACGATGGCGGACGGAAAAGCACTCCGACCGCCGTGGCAGCAGAAATTAACCATCTGCATGTACCGCGGCAAAACCGGCAGTCAGATTACGATGCACTGCCAGAAAAATCAGATCGCGGCGGACGGATTCCACAAAACTCCGCCGGGAACGTCCGGAAAAGCTGAAAATCGGTCCGCGGCGGTCGGATTTGCTGCGAAAAGACCCAAAACCGCAGTTCGACCAGCGGAATGACCGCAAGTGAAATTACGATACGATGGCGGTGCCAGCGGAACGATCAGTTGTTTCCCGACTGCTGCGATCGCAACAAATGATGAATGGGAGAGCCGGCAGAAGGACTATTGCATTTCGACCGCCGCGGTCGTGCAGCAAGAGCAATGGCGGTTGAAAGCAACCACACAACAAGGCTACCAAGTGTGGCTGTATATCTGGCTCAGCCTCAAAAAACATCTAACACACCCCAATGACACATCCCCATTGCAAGTTAAAAATACAAATCCCAGGTCAACCCAGACAACACACCTGGCATGAATACTCCATTTTGACCCACCCACATAGCTGAGTATAAAACCAGCCCCTTCCCTACCCAGAATCCTTTGCACAACTCCAGCCATGAAGGGGCCAACCCCACAGCACAAAGTAGAGGCAAATCAGCACATATCACACCATCACAACCACACACACACCACACAAATCACCACCACCACCTTCACACCTGCACTTCTCACCCATTTGCACATCACACACCATGGCACAGAGGAAGATGCCCAAATTCACTGACAATGAGTTGTCAGTGATGGTAGATGATATAATCAGAGTAGAACCTCATTTGTTTGGAAGCATGGTCCAACAGACACCAGTAGCCAGAAAAAATCAGATGTGGGAAAGGATAGTCAACAAAGTCAATGCATTAGGGACCACCCCGCGCACCCTGAAGGACATCAGGAGGAGGTGGCATGACCTCAAGACCATGGCGAACAAGAAACATGAGCTGGCTCAGAGGACTGGCGGTGGCCCTCCCAGTCCACCACTAACATTCAACGAATGGGAGGAGAAGGGGCTTGCCATACTGCATCCAGAGAGTCTCACAGGAATACCCAGGGGAGTGGAGGCTGGTAAGTACCAACAAATGTCTCCCATTACACTGCTATGTACTGTCTTGCACAACTAGAAAGCTACATTTCCTAAACACAAATGCACTTACGTACAACACACTCTTCCCAACACATGTCTCACACATCTGACATTTCCTTCCTCTGAATCACCCCAAAGTTAGCTAGCAATATTTCCATTGGGGCAGCTGTCTACAACTCAACACGGACAAAACAGAGGTACTCATGGGCCCACACCCCAATGCCTGGGACGACACCTGGTGGCCCCCCCGCCCTCAGAAGCCCGCCCACCCCCACGGACTACGCACGCAACCTCAGAATCATCCTGGACTCCGAGCTCAAAATGGACTGCCAGATCAACTCTGTCGCATCCTCCTGCTTCCACACCCTCTGCCTCCTACATAAGACCTTCAAATGGATCCCCCTCAAGCACAGAAAGACCGTCACTCACACCCTCGTTACCAGCAGACTTGACTACGGCAATGCACTCTACGCCGGAATAAACAAAAACCTCACCTGCAAGCTACAAAATATCCAGAACGCCGCTGCAAGACTGGTCCTCAACCTGCCAAGACACTGCCATATCTCCCAGCACCTGTGCACACTCCACTGGCTCCCCATCGAGGCTAGAATCACCTTCAAGATCCTCACTCACGCACACAAAGCCCTCCACAACGCTGGACCAGCATACCTGAACAGCCGACTCGCTTTCCATGCACCCCAAAGGACCCTACGATCAGCCCAGCTCTCCTACGCCGTGGTCCCCCGTGCCAGAAAGACCAGATCGGGAGGCTGCTCCTTCTCCTTCCTCGCGGCCAGAGCCTGGAATGCCCTACCGCTCCACCTCAGACAGACTACATCACTCCCCATCTTCACGAGAAACCTCAAAACTTGGCTCTTTGATAGACCTCCTCCTTGATGGACTGGAACCTGCACCCTGCCCTTCTCCCCAGCGTCTTGAGACCCTTACGGGTGAGTAGTCGCGCTTAACAAGTACCTGATTTGATTTGATTTGTGTACAGGCAGCCAGCACTACAACTCCCACCAGGCCCCCTTGTCCCACAGCTGAGCAGGATGGTACACTCCTCCCACTCATGACCATGTGGCAGCCATTGCATTGCTCACCTTCACCTAACAGGTAGGTAGCCTTCTTAACAGGGAGGGGTGTTTTTGAGTGGGAAGCCATCACTACAACTACCACCAGGCACCCTTGTCCCACAGCTCAGCAGGATGGAACACTCCCCCCCAGAACCATGTGGCAGCCATTGCATTGCTCACCTTCACCTAACAGGTAGGCAGCCTTCTGAACAGGGAGGGGTGTTTGTGGGTGGGAAGCCATCACTACAACTCCCCACAGGCCCCCTTGTCCCACAGCTCAGCAGGATGGAGCACTCCTCCCCCAGTACCATGTGGCAGCCATTGCATTGCTCACCTTCACCTAACAGATAGGTAGCCTTCTGAACAGGGAGGGGTGTTTGTGGGTGGGAAGCCATCACTCCAACTCCCCACAGGCCCCCTTGTCCCACAGCTCAGCAGGATGGAGCACTCCCCCTCCCCCACCATGTGGCAGCCATTTCATTGCACTCATCAAACTTACAGGTAGGTAGCCATCTTAAGAGGGAGGGGTGTTTGTGGGTGGGAAGCCATCACTACAACTCAGCACAGGCCCCCTTGTCCCACAGCTGAGCAGGATGGAGCACTCCCCCCAACCATGTGGCAGCCATTGCATTGCTCACCTTCACATAACAGGTAGGTAGCCTTCTGAACAGGGAGGGGTGTTTGTGGGTGGGAAGCCTGCACTACAACTCCCCACAGGCCCCCTTGTCCCACAGCTCAGCAGGATGGAGCACTCCCCCTACCCAGAACCATATGTCAGCCATTTCCCTCCACTGTGTCACCGAACAGGTAGATAGTCAGTGCATGCACCCTGCAATCCTTCTCAAAAAGCATGGAGCCAGATGACCACACCAGCACTCACATGTCAGCCAACTTGGCATAGAACCAAAAGCCACATCCAGTGTGCAGACAGCTAAGCGCACGTAACTGTCACAGAAATTAAACTTTGGCTCACCAAGTCACATGTAAAAGTAATTCATGGCACAATCATGCACAGCACAGAATGCAATGTGTAAGTGCCATGGTGTCAGAGCATGAAGGCCCATATGAACACGAAACATGCATGGTCAATCTGACAAATAAAGTAAAGTACACTATATGAAAAAGGTATGTATAACATTCCAATGGCTAGTTCTTGCTTAGCTGAAATTGATTCCATGAAGAGCAAATAAAAAAGAAGCATTACATAAAGTTGATGTGCCGCAAGTTGTTAGATGATGACATGTCCTTGTAATCACACAATCTGTATATGGCGCATGGTTTCAATTTACATGTTACACCATGGACAAGTCATGTCATGATGCTCAGTATCTTGCTGCCATACCAAGTGATTGCAATGTAAAGTGTTTGGTGTATCACATATAACATCCAAAAGTCTAACACCAAGCTTGTGGAGTGCACTTCAATGACCATTTAACCTCTGTTCAACAGGAGATCCACAAGCAACTGCAGCAGAAAACCCCACCAACCTGCAGAGCCTGTCTCCCCCCTCGGAACATGAACTCTCGGATGCAGACTCCCTACGTTTCTCGGATGAGGAGCAACAACCTGGCCCCTCCGGACTGCCAGGGCGCACCACGTCTCAGGCCCTCATTGTCCCCACCACCACCACCATAGCAACAACAACAGCGCTGACCCCTGCTACAATGACCTGTGCGGCCTCCACCACCACCATCACCACTGCTGCCTGCAACACTCTCCCTGCCTCAGTGGTTACCAACACCACAACACAATCAGAGGATGCCAGGGGGAGTGTGCGGGTGTGTCCAGTGCCAACGCCACAGGTCCGTGTCAGCAGGGCAGGTGGGAGGGCAACTGGGAGCCAAATACAGGAGGACACTGAGACTGAAGCCCTGGCCACCGTCACAAGAGTCCTTGGGGCATATGAACAGAACCAGGGACAGATGGGCCAGGTTGTGGAAGAAGTGCGTGAGCTCCGCCTGCTCCTGAGGTCCATGGACACACGTATGGGCCAACTTGTGGACCTCATGAGCCAGCTTGTGGGTGTTCTGAGGGACAGATATCCGGCCCAAATGACAGCTCAACCCGCCTCCAGTGACCCGCATGCTGATACTCCCACCACCTAAGCTGCGGCCACAGAGAGGGGTGAGCTGCAACAAAATGACTCCTCAGACACCGCTGAGCCTGCAGCAGAGGGCCCCCCTGCCAAACGCACGAGGGGCCATCCGAGAAACACCAGGGGAGGATCACGTGGCCATGCACCATCCAAACACAAGTCCTGAGCCAGCCATGATGGCACCTGTGCTCCCCTTGACATTGACTTTGTTAACTATCCTTACCCACATTGCCATGTTGATGGCAGGAGTCTGTTGGACTGTGTGACTACATCAATGTGGTTACTACTCTATTTGTCTCATTTACCATCACTGACAACTCATAAATTCACTTGGCACAATTTTGTAAATAATCACTTCTCTGTCACAAATACTTATAGTAAATAAACACTCTTTACACACCTATGTCTTTGTGTCAGCTCCATGTTTATCACAGTATGTACAATGTCAACTCAGATTCCAATGTACCACAAGCTCTGATTGTGACAAGGCATTGAGAGGGTGAAGGGACCTAGAAAGACACAAGAGAATGACATTTACTTGTCAGGTGATGCCATTACAGCTAAAACACACCACTAGTCATCAATGTACAAAAACCAGCACACATAACAATGAGCAACAACATCAACACAGACATGAGGCACCTGGATACAAATACCCTGTGCCACACACATCAGCCATTAGCCCAGAGCCAACAACAGCCAGCAGTCAAAAAGATCATCTATGCCTTGCCACTACCATCAAAGCCAACAGACAATGTCACTGTTGTACAATGTCACTTGCACTCAAGGGAAGTAGTTGTCGATGAGCTGTTGATGCAGATCAACACCTTCCTCTTCTCCACTATCATCGTCACTGGGCATGTGTGGGTTTGCAGGGGGGGGCATCTGCTGCTCATCATCGTCGAGGAGCAGGGGAATCTCCTTGCGCAAGGCTAGGTTGTGGACATGCAGCATGCAACTACGATCTGACACACCTTTTGGGGAGAGTAGAGTAGTGCACCTCCGCTCTTGTCCAGACACCGGAATCTAGACTTCAGAAGCCCAAAAGTACGCCACACCACACAACGTGTTCTCCCATGTGCATCATTGTAGCGGCCTTCACCCGGGGTCCTTGGATTCCTCAGTGGGCTCAGCAACCAAGGCCGGTTGGGATACGCAGAGTCACCTAGGTGTGACATACAGAGAGCAATTTACTAATATAAACAGTAGCTGAGAACAGCATGTCACACATACAGCACACTACTTGACTCGGCGTACTCACCAACAAGCCACGCACGCTCCGGATGCAGATTTGCCATCAGTTGTGGAATGATGCTGTTACGCAGTATGTAGGAGTCATGGGCTGATCCGGGAAATCTGGCACCGACATGGGAGATAATCATATCTGCTTGGCATACCACTTGCACATTAATGGAATGGAAATGCTTCCTGTTCCTGTATATGTGCTCACGTGCCTGTGGTGGAACCAGGCCAACATGTGTGCAGTCAATGGCGCCAACAACATTAGGTATGTGGCCAAGTACATAAAAATCACCCTTCACAGCTGCCAATTCATGTCTCCTTGGAAAATGGATGTAGCGGTTCTTGTATGCCATCATTGCAGACAGGACATTACGTAGTACCATGCTGAACATCGCTTGAGACACCCCACCGGTGAGGGCCACCCTGTACTGGAACGAACCAGTTGCAAAGAAATGCAGGGCCGCCATCACCTTAACTGTTGGTGTCAAAGCAGTCGGATAGGTTCTGCGAGGCCTCAGATGGGGCTCTAACTGACCACATAGGTCTTGAAGGGTAAGGCGATCCAGACGGAATTTTCTTATGATGTCCTCATCCTCCATGTTAGCCAGCACTGGGAACGGACGATGCACATTTGGTCGTCTCTTACATAATATGAAAGGGGACACGTGTCAATTTAATTCCCCTATGAGATGTGTCAAACATCTTACATCTTGACTGATGCAGCGCCAACAATGACTGGACTGTCACAACAGCTTAATGCACAAGTCACATGCAGAGACACCTTGATCTCATGTAGTCGTAAAACAGATTCTGACTATGTGAAGGGTAAATGGTACACTCCTACATCTTGTGTCCCCAGCCCTGGGAGTAGTTGACACAGCACATGTTGGAAACAGCAACACTGCTGACTTCTACGTAGCTGCTGTACCTACCACACCTTCTTGCTTAAGTTGCACAGAGCACAACTTTTCTACACAATGAGCACAGTGTGTGTAAGCTGATCAACTACCAAAATCAATACAGCAATGTGCACAGTGAAATAGGCACATTATGTGGTCAGTCCATCATTACTGTGGGTTGAGTAGCCATCTCACACATTGAGATGTTCACAAATATGAGACTCCATTACACACCAAATCTGTGTACATGAACACAAATATCATAGGTGACATGTGAGAAATTACATGCCAATGCATGTAATCATGTGCACTGACATGGCATGTGTAGGCATCAGTGAGTTGAATGTCACACTAGCATTAAATTTTGCAAGCAGGTGCTGTAATACATTGTGAATGTATAGTGTTCAATGATTAAAATTGGCTATTGCCATTGCTAGAGCATATTGTGTCCATAGGTGTGGTATGCGTGCTCCGCCACCGCAATCACGGTCATTGGCCACAATTGAAAGATGCAGGATTGGGGTAGCAACCGCCTGGACCCCGCGGTGTGACACCGCCAATGCCAATGGCAGTGCAGCCAATTGGAACCGCGATCGCGGTACTGCAATACATATTTGAAACCCGCGGTAGGCGTGCTCTGCTACCGCGGGCCCGGGCATTGGCCACAATTGAAAGATGCAGGATTGCGGTAGCGCCCGCCTGGACCCTGCGGTGTGACACCGCCAATGCCAATGGCATTGCAGCCAATGGGAACCGCGATCGCGATAGTGCAATACATATTTGAAACCCGCGGTAGGTGTGCTCCGCTACCGCGGGCCCGGGCATTGGCCACAATTGAAAGATGCAGGATTGCGGTAGCGACCGCCTGGCCCCCGCGGTGTGACACCGCCTATGCCAATGCCATTGCAGCCAATGGGAACTGCGATCGCGGTAGTGAAATACAATTTTGAAACTCGCGGTAGGCGTGCCCCGCTTCCGCGGTCCCGGTTATTGGATACAATTGAAAAATGCTAACCAGGCAGACCAATTGCAGCAGCTGAGTACCACTGAAATAACCCAAGGGGCCTATAAATTCCTGCGAGAGAGCCACACATTTCACTTGCATTCAGACACTGCTGCCTGCCATTCTTCACCACCAACTGCTGCTGTTCCTGTATTCTGGACCCAGTGATGGCGAGAACTGAGAACATCAGGGACCGTCCCTTCACCACAGAGGAGCTGGAGGTCCTGGTGGACGAGGTCCTTGCACAGTATGGGATGCTGTATGGTGCGCCAGATGTACTGGTAAGTGTTACTGAATAAAAGTTTGAGAGTGCTCAGAATGCTCACATGATGTTGCTCTGCAGTAGTATGTGCCTGTGAGTGCAAGTCAATGTGCATGCATCCATATTTTTCCTATAACCTGCTCCATACATGGCCTATTAAGAATTGCATTTGAGTATGTGGGGAGGATGGCAACATGGACACTTCTACAGCCCTTCTTCTGCAAAAAACAACAAACGTTGGTCTGAGACTGGCTAATGTAAATGTGTGATACACTGCCTAACATGCTGACTTCATGTCAATGGGGTGTGTAGCCTTATTTCCACAGATACAAGACTGCATTGAAGGATGGGAGTGACATCCAGTGTATTTTGCAGCCATACAGTTACACTGCTGGTTAGAGTCAGTCGAAGTCTGAACAAACATTGCCTGTGCTATGTGATGTCATAGTCCATTAAGTCTTCACATGCTCATTTGTGACATTACAAATGTATTTTGTTCAGAGGGTACTGAATGATGTGTGTGCAGCTCTCAAATTGCCCCTATGGTGATGTGTGCATTATGCACAAGAGTACAATGCCTGTGTGTAACACTCTTGGTGAAATGTAATTTGGAGATGTCATCCTTCTATTGATTACATTATGTGTTCAGTCTCGCATGTGTAGGCACTGTTTACCCTCTCATATTGTACATGCATGTGATTTCTCTGATGGCCCACGTTTAACCTCAGTGTGAGTCCCTCTGGTCTGCACAGAAACTGCCCAACGTTACAAGGACCCATCACTAAATGGAATGAGTGAAACATATGTGTGTCCACCACCCTATTTCTCAATGAGCTATCTTAGGCCTGAGGATTGCACAAGACAGGCCTCCACCTTGTGAGAAGAGTGTGAGAATGTCAGATCATGGCCCTAAATGTGACCACCATGACACATGTAGCCATGCACTGGTCAAGGACATTGAGGGGTGTGTGGTGTCATGACCCAGTGAGTCAGCCCCGACACTTCATTCCCAATGTATTGTATGTCATTCTCACTCATATACTGCATCACAGATGAGGGTAATTATCACATTGGTTGCTGTGTTGGAACTCTGCATGTGTATGAGATGGCCATGTACTATGTCCATCATCATACATGTATACATTTCTAAGGGATTATCCGATGCAAGTGTACTACGTGTCATGCTGTATGGCCTCTGCTCAACATTTATGTATTAGTGTGCTATGTATTTTCATGATCCTGTACTGACACGAAGTGGTACATAAAACAGTGTCACTGAAACTTCCTCTTCTTGTCTCCCATGCTTGCAGCTTAAGGACCACCAGCGTAAGGCGATATGGAGGGCCATTGCACGCAAGGTGCGGGCTCTGGGTATCTCCAACCAACGGCACACACACTGTCACAAGAGGTGGGATGACATCCGCCGGCTGAGCAAAAACGTGGCAGAGATGACGCTGGGGGTGCTCCCTCGGAGTGGCAGGTTGGGGCGCAGGAGCATGACACCTCTAATGGCCCACATCTTGGCAGTGACACAGCCAGAGCTGGATGGATGCTTGAGGGCCCATCAGCAGCAAGTTGGGGGTGAGTATTCTGCTAAGTGTGACTTTGGGTGTGAGTGACTGCATGAATCCCAACCGTGAGCCAGTGGGAAGCTCTGTGATGTCTCTAGTGCGATGCAATGGCTTCTAAGTGGCCTCAGTGTTGAGTGCAGCTGTACTGCATTTGTACAACATGTGGTTTCTCATGTGTTTAAGACCATGACCCTTGTCATTGACAGATGAGATGTGGCCTTGTGACATATGCTGCAGTATGAGTGTCATAGACATAACCTGTCAGTGAACAGCAGTGAGCATCATGTTAGTGTGCATTCATAGATGTGTGCTGTGCACAACAGATGATGTGTGACATCTACACAGCTGACACCAATGTACAACTGTAGTTGTGCTTCGTGGCACAACATGGTGGATATCAGGAGCGTGTAGCCATTGCAAAAGGACATTTTGGTGTTAGTATCTGTGGTGTTACCTTAAGGATACTCCATATGTGACAGAGACAACATGTTCTGATGTATAGCTATCTCACCTACAGGCACATAGGTATGCTTACAGAGAATGGTATGTGTGGTTACAAGGAGGCACAGGGCCAACCATTTGTCTGTGTCAACACCACATGGAGCATTACTATCACCTATGCATGTTTCCATGCATCTTCTGATGATTGCATAAATGTAGCACATGCTGAATATACATGGAGGAGTCCAATATGGGAGTATCATTTTAAAGTTTTGTGCTTTGCTTGCATATGATGTTTGTGAGTATGGCACTACACTGAACCTATGTCTCTGTCTCTTGCAGCATCTACCGAGGGCAGGGAAGAACGGGGGACGGACACCAGTGGGGAAGCTTCTGGCACGACTGCTACTCATGAGTTCACTGATGTGACCAGTGCCTCGGAGGCGGACAGGAGTGCCCTGGATGATTCACGCCCGGAAACACCAACCTCCACATCTTCAGACTCCAGCGGTGACTCCTCAATGTTGGCAGGCACAGGAAGCTCCAGATCTGCCTCATCTTCCGCCACACATCGTCCAGTGCCCACCCTCCCGGATGCTCCCACAAGTGCTGTCCATGCACGCAGCCCTAGGAAGGGTAGAGTCTCCTTCCCCCCAGGCACTGCTGCCCCTGCCCCTGTCTCCCTTGCTGCCCTCAGTGTGGAGGCAGTAGACCTTTTGCGCCAGCTGTGTGTGGGTCAGACTGCTCTCCTGAATGCCTTCCAGGATCATGACAAGAAGTTGGCACAGGTAGTTGCCTTCATGGAGGGCATTCATTCTGATGTGGGTGGCCTATAACCGAACTGTCCAGTCTTTGTCCTCCACAGTGATGGCAGCCATTCAGCAGTCACAGGCTCCCAGTGCAGCTCTTGTCCCTTCAGCAACCACCCTGCCAGTGGCACCATCTGATGAGAGTGCCCACACACCAGAGCCCTCAGGCACCAAGTCCTCCACACGCAGCACACAACAGCAGCACTCGAAGCATACAAGACCACAGACACCATCACAACAACACAAAACGGGCACACATGAGCGCAAAACCAAAAGCCCATCACGTGACACTCAGGGGCATCAGGCCAAGAAGCAGGCATCAACATCACATTCATCAAAATCACTTCTATCCAAGGGCACTCCCTTCCCCACACCTGCTCCCAAAGCCCCACAAACACTTGCCCTGTCTGCTGTGAACCTGGTGCCTGCAACGACTAAGTCAAAACACATTTCAAAGGCAGATTCACCCACAACGTCAACTCCCACCCACACCCCTGTGAAGCAGGGACAAGAGAGCAAAGTGGGGGGTTTACCTCGACAATGGGATGCAGGGGAAGAGGCAAGGCCACCCCAAGTGTACCACCAGGTCCAGCAAATCCCCACGGGGAGAGCCACCTGCACCTGATACACCTTTGGTGGAGAGTGAGGCTGTTGTGCCCACCTCACTTCCCACTCCGGCCAAGACACTTGTGGGCTATCGAATCCCCAAACAGTTGAGACCCAGCCCTCAACATTCACCCTCATCCACTGTGCCTCCACGTAGCATGTCTCCACCTCCCCGTGCCACCACTCCACCCGGTCCAAGCAGCCCTCAGGCTCCCACAGCCACGGATGCCTCTACCTCAGCCGGTTCTCTCTCTCCCAGGTCCAGTCCGCCAACTGGCCCCGACAATCAGCCCCCTCCTAGTTCGACTTAAAGCCAAATATTTAAGCCAAGTCCTCCTCCCCACAACATTTCTCCAACAGCAGTGCCTGGACTGCCCATATGTAGCCCCTGAACTGTGGTGATTCCCATGGCAGTGGACGATGTAACCGATTTTATGTGCAAGTTCTCATGCACACTTGTGCAGACTAGAAATATGGACTGGCCAATGGCCTTGCTGTTTTGTACTTTTGATGCCCATTTCCTGTGCAGTTTGTCATGCACACTTGTGCATACTAGAAATTTCTACTGCCCAATGGCCTTGCTGTTTTGTACTTTTGATGCCCATTTCCTGTGCAGTTTCTCATGCACACATGTGCATACTAGATATTTCTACTGGCCAGTGGCCTTGCTGTTTTGTATTTTTGATGCCCATTTCCTGTGCAGTTTCTCATGCACACATGTGCATACTAGATATTTCTACTGGCCAATGGCCTTGCTGTTTTGTACTTTTGAAGCTCATTTCCTGTGCAGTTTGTCATGCACACATGTGCTTACTAGATATTTCTACTGGTCTATGGCCTTGCTGTTTTGTACCTTTGATGCCCATTTCCTGTGCAGTTTGTCATGCACACGTGCATACTAGATATTTCTACTGGCCAATGGCCTTGCTGTTTTGCACTTTTGCTGCCTATCCGGAGATTATATAATAAAAACATTTACTCATGTTGTCTGCTTTGTCGCTGCCCTTGCTAAATGTAAAGTTTAATGTATGGGTATATGTTCATGTGACACATGCTCTGTAGGCCACATTCACATAGGCAAATACTTGATTTGCATTTTCAGAGGTTGCCAGAGGTTACCGGCACTTTTGTGATTCTTGACTCTGAGGCTTGGGGGTGCAATGATGGTTGTTTGTGATGATCTACTCTTATTATGATCCTTCTATAGTCAGGTTCACAAAATTGTAGACATGTCATATTAGGATGCAGTACCACCACAGAGGGGAATTCTATCCACAGTGTGACTTACGGGGTGGCCAGGGTCCGTCATGTCTGTGGGATCTTTCTTGATGTGTGCACAGCAGTGTTGGTATGTAGGCATCTTGTGTAGGCCTGTCTTTATAGTCACATGTGTACATTTCAATGTGTGCACTTGAGTAGTCATACAGTGTGATTGGCCTGTCATTGTCAGAAGTGTTGAGGTGTATGTGCCCCTTCACATGACACCTATACACATGTATGATCCAGATAATGACTGCCTGTTTGTTTACATTATCAGACATGTGCTTCAGATTGTAGGTTGAGCACTGTGCAGTGTGTCGGTGTGACCTTGCAATACTGGGGTACACCTACTTGGTGTCGCTGTCATTTGTGAGTATGCAGAGTGTGTCACTGCAAAGTCTGTGTTGTGTTTTGTTGATCAGCCATAGGTCTTGTTTAAGTTTGTGCTCACTGTGATGACCTGCTCAGCCACACTGACATTATTTGTGAGTTTTCCCATGCATTGCTGTCACTTGACACATTTTAGGGACAAGTTTAGTATGTGGCATGAGCAGTCATACCATCCCCTATAGGTGCTTCTGATGCCTACACATTGTGAGTTACTCCTGTATGTGTTTTTGTACTGTACACTCCTCACCTGTCCAATACTGATGTACACACCACTTCAGTCTCATGTCTTCCACCCCATACCTTGCCAGTGTGTGACCCTCCCCAACACTTCATAGTGTGACACTATACTGTGGGAAGATGATCTGTGTACAGGACCAATGTGCCACTCAGGACAGTTTCACAATTAGTTATGTGTTATTTTCTTCTACTTGGTTGCAGTCATGGTTGCTCATGTGCAGTGCATATGTTTGAGCAGCACAGTCCTCTAGTCATGTTGTTTGCATCTGGGTTTTCCTGAGTTGTGCAGCTGTGGGTGATGGCTAAGCTGTTCTGTTTGCTGAG
The DNA here is from genome assembly GCA_963921515.1 of Calotriton arnoldi. Taxonomy (NCBI): domain Eukaryota; kingdom Metazoa; phylum Chordata; class Amphibia; order Caudata; family Salamandridae; genus Calotriton; species Calotriton arnoldi. Next base: position 400,654 of record CAWUFW010013212.1, read on the forward strand.
GTACTGCTACCATTCCTGAGTGTGATGTGATCTGTATGCTGTGTGCTGTGATGATTAGTGGTGTGGAATTTCATGGTGGAGCACTCATATATGTGTGCTACTGGTTTTGTTGGTGGTCACACGATGCTTACTGTGCATGCAGTGTTGTCAGTGTATGTTGCCTTGTACTTGCCAGGTGTGCATCCCCCTGATGTCCAGCTGAGTTGACTATGTGATTAATTGTTTTTTGCATATGCTGTGTTTTTGTGGTTGATGGATGCAGTGTTTGGCCTGTGTTGGCTCTTTCTACTGACAGGTGCATGTGTGTGTGATGTTCTATTTGCATGGCATTGTGTGAGAGTAGTTTGTGCATTGTAATACATTCAGATGTGTGTTGAATGTGTAGTGTGCATTTCTTGTGTGCATGTCACATGCAGCAATGTGGAGTCTTGTTCATGAGCTTGTTTTGAGTGCACAATAGTGCTATGTCCTCCTATGTTTGCCCTGTCACTTGTCAGGATTGTGCATGTGCATGCTTGTGGTACACATTGACACCATGCTCACTTGATAACTGGTGTGGTGTCTATGTCTGTGTTAGCTGATTTGTCCCATTGATCACAGTTAGTGTTCATGATTGGCATTTGATAATGCAATTTTTGTTGGGGTATGGTGTCTGTGCATTTGTCCAGGGTGAAAATGTTGTGTATTCGTGTTCTGTCTAGGGTCACATTGCCTATCCACTGTTTGCCTGCACATGGCTGAGCTTGTTGGACTTCTTTGGATGTTGTTTGTGAGATTTGTGTTTGGCTATTGGTTTTTGATCAGCATTGGTTCAGTCATCCCTGAGTGGGAGTCTGACATTTGTAGATACACACCAGGGTGTGTGATTGGTTGTCAGGAAACTCACAGGACCTTATTTGGACCTTTATGTGTGTTTCTCACAGGTGTTGAGTATTGCATGTGTGAGATGGGTAGATGAGGGGTATGTGTGAAGGTGCTACTTGGTTTTGACAGTCAGGGAGTGTGACAATGAGCCATGTGTGTTGTGATGGTCGCATACACATGTCAAGGTAGTTGACACAGATGTGGGGCTGTACACTGTAGGGCTTCTGACACTTCCTATCATTTCTGTGCCTATGCATAGCTTGCATTGCTGTATCCCAGAGATATTGCACAGATGTCATTTTGGTTTGATTTCAATGACTGTGCCACCCATATCTGATTTGATGGCCTAAGGGTAGTGTGATATGTTCCTCCTCTTGCATGTCATGTACAAATACTATGTGGCTTGCTCCATGGTTTTCCAGCACTGTGCACTCCACTTTGGGGTAGTCCATTTATTTTCATACATTGCTGCTGACCTATGGTATGTGTGTGTGGCAGAGTGTCAGTGTGGGATCTGTCTGAGGGACTTGACATGCAGTGTGAACAGTTCAATGGTTGTTAATATGCAGAGTGAGTCTTCATTTCTTAATTTACTCAGTTTGATTCACATGAGTGGAAGGCAGGTGTGAGGAGGAGGGTTGTCCAGCCCCTGACCTTCTGTGCAGTGTGTTCATCTTCACCCCCACCTTCCCAGTCAATCTACCTTGCCCTTTGATGTTTGAGGAGCGAGGTCGAGCCACACCTGGCTGCTAAATAGTGCATTAAGGGGGGGTACAAGAGGGGCACACAGCATGTGCAGTAATGGATGTGGGAAGCGTGCTGTGGGCTGTGGCCAACTGATGTGGCCCAACATGTGGGTAGGGTGAAGGTGGAGCCCTGGGAAGCTGCCCAGACTGCCCATGCCTGGCGCCGGACCTGCCTACTACATTGTGTGCAGGTTTTCCCGCGTCTTCACTGCTGCGGTGACATGACCGGGACATTGCAGTGATTTCGATGTTGATGGGTGACCCTGATGCGGAGTTGTGGATTTCTAGCAAGCAGGACATGTGTGAGCACACTGGGGGATATGTTCCTGTCTCCACCAGAGTGTCTGATGTGGACAGGACCCGTATTTCAGCACAGGAGTTGTGTGTTGTGGTTGTATGTGGAGATGTGTTATTTACATACCTGCGGTGTTGACGGCGGCGGCGGCGGCGTCTTTTCTGCTGGTAGTGGATCAGGTACAGCAGCAGAAGGGCTTGAAGAGCTGGATCCATAGCGGTCAGGAACGCGTGGAGGTGGCCGGGATTCGAGTTTCGCTCTCCGCAGTAGTGCTTCCGCCGTCTCCGAGTGGCTGGTTTCTCCGCTGCGCTGTGATGGGCTGTTTGAGGCATCGTGATTTGTACGGCGGTTGTAACGTCATTCCGCACTGCGGTCTTTCTCTATTGGCTCCCTCTGCCACCTTTGCAGAAGGAAATTCCTGGCGGATCCCGAAACTCCGCAGCGGACGGGAAATGGGCTATCTTTGACCATTGTAATACGGCGGACGCGAGGACCGCCGCTGGAGTGCGGAAATGGACGTTTTCCGCCAGCACCACGGATGTGCCAAACACCGCCATTGTAATCGGCCCCTAAGTTTTTTTAAAAGCCCCTTTAGGAACACTCTTCTTGGATGTGAGTAATATGGGCAAAGGAGGACAAAATGTAAGGTATCCTGTGGAGACCTATTGTCGCAGCCACAGGGTCCTCTTTGTTCTGTGTGTATCGTGAAGCTGGGGGTTAAAGCCAGTAAGTGATGAAATAAGTTCAATGTAAAACGTGTGATTAAAAATCTGTCTTGTGCACTTCTTATAAGAAGTAAATAGGGTTTTGTGCCCTGCACTGACTTTACTAGAATATGTTCTATGACAGTGGGTTTCTTGAGCTCCCTATCCTCACGTTATGCAGTGACATGTTTAAAAAACAAATCTTTGATAATTGCTTTGTCCTGTGAACCCAACTTGTCATGATTAGTAAACAGATCTTCACGTCCTAGTGCAGTAAGGGTGTCCTTTACATATTTTAACCATGGGATTTTTGATGCATAATCCAGAGCAAGACAGTCCTGGATTACCAGCCTGTTAAAGCCTGCCTCCTCGTTGGACCAGATCTTCACCCAACACAGGAGGGGTTTAACAGCCACCATGTAAGAGATATACTTAGACCCCAGTTCCTCATGTACAGAGTACGCAGGGGTACGATGAAGGACTTTCAGGATCCGCCTAAAATATTTATTTTCTTCAGTTTGTAATTTATTAACCACCTTATATCCCCATTCGTCACTACCATATAGAACTTTAGACGTACAAAAGGAGTTGTATAAGTTTAAAATTGTCCCAGGTGACCAGTTGCCTAATCTATGAGCGTAGTTTGCAATTGCTCCGGTGGATCTTGTCATTCCAAGACACTTCTCCTATAAAAGGTGTTTAAAACTCAATTTTTTGTCAAATAAAATACCCAGATATGAAAAGGCCGTACTATGTATGTGTTGGGATTCCTGCTCTGCTTTCCAATTTCCATTATACAGGATTTAGTTAAATTGGGTGACGAATCCATCATATCCATAAAAGTCACAAACCCATCTAGCAAAAGCTGCAAACCCTTCGGGGTACGTGCAAGGAGTACCGCGCCATCTGCGTGTAACAAAACGGAGACTGGTCTTGTGCCTATCCTCGGGGTGTCAGCCTGTAAGTCTGTCAGGGCAGTGTCGAGCCCATTAATGTATAATGTAAACAAAAACGGCACTAACATACAGCCCTGTCTGACCCCACTAGAGCAGTTAAAATGATCTGTGATTTTTTCCTCCTGTGTGTATCTAACTACTGCAATAGTATTAAAATGTAGGGCCATTAGGGTGTTAGTTATTGCCGGATCCACCCCGAGCTCTCCAAGGAGTTTCCAGAGTTTGCAGCGGTTCACTCGATCAAAGGCTGCAGTGAGGTCCATAAAAGCTAGATACAACGACCCCGGTTTAGCTATTGTGTATTTTGCAATTATAAGGTAAAGGTTAAGGCATTGATCTGTAGTGGATTTACCGGCTCGGAACCCATATTGTACGTCCAATATTATTTGGTTGGCCTCTACCAATTCAGACAGCCTGTTCAGAATCTCCCTCCCCACAACCTTCACTGTCACGTTAATAAGGGATATGGGACGACAACCATGAGGGCTGTCCCAATCTCCCTTCTTAAAAATTGGTACAATGGTGACGGTAGACCATGATGGCATTGCTGATGCTACTGCCGCATTTAAGACCCTCACTAGGAGAGGGGCCCAAATATCTGTGTTGCATTGGAAAAGGTCTGGCGGGATCCCATCAGGACCCGGCACCTTATTCCTCGAAAGTCCATCAATTCCTAATCTCACCTCATCCAAAGTAAAGGTAATGGGATCAGAACTCTGATCAGGGTTTAGTTCCTGTAATTGCTCCTCTCTGTGGGAATGATTGTACACTCCCTCAAAGTGTGCCTGCCATTGCTCTGGTAAAATATTATGGCTTAGCCCTGGTTTGTTCAAATCTTTAAAACATTGGTTGTTAATGACCCTCCAGAAACGGGTAGAGTCCTTTAGATCCGATGCCTCAGTTATGTCCTCCAGGCTTTCTTTTGCAATTGGCACTTCCGCCCCTTGACAGCATGCTTATATGTTTTACGGCAGGCCGCCACCCGACCTATGTTTCTCGGTATCTGTTTGAGGGCCATCTTGAGATCTCTAAGGGGTTGAGAGCACTGCCTGTCAAACTATCTTATGCAGAAAAACAACGTTCACAAGGAACTCATTTATCAAAGGAATATACTATATGCATGCTGAAGTTTACTTGCTTAGAATTAATCTTAACCCAACATTTTCAATTATGACCTTTCTACTAGGGTTATAATAAAGACACCTAGGAATATCTGTACACAAACCTTTAAGTGGATTCTTAAAAAGCCCAGCACAACAGTTTACACTTACTTCAGCCAAAGTAAGTAGAATTTTATTTTGCAATCACAATTTAATCATATATGTATTTCCTTATACATGAGCAAATTTGAACCTTTACATTAGTGGCACTTTATAAGTGAAATGTGAGCCCCAGTGAAGTGACCATAACCTATCTTGGTGAGTGCTAAGTGAAAATATATGATAGGAACAAAAAAACAGGTTATAGGTAAATATCCAAAGGGTGAGCTGTATGCAATGAAAAAATGATTTATTCAGGCTCTTTCCTTTGTCAATGTCGACGACGTTTCGACCCTCTCTAGATACGGGGTCTCTTCAGGACAGCATTTCTGGGGACTGATATAGGGAAATAAAATTAGGGTGAGGGAAATATAAAGTGGTGATGCATTGAGGCTTAGTCTAAAAGTGTGTTGAGGCTTACCAATACAGCACATGGCATCTGTATCGTAGTTTGAATGAAGGATGGAAGGTGAATTCCGGATCAGCAAGTCTGTATGACCTGTAACCAATGAATGATTTGGCTGAATAAAAGCAGTCTAATTAGCGTGGTGCACCATGGTGAATTAAAGAGGTGAACTCACTGTTGGTCGGTTCTCATTTAGGGATATCGATCTGTTCGCATAATGGGACAATTTCCAGGATTATCGGTAGAAGCCCTTTAATACTTCTGTGACGAACTGAAAGAAATAAATCAATTAAACCTAACGAAACCGCATGGTGCTCTGAGCATCCAGTGCCGTTCGAATGATCATGATACTACACGCGGCCCGCCCGTGTAATACCAGGAGCTTTGCGGGTACTTACTTAATCGTCGCGTTTTCAGGCCTCTCAATGGAGTGGTTGATAGTGGTGAGCGACGGAGACTTGCAAATATTGTTAAAGGAAGTCGGTAACCGGAAATGGTCACGATGGCATGTACGCTAATTGGTTAGTGGTACTCGTGGCTGTGGCGGCCATCTTGAAATAATTTGGGTGTATTATAACCCTATTACTTATACTGAAGAAGAATCATTTGTCATAATAAAATAAATTAAAATAGGGGCTCCTCTATACACTAGTGCGAATATTATTGTGCTGTCCTCATATTCGCGTGTAATCGCACAAGCTGATCATTGCTATAGTGTATTACTGATTTAAATTGTTACCATGATAGTTACGGCGGCCATGTTATGGTGGTGTATTCGATGCTCGTATATTGTGCCTAATAAAACAGGCATTGAGCATTAAAGGTACGGTGCCTGAATATATAGTTACATTTTGTATATGCAAGGTTTACTGCATTCCTATTCTGCACAGTGGATTAAAGCAGCGTAATACATACCATTGGTAACCATAATATCAGTGCCCCACAATCTCATGGCAACCATTTGAATGTGATATATCTGATGCTCTTAGCTATCTGGAGTATAAGGTACAGGTAAACTCTGCAGAATATAACTCAGTATTCATTCAATATTTCAACTATACACAGTAACAAGATGCCCTAATATATACAGTGCAAATATATACATGTGGCTACTGCGGTCCTTGTAGCGTGCCCGGAGGGCAAATTCAACAATTATTCAATAAACATCATGAATCTAGATGGCAGAGTTGCACATATCGGTAAATACTTCATACTAAATTTATTTATTAAAAACATTAATGAACCGGTAGCATTATTTAGTGTACTAGGTGCTAATTTGTACACTTTGCATCTAAAATAGTTTTGGTGTTTGTGTATATACAGTGCATGTACGAATTTCTTGTGCAATGTTGGCAGGGCCCTGCCTAACTGGCAAAGCAGAAATCAGCTTCTATGCTGTAAGTTATTAATGCAAGCTGATAAATCTACGCCATTCCTCAAGACTGTTTAGTCCTTTCTGGATGGATTGACATCTATCAATCCATTTACATTCTAACGATTGTAAAATGAGTGAAATATCTCCACCTCTAGGTGGTATCTTTGCTTTCTCTATCACCTGCCATTTCAAGTCACTTTTTGCCCACTAAGCACGCAGATACAAAAAACCATCAAAAGACATTGGCCCACATTGAACACTCTTAAAACTTGTCAAGACTTACCCATGTTTTCGTTTAAAAAGGGCAAGAATATTAAAGAACATCTTGTACACTCAGACACTAGTATTATCAAAGCTAAAAGCACCATACACGATCTCTGGTCGCTTCCCCCACTGACAGGACACTATAAATGTGGGAATTGTATTGCCTGTGGGTTTACGCTGGAAAGCAAGCATTTTTCACATGGTAACATAAGAGTCACTCTCAGAGACCTGACCAATTGTTCCACGCCTAACGTGATCTATTGTATCTGGTGCCCCTGTGACATGATATATATTGGCCAGCCTACCCAACCCGTGAAAACACGCATTTGTCAACACCGCAGTAGAATTCGCTGCCAAGTGGAAAATGCTCCCCTTGTGGAACACTATAAAGAGAAATCACACTCTGCAGATGACTTGAAATGGCAGGTGATAGAGAAAGCAAAGATACCACCTAGAGGTGGAGATATTTCACTCATTTTACAATCGTTAGAATGTAAATGGATTGATAGATGTCAATCTATCCAGAAAGGACTAAACAGTCTTGAGGAATGGCGTAGATTTATCAGCTTGCATTAATAACTTACAGCATAGAAGCTGATTTCTGCTTCGCCAGTTAGGGCCCTGCCAACATTGCACAAGAAATTCGTACATGCACTGTATATACACAAACACCAAAACTATTTTAGATGCAAAGTGTACAAATTAGCACCTAGTACACTAAATAATGCTACCGGTTCATTAATGTTTTTAATAAATAAATTTAGTATGAAGTATTTACCGATATGTGCAACTCTGCCATCTAGATTCATGATGTTTATTGAATAATTGTTGAATTTGCCCTCCGGGCACGCTACAAGGACCGCAGTAGCCACATGTATATATTTGCACTGTATATATTAGGGCATCTTGTTACTGTGTATAGTTGAAATATTGAATGAATACGAGTTATATTCTGCAGAGTTTACCTGTACCTTATACTCCAGATAGCTAAGAGCATCAGATATATCACATTCAAATGGTTGCCATGAGATTGTGGGGCACTGATATTATGGTTACCAATGGTATGTATTACGCTGCTTTAATCCACTGTGCAGAATAGGAATGCAGTAAACCTTGCATATACAAAATGTAACTATATATTCAGGCACCGTACCTTTAATGCTCAATGCCTGTTTTATTATGCACAATATACGAGCATCGAATACACCACCATAACATGGCCGCCGTAACTATCATGGTAACAATTTAAATCAGTAATACACTATAGCAATGATCAGCTTGTGCGATTACACGCGAATATGAGGCCAGCACAATAATATTCGCACTAGTGTATAGAGGAGCCCCTATTTTAATTTATTTTATTATGACAAATGAGTCTTCTTCAGTATAAGTAATAGGGTTATAATACACCCAAATTATTTCAAGATGGCCGCCACAGCCACGAGTACCACTAACCAATTAGCGTACATGCCATTGTGACCATTTCCGGTTACCGACTTCCTTTAACAATATTTGCAAGTCTCCGTCGCTCACCACTATCAACCACTCCATTGAGAGGCCTGAAAACGCGACGATTAAGTAAGTACCCGCAAAGCTCCCGGTATTACACGGGCGGGCCGCGTGTAGTATCATGATCAGTCGAACGGCACTGGATGCTCAGAGCACCATGCGGTTTCGTTAGGTTTAATTGATTTATTTATTTCAGTTCGTCACGGAAGTATTAAAGGGCTTCTACCGATAATCCTGGAAATTGTCCCATTATGCGAACAGATCGATATCCCTATATGAGAACAGACCAACAGTGAGTTCATCTCTTTAATTCCCCATGGTGCACCACGCTAATTAGACTGCTTTTATTCAGCCAAATCATTCATTGGTTACAGGTCATACAGACTTGCTGATCCGGAATTCACCTTCCATCCTTCATTCAAACTACGATACAGATGCCATGTGCTGTATTGGTAAGCCTCAACACACTTTTTAGACTAAGCCTCAATGCATCACCACTTTATATTTCCCTCACCCTAATTTTATTTCCCTATATCAGTCCCCAGAAATGCTGTCCTGAAGAGACCCTGTATCTAGAGAGGGTCGAAACGTCGTCGACATTGACAAAGGAAAGAGCCTGAATAAATCATTTTTCCATTGCATACAGCTCGCCCTTTGGATATTTACCTATAACCTGTTTTTTCGTTCCTATCACATATTTTCACTTAGCACTCACCAAGATAGGTTATGGTCACTTCACTGGGGCTCACATTTCACTTATAAAGTGCCACTAATGTAAAGGTTCAAATTTGCTCATGTATAAGAAAATACATATATGATTAAATTGTGATTGCAAAATAAAATTCTACTTACTTCGGCTGAAGTAAGTGTAAACTGTTGTGTTGGGCTTTTTAAGAATCCACTTAAAGGTTTGTGTACAGATATTCCTAGGTGTCTTTATTATAACCCTAGTAGAAAGGTCATAATTGAAAATGTTGGATTAAGATTAATTCTAAGCAAGTAAACTTCAGCTTGCATATAGTATATTCCTTTGATAAATGAGTTCCTTGTGAACGTTGTTTTTCTGCATAAGTGCAAACCCAGCTCACAAGGACGTATGGGTCGCTCTTGTTTTTTTTAAATATGTCAAACTATCTTGGGCCATCCATGCTAGGAGAGCTTGCCGGTACTGTTAATAAACCATCTACTAAGTGTGTAATAGCAGTAAATGCCTGAACTCTATCGACCCCCTGCACTTGTGGGTCTAAGCATTTTAAAATCTCCTGTTTGCCTATACTAAAAAGTGAGTTATTCAAAGCAACACTATCGACCTGTGCCCAATGTAACTGCCTACCTTGGTCAGTTGCAGAGATCCTTCCCCCAGTCATCCTATTGGGTGTGGGCTGGTTCCAAGGTACAGCAAGTGACATGGTCACAGGATTATGGTCACTAAATATACTATGGTTAATATTAAAAAAGGAAATACATCTCCTCAGTCTGAGAGACATGAATATGAAATCAATAAATGATGAGCAGCCTCTGCCTTTGTAAGTCAGGGGCACAGCTGCATCAGGGTGGGTAGCAATCAGGTCCAGGGAATATATGACGTTACAACGCATACCATTACAACGCATGCTTTTACATCGCAGTTTTTACAATGCAAAAACCATTACATCGCATGTTTTTACAACGCATACCATTACAATGCATGTACATTGAGATACATTAAAACTACCATTACAACACATTCCATTACAATGCATACTAATGCTACGCATACCATTACAACGCATACTATTTTTAAATTATTTTTCTATAAATTAATAGTTTATTTATTTGTTTCAAACCTTCCTCTGGGACGGGATGCAAGGGAAATAGGGGTTTTGGGTGGGGGAGATTATTAATACCCAGGTATAAATTTGAATACTCGAGTACTTTATAAAGTACCTTTCCATTAAAATACCTGAGTATTTATAATAAAATCTATAAAAATGTCCAAAAAGACAGGGAAAATAAAACATAAATTGTAAACATTTTACCAAAGAAACACAATACTCTCAGAGTCAAAAAGAGATTAAACATACAATCTTTTTCGAAGAACATAAAACGCAAATCCTACAACTATTTTTATTACAGTCCCTGTGCCAGCAACTACACAATATGGCTGACATTCTGAGAAGGAACGTATAAACAAACATTTTTACACATGACAAAATAAATATACATTCTGTCAGGTTGTGAATCGCGCGAAAAAACTGTTTTCAATACATATTTTCTTTTAAATTGTTGTTTACCTTCAAAAAACGTATAAGAGAAGCCGACCACCATTTTGTGCTCAGTGGTAAACTGACTTCAAAGGTGACCACACACAGCAGGAGCAGCTGGAGAATTTTGCTGTTTGTCAAATTGAACACTGTCATCTACAGAGCGAAGTAAGCGTACGTTTTCAATAAAACAGCATCATAATATTGACACATAAATCGCATGTACTTACAATATAATTTGTAATTTATTTACAGCATTTACTCATTTTGAAAAGCAGCCACCAATCTAAAGCATTCGAGAAATTATCTTAACTATAAAAAGTAAGTGAATAAAGGAACAAAATGTACGTAAATTTAAAAAGCCCATCAGCTAGAAAAAAATTAAATTACATTTTACTTTCGATATTAACAGAGTTTGGACATAAATCAACAACAAACACCTAGCAGGAAGGAACAAACCTTTACAGAATCAAATGTAAGTAAAATGTTAACAATAATCTGAACGGAAAAAAAAAAAACTTTACTATTCCTACTCAGACAGGTTCTTGCCTCAGGGAAGGTGTTGGATGGTGGTGGGGGCAAATTTACTATTCCTACTCTGACAGGTGCTTGTCTCAGAGAAAGTGTTGGACGGTGGTGGGGGAAAATGTACTATTCCTACTCCGACCTGTGCTTGCCTCAAGGAAAGTGCTGGACGGTAGTGGGGGCAGATTTACTATTCCTACTCCAACCTGTGCTTGCCTCAGAAAAGTGTTGGACGGTGGTGGGGGCAGATTTACTATTCCTACTCCGACAAGGGCTTGCCTCGGAAAGTGTTGGACGGTGGTGGGGGAAAATTTACTATTCCTACTCCGACCGGTGCTTGCCTCAGGGAAAGTGCTGGACGGTGGTTCAATAGCCCAGTCACTGTTTCCCCATTTTTTTGTTTCAAGGGCCCCCATAGTTCTTCCAAAATCTTGGCGTCCTTAGTGTCCAAGCCTGCAGTGTCTTCCCCTTTCTTTGCCGGAATTATTTTCTTGTTTACTTTCCGTTGTTTTTTAGGAGCGGGGGCCACTTAGATCCGCACCATGGGTAGGGGTCATCATAGCCCTACTCCATGTGTTCTGGCCCACCGCTGTGTTAATTAGGCTAGCGCCAGGGCTAGAAACCCCTAGATCCTCCTCTTCCTGACCTTGTCCCCGGGCTCCCTCTAAAGACTTTTCAGCTGCCTGGCCCCGGGAGCGATAATGCTGCCCCTACCTTCCCCAGAGAGAGGCGCCTCTCTGCCTTGTCTATTTCTTTAGTGATTGCCCTACCGCTTTTACCAAAAATGAGTCAATGGTTCCCTTGTTTGAGTCCTGTGGGGAGCACGTAGGTGCGCCTTTCCTCTTCCCCATGGTGCTCTTAAATTTTGAACCCACCTCCCAAACATAAGGCACAATGATTACGACAATCCAGGAGGATGGAAAAAAGTACTCACACAAGCTGAATTTGAGGTCGCAGTCCTGCAGTCAGCAGTCAACCACAAGCAAATTCCTGCCCTCCTAGCTCCTTGCCGATGTTAAACCATGTGACGCCGCTTCCAGCCGTTGGAGCCAGCTTTCTGTCCCAACGCTGTCTCGCTTGCATGAAACCAAAAGGGTAGGCCCAGCCCGGCCACAGTCGGCCACGGACAGACGCAGATGGGCCCACCCTTGGCCCGGGCTCGCCTGCGCCTGTCCCGCGCTGCAGGAGCCCTGGGACAGTTTAACACGCCTCCTGGGCCGGTTTAACGCACCTCCTGGTGTGGCAGAACTGGTGGTGGTGGCGCGAAAGCCACGTTGCGTGCTGGGGCTTGCAGTCCTGGGCCCCCCTCTTGATGGCAAAACAACAGCAAACTGGCTCCTGTGCTGCGGGAGCCCTGGGCCAGTTTTACGCGCCTCCTGGCACGGCAGAACTGGCGGTGGCAGCGTGAAAGCCACGTTGCGTGCTGGGGCTTGCAGTCCTGGCCCCCCTCCTGACGGCAAAACAACAGCAAACGGGTTTCCTTGTGATTGGAGTACTGACTGTTAACATCTGAACGAGGGTGGACCGATGAATGAGTGTGATCACCTTTGGTAAATTTGCTGACTGGCTTACTTCTAGATGTTGACAAACATTGATTGTTTACAATATAAATGTAAGACGGAGGATGGAAGATGCCCACAGAAAATAAAAGTGTTAAATTATTCCTCAACTTTTCTGCTTCTATCTTCTTTTGGTAGATTACAAATGACTTCAACCCAGAGCAGCCCTCTGGGGTTTTACCCTTTGCATGCTGGCATGCCAGCAGGCTATCAAATGCATGCAGATGACAAGCAAAACCTGCTTTGCCTGTCAACATCTTGACCTTCCAAGAAGCAGAGCACCCATCTGACCCACCTATTTGCAATTTTATAATTTTAGCTCGTACTGGCTGTGGTTGGCAGTGGACTATTGCTCATATGACTCTTACTGTAAATATAATGCTAACATCCCATTTTTATCCAAAGGGCAGAGAACATCCATTTAATCCACGTAGTCCTGCTGGGCCTGTCCATAAGCTTGAGGAATAAAAGATAGAGCACAGACAAGTGGCACATATAGTCTGCTCATTTAGACATTCCTATGTTTGTGTCAGCGCATTAAAGGCAGACCTTATCACTTTGCTAAAACATCTAGTCAATGTGTTTGAAGTCTCTAGAATATATCACTTTTGTCTCTGTTTTAGCAAGAAGATGGTGCACTGGGTGCCAGGATTTTAAAGATAATTGAGATCAGACCTAGAATATCTCCCTTATTATGGGCAGTGAAGGTGCACAGCTGTAGTTTGATGGTGTCGACATGAATGATTTGCAGAGGGCTATGTGAGGGCTTTTGCTTTTTTTCAGCAAATGTTGAAACCTCCCATGAACATCTAGTCCAAAAAAGGAGGTGAGTTGATCAGTACTATAATCACAGAAACATTTAATTAAACTCTGTTTGCTGCATGGTGAGCAGAATAAGATGTTCAGCCTTGCTAGGTCAGTTGTCATGTTTGTAATCTCCACAGTAAGGCCTTTCAATGGCAAAGAGATTTTAGGTTGATCAGTTTGCAATTAAGGGACTCACTGAGGATAAAAGCAACCCAAACCAGTTTTTTCTGCTCTATCAAAATTTAGGAATATTTACACTATTGGGAAGATACTGTTATGGAGGATGAGTAGAAGCAGATTGACATGGGTCCAATACCATCAAGGTCTTGGATGAGGGTAGTAATGGAAGTTGCATTTGAGAATGTACACTTAGAAATTAGAAGGGCAGCTTTGCGGTGAAGTATTAGAGATTGGTCACTGAGTTGAGAAGAGATTATTACTCTGAAGTTCTTTGGTCAGGTTGATCATTGTTTTTAGAATTTCTAACCCTGGAGATTGTGGCAAAATGATCTATCATGGGATCTGGGATGAAGGGGGATTTGGGTATGCTCTTAATCATTGGGGTTGATTTGTGTGGTGAGCTCTTCGGGAGATGGTGATTCAAGCGATTAGTAACAGGTAGGGGATTAAGTGACCAGCTCATAGGTGGGTGGATAATGCTTGTGGAAGAGAAGTGATCTGCATATTTTATATCATGTCATGTGAGAGACCCAAATTCAGTTGATGGGAAGTAGTTCATTTTCAGAAGTAGATGAGAAATTTCTGCTCTGGTCAGTAGTAAGTTTTATGCTGGAAAATAAAGCCCAAGTAAACATTTGACACCGGTTTGTTCCATTTCTGTGACACAAACTCGTCATGTTAGTAAATTTGCCCCTATGCGTAAAAGGTGTCCATCAGTATCACCTTACAATTATTGCAAAATCGCCCTTGTAAAAAAAAAAAAATAATTAAGAGAAAAATCACCTCAGTAAAGTGGGAGGATGCAGTAGAGAATTACTTATTGGGTGTCTGGCGAGGCAGGTCAGGTTGTTAGATCCGCGTACATATGCAAAGAAAAGACAGGTTAGCAAATGTAAAGATAAACAAGGATGAATGACTACGTAGAGGGGAGATATAAAGAGAAGAAAGACTGGATCACTGACACAATATCGAAAACAATTCAAAAATATTGCATAATATTGATGCAAAAATATTGTATCAAAAATATCTATTATAAAAATATAGTTTCCCTAAACTTATAATGGTAAGTACAGAAATATCCTAAAAATATATTGTTTCATACTAATATCATTAAAAAACATACACAAATATTGTTTGTTAGTATATATATATATATTCACTGAAAAAACCATAGGTTTCAGACACGTTATAGTTACAAATTAGCATTTAAAAAACCTTTGAAATTCACTGAAAAAACCATAGGTTTTAGGGACAGTTATAGTTACTTGGACATTGCACTCGTACAAAACCCGTGAAATTCCCCCGTTATAGTTAGTTCAGCTAACTATAACTCGCGCCCCGCAATGCACTGCTGATGACGTCACATATTACATCACTCATGACATGGTCAGTGACATCACTGATGACATCACTGATGACATCTCAAATGACATCACTGATGACATCACTGATGACATCATCCAGTGACTGTGTGTTTCTGTAAAGTTTAAATATTTTTAATATATATAGGAAAAGACGTATTGAAGAATGAGTGGGTGTGTAAGTGTCTGTATGGATGATTTAGTAGGTGCGTGACTGACTCTATAAGTGAGTGATTTAACGTATCTTACTGAATGCATGGGTTAGTGACTAAACTAGATGAATGTCTGTATCCGTCTGTCTGTTGCTGTGTAAGTGGCTGCATGTGTTTGTGAATAGCTACATGAGTGTCTATATGAGTTATTGAATGCTTGTCTGAGTATCTGTATGGGTGCCTGAGTGTTTGTGTGGGAGGGGTGTGTGCAACTCTGTGCATAGATGTGTGAGTGGGTGATTCACTGGGTGGATGGTTTCAAGAGTGCATCTGTGATAGACTGTATGGGTGGGTAAGTGTGTGTAAGAGTGTGTTAGTGAGTGAATGTATGTCCCAGTGGTACATGTGTGAGTAACTACATATGTGAAAGGCAGTATATATGTGTGTTGGAGTATATAAATAGCTATAAGCAAGAGTGAGTGATTGTGATAGTGGCTGTATGGATGAGTGTGTGCTTGTATCAGTGATTGTATAAGAGCGTAACAATGTGCTACTATTTGTATGAGTAAGTGAGCTGGTGTGTGTATAACTGTATAGGTGAGTAAATGGCAGTGTGTTTAATTATTTGCATGACTGACTAGGTGTGTGAGTATCTCTATGGATGAGTGGCGTTGTTTGAGTGTCTATATAGGAGTAAGAGTGCATATGATAGTCCTGTACTGAGTGACCGTAAGTATGAGTGACTGTACGGGTGAGTGAGTGGATGTGTGTGTGTAGACCTAAGAATCAGTGAGTGGGTATGTAGTTATTGGTGTTGGAGTGTCTATGGTTTTGCGAATGGCAGTCTGTAATTTAGAGTGGGTGTATCAAAGGTTATATTAGGGTGTGAGGAGGTGCATCAGATTATCACGTGGATGATGTCATCAGTGATGTCATTTGAGATGTCATCAGTGATGTCATCAGTGATGTCACTGACCATGTCATGAGTGATGTAATATGTGACGTCATCAGCAGTGCATTGCGGGCGCGAGTTATAGTTAGCTGAACTAACTATAACGGGGGAATTTCACGGGTTTTGTACGAGTGCAATGTCCAAGTAACTATAACTGTCCCTAAAACCTATGGTTTTTTCAGTGAATTTCAAAGGTTTTTTAAATGCTAATTTGTAACTATAACGTGTCTGAAACCTATGGTTTTTTCAGTGAATTTCAAAGGTTTTTTAAATGCTAATTTGTAACTATAACGTGTCTGAAACCTATGGTTTTTTCAGTGAATTTCAAAGGTTTTTTAAATGCTAATTTCTAACTATAACGTGCCTGAAACCTACGGTTTTTTCAGTGAATTTCAAAGGTTTTGTAAATGACAATTTTTAAATGTATTAATTGTTATATTAATTTTTTTCATACTGATTTACTACATTTTTAGAAACAATTTTTTTTTACATATTTTATTTTTTAAATTACATTGTAATTACATTATACATTACATTACAAAAAATACTTTCTCAGAATGAATTACTTTAGTTTAAATACTTTGCAGATAGGCAATAGACTTTTAAGTACAGTAGTTACAGTTGTTGCAATGGGCAACACATTTTCAAACACAATGCAACATTCAGCTCAATGTGAATTTCTAGTTAAATGCAATTAGTTACTTTATGGATTACTTTTGTAACCACAGGACTGGATCCTAGATTCAGTCCTGGTACATCTCCTGTAAACAGTTGAGTAAAAGCGTTTTGGTTACAGTCGTGATTTTTAAGGAATATTATTGTATTTTAAAAGTTGACACTTAGAAACTTTTTCTCATACAATCACCAATGTTATCCTATGGAAGGAAATTCACTTAGCAGGTAAAAACTGTTATCGTTACTTTTTCTTACTCAGTGTTGGATCCTGGATCCAGCACTGGTGCATCTCCTGTAAACAGTTGAAAGAATGCGTTTAAGTCATACAGGCGATTTTTAAGGACTATTTGTAGTTTGTGAAAATCAACACTTTGAAACTTTTTTGCTGAAAACCAGTCAATCTTAGCCTATGAAGGAAATTCAAGTTACCGGTAAGTACGGTTAAAATTACTTTTCAGGACCAGTACTGGGCTGAAAGATGCAGCACTGAGGCCTCTCCTGATAACAGGTGAGTAAATCGGAATTCGTATTTCGGCTGATTTTAGAGGAATATTTTAAAGTTCCAAAACTCCACACTTAGAAGAATTTCCAAGTGAAACCAGTCAATGTTAGCCTATGGAAGGAAATTCAAGTTACTGGTAAGTACGGTTAAAATTACTTTTCAGGACCAGTACTGGGCTGAAAGATACAGCACTGAGGTCTCTCCTTATAACAGGTGAGTAAATCGGAATTCGTATTTCGGCTGATTTTACAGGAATATTTGTATGTTTCAAAAATCAACACTTAGAAACTTTTTCAGCAAAAAGCAGGCAATGATATCCTATGGAAGGAAATTCAAGTTACTGGTAAGTACGGTTAAAATTACTTTTGAGGATCAGTACTGGGCTGAAAGATGCAGCACTGAGGTCTCTCCTGATAACAGGTGAGTAAATCGGAATTCGTATTTCGGCTGATTTTAGAGGAATATTTTAAAGTTCCAAAACTCCACACTTAGAAGAATTTCCAAGTGAAACCAGTCAATGTTAGCCTATGAAGGAAATTCAAGTTACCGGTAAGTACGGTTAAAATTACTTTTCAGGACCAGTACTGGGCTGAAAGATACAGCACTGAGGTCTCTCCTTATAACAGGTGAGTAAATCGGACTTCGTATTTCGGCTGATTTTACAGGAATATTTGTATGTTTCAAAAATCAACACTTAGAAACTTTTTCAGCAAAAAGCAGGCAATGATATCCTATGGAAGGAAATTCAAGTTACTGGTAAGTACGGTTAAAATTACTTTTGAGGATCAGTACTGGGCTGAAAGATGCAGCACTGAGGTCTCTCCTGATAACAGGTGAGTAAATCGGAATTCGTATTTCGGCTGATTTTAGAGGAATATTTTAAAGTTCCAAAACTCCACACTTAGAAGAATTTCCAAGTGAAACCAGTCAATGTTAGCCTATGAAGGAAATTCAAGTTACCGGTAAGTACGGTTAAAATTACTTTTCAGGACCAGTACTGGGCTGAAAGATGCAGCACTGAGGTCTCTCCTGATAACAGGTGAGTAAATTGGAATTCGTATTTCGGCTGATTTTAGAGGAATATTTTAAAGTTCCAAAACTCCACACTTAGAAGAATTTCCAAGTGAAACCAGTCAATGTTAGCCTATGGAAGGAAATTCAAGTTACTGGTAAGTATGGTTAGAATTACTTTTCAGGACCAGTACTGGGCTGAAAGATACAGCACTGAGGTCTCTCCTGATAACAGGTGAGTAAATCGGAATTCGTATTTCGGCTGATTTTAGAGGAATATTTGCACAATGGTGAAGGGAGGGCGGGGCCTGAGGTGACATCTGTGCAAACGCGCCCGTGGCGCGTTTTAAGTTGGGGATTAAGTCCCCTTGAATCCTAAGGGTCCCTAGGGGCCAACTAGCCCACCAGGAACCTCCAATATGCGCCAGGGGGCTGCGTTGCAGAGACGTGTAGAGAGGCCACACCCCTTTTACACCTATCTGCAACGCAGCTCTGTGGCGCTTTCTGGATGTACCTGTTGGGGTGGTTGGCCCCCAGGGACCCTCAGGATTGAAGGGGATTTAATTCCCCATCTTAAAACGCGCCACGGGGCCTGTTTGCACAAATGTCACCTGAAGCCCCGCCCCTCCCTTCACCACTGTGCAAACGCGCCCCGTGGCGCGTTTTAAGTTGGGATTAAGTCCCCTTGAATCCTGAGGGTCCCGGAGTCCAACTAGCCCACCATATACCTCCAAAGCGCCACAGAGCTGCGTTGCACAGAGGTGTAAAAGGGGTGTGGCCTCTCTACACGTCTCTGCAACGCAGCCCCTGGCGCATATTGGAGGTTCCTGGTGGGCTAGTTGGCCCCCAGGGATCCCCAGTATTCAAGGGGAATTGTTCCCTCTCTGCAAACGCGCCAGGGGCGCGTTTGCAGAGTGGTGAAGGAAGGGGCGGGGCCTGCGGGCCCGATCGTTTAAAAAAAAAAAAAAAATGTTGTCCCCTGAAGGGGGGCTGTGTGGCCCCCCTTCCTTTTTCCTGTTTTTATGCCCTGGGGACCCCATCCCCCAGGGCCTTACCCCTTTTTTTAAATTTTTAATTAAAAAAAAAAAACGGGAAGGGGGCCGCGTGGCCCCCCTTCCCTGGGCCTGTATTGGCCCCGGGGACCCCATCCCCCGGGGCATGGCCTTTTTATTTTTATTCTTTGGAGGGGGGCTGCGTGGCCCCCCTCCTCTGGCCATTTAAGGCCCCGGGGACCCCATCCCCCGGGGCCGGCCTTTCCATTTTTTTAAATTTTTTTAATTTTTCTTTTTTGGGGAGGGGGGCCGCGTGGCCCCCCTCCTGGGCCACTACTTGCCCCGGGGACCCCATCCCCCTGGGCTGGCCCTCTCCGTTGGGGACTGTGGGGGGGTCCCCAATCCCCCCACAGTCCCGCCGGCTCCCCACGTCCCTTGGGAGCCGGCATTGCTTTTCCACATGGGGAGCAGCTGACATGCTGCTCCCCATGTGGAAAGCAATGTGCTTTGGATATTGGAAGAGAGAGCATGTTTCCCTGCTCTCTCTTCCAATATCCAAAGCAGTTGCTATGGCAGGACGGGAGCCGCGAGGCTCCCGTCCTGCCATAGCAAACTACAGTGTCCCGGGGTAGGCACCCCGGGACACTGCAGGAGCCGGCCCTGGGGGTGGCGGTCCCCAGGGCCATCAAAGGCTCCAGGAGGGGGCCGCGCGGCCCCCTCCCTACATCAGCACAGCCCCGGGGAGGTGGTGGTCCCCGGGGCTTCGGGGGTCCAAAACGGACCCCCATTTTAATTTGTTAGTGCCCTGGGGAGGTGGCGGTCCCCGGGCGTGTGGGGGCTGGAGCCCCCCACACAGGTTGTTAAATTAATAAAAAAAAGCCCCGGGGAGGTGGTGGTCCCGGGGCTGCGGGAGGGCTCAGAGCCCTCCCGCACCATTTCTTAAAAAGCCCCGGGGGGTGGCGGTCCACGGGGCTTGGGGGGCCCTTTGAGGCCCCCACACATTAAATTATCCCCCCCACCATGCCCCCGGGACTTGGGCCACCCGGGGGCCAGTACATCGGAGCGCGGGAGACCGCGCTTCGATTCTATTCTCGGCAGGATTCGCGCACCCTGAGCGCATCCTGCCGATTTTTTTTTTTTAAATGCTTTTTTTTGCCCAGGGGGTCCTTGTGGGACCCCTGAGCAGGCCTAGGGGTTAGGGTGTTTCTACCCTGGTCCCCTTTGTGCGTTTTGAGCACTTGTTTCTTTTTTTTCTCGGCGGGATCCGCGCACCCTAAGCGCATCCCGCCGATTTAAAAAAAAAAATCTTTTTCTGCCCAGGGGGTCCTTGTGGGACCCCTGAGCAGACCTAGGGGGTCAGGGTGTTTCTACCCTGCCCCCTTTTTGCGCTTTGCGCACTTGTTTCTGTCCCTCGGTTCTACCGAGGGACAAAATGGCTGCCAACACTTCTTGATTTGGAGTGTTGACAGCCAATTAGCATGCAGCTCGTGATCGGGAGGGTACGCGGATCCGACGCGCCCATAGATATATATGTGATTTTAATTGTGAATTTCTCAGGAACTACTGAACGGATTTACACCATTTTAGCAAAAGGCACTAGTCTGAACCAAGGGCTACCTCTTTGCCAAATTTGGGGTAATTCCGTTCAGCAGTTCGGGCTGTAGCTGCGACTAAAGGTTCCTAGGGAAAAATGAATGGGGAAAACGCGTTTTGGGACCCCCCTTTTTTCTCGGCCCCCGCTTGACGTATCACCCCGAGACTTTCAGGGGAGGAGCGGACCGGAGCGCCCCAACAAGTTGGAAGCTTTCGCGAAGATTCGTCAACCGGCGCCAACGTTATTGCAAATAGAATGTCGCGGATTTCCTATGGATAATAGGTCCTAACTATAACTATCTACTGGCGACCGCCAGTAGATAATATATATATATATATATATATATATATATTCACTGAAAAAACAATAGGTTTTAGGGACAGTTATAGTTAGTTGGACATTGCACTCGTACAAAACCCATGAAATTCCACCGTTATAGTTAGTTCAGCTAACTATAACTCGCGCCCCCGCAATGCACTGCTGATGACGTCACATATTACATCACTCATGACATGGTCAGTGACATCACTGATGACATCACTGATGACATCTCAAATGACATCACTGATGACATCATCTAGTGACTGTGTTTCTGTAAAGTTTAAATATTTGTAATATATATAGGGAAAGGCGTATTGAAGAATGAGTGGGTGTATAAGTGTCTGTATGGATGATTTAGTAGGTGCGTGACTAACTGTATAAGTGAGTGATTAAACGTATCTTACTGAATGCATGGGTTAGTGACTAAACTGGGTGAATGTCTGTATCCGTCTGTCTGTTGCTGTGTAAGTGGCTGCATGGGTTTGGGAATAGCTACATGAGTGTCTGTATGAGTTATTGATTGGTTGTCTGAGTATCTGTATGGGTGCCTGAGTGTTTGTGTGGGTGGGGTGTGTGCGACTCTATACATAGATGTGTGAGTGGGTGATTCACTGGGTGCATGATTTGAAGAGTGCGTCTGTGATGGACTGCTTGGGTGGGTGAGTGTGTGTATGGGTGTGTTAGTGAGTGAATGTATATCTCAGTGGTACATGTGCGAGTAACAACATATGTAAAAGGCAGTATATATGTGTGTTAGAGTATTTAAAAGGCTATAAGTGAGAGTGTGTGATTGTGAGAGTGGCTGTATGGATGCGTGTGTGCTTGTATCAGTTATTGTATAAGAGCGTAAGAATGTGCTAGTATTTGTATGAGTAAGTGAGCTGATGTGTGTATAACTCTATAGGTGAGTAAATGGGTGTGTGATTAATTTTTTGCATGACTGACTAGGTGTGTGAGTACCTCTATGGATGAGTGGCGGTGTGTGAGTGTTTATATAGGTGTATGAGTGCATATGATAGTCCTGTACTGAGTGACTGTAAGTATGAGTGACTGGACGGGTGAGTGAGTAGATGTGTGTGTGTAGACCTAAGAATCAGTGAGTGGGTATATAGTTATTGGTATTGGAGTGTGTATGGTTTTGCGAATGGCAGTCTGTAATTTAGAGTGGGTGTATCAAAAGTTATATTAGGGTGTGAGAAGATGCATGAAATTATCACATGGATGATGTCATCAGTGATGTCATTTGAGATGTCATCAGTGATGTCATCAGTGATGTCACTGACCATGTCATGAGTGATGTAATATGTGACGTCATCAGCAGTGCATTGCGGGGCGCGAGTTATAGTTAGCTGAACTAACTATAACGGGGGAATTTCACGGGTTTTGTACGAGTGCAATGTCCAACTAACTATAACTGTCCCTAAAACCTATGGTTTTTTCAGTGAATTTCAAAGGTTTTTTAAATGCTAATTTCTAACTATAACGTGCCTGAAACCTATGGTTTTTTCAGTGAATTTGTAAGGTTTTTTAAATGCTAATTTCTAACTATAATGTGCCTGAAACCTATGGGTTTTTTCAGTGAATTTCAAAGGTTTTGTAAATGACAAGTTTTTATTGTATTAATTGTTATATTTATTTTTTTGATACTGATTTACTACATTTTTTTAAACTATTTATTTTTAGATATTTTATTTTTTAAATTACATTGTAATTACATTATACATTACATTACAAAATATACTTTCTCAGAATGAATTACTTTAGTTTAAATACTTTGCAAATAGGCAATAGACTTTTAAGTACAGTAGTTACAGTTGTTGCAATGGGCAACACAATTTCAAACACAATGCAACATTGAGTTCAATGTGAATTTCTAGTTAAATGCAATTAGTTACTTTATGGATTACTTTTCTAACCACAGGACTGGATCCTAGATTCAGTCCTGGGACATCTCCTGTAAACAGTTGAGTAAAAGCGTTTTGGTTACAGTAGTGATTTTTAAGGAATATTATTGTATTTTAAAAGTTGACACTTGGAAACTTTTTCACATAGAATCACCAATGTTATCCTATGGGAGGAAATTCACTTAGCAGGTAAGTAGTGTTATCGTTACTTTTTCTTACTCAGTGGTGGATCCTGGATCCAGCACTGGTGCATCTCCTGTAAACAGTTGAAAGAATGCGTTTAAGTCATTCAGGCGATTTTTAAGGAATATTTGTAGTTTGTGAAAATCGACACTTTGAAACTTTTCTGCTGAAAACCAGACAATGGATTCCTATGGAAGGAAATACAAGTTACTGGTAAGTACGGTTAGAATTACTTTTCAGGGTCAGTGCTGGGCTAAAAGATGCAGCACTGGGTTCTCTCCTGATAACAGGTGAGTAAATCGGAATTCATAGTTCGGCTGATTTTAGAGAAATATTATAAAGTTCCAAAACTCCACACTTAGAAGAATTTCCAAGTGAAACCAGTCAATGTTAGCCTATGGAAGGAAATTCAAGTTACTGGTAAGTACGGTTAGAATTACTTTTCAAGGTCAGTGCTGGGCTAAAAGATGCAGCACTGGGTTCTCTCCTGATAACAGGTGAGTAAATCGGAATTCGTAGTTCGGCTGATTTTAGAGGAATATTATAAAGTTCCAAAACTCCACACGTAGAAGAATTTCCAAGTGAAACCAGTCAATGTTAGCCTATGGAAGGAAATTCAAGTTACTGGTAAGTACGGTTATAATTACTTTTCAAGGTCAGTGCTGGGCTAAAAGATGCAGCACTGGGTTCTCTCCTGATAACAGGTGAGTAAATCAGAATTCGTAGTTCGGCTGATTTTAGAGGAATATTATAAAGTTCCAAAACTCCACACTTAGAAGAATTTCCAAGTGAAACCAGTCAATGTTAGCCTATGGAAGGAAATTCAAGTTACTGGTAAGTACGGTTAGAATTACTTTTCAGGATCGGTACTGGGCGCAAAGATGCAGCACTGAGGTCTCTCCTGATAACAGGTGAGTAAATCGGAATTCGTAGTTCGGCTGATTTTAGAGGAATATTTGCACAATGGTGAATAAAGGGGGTGGGGCCTGAGGATACATGTCTGCAAACACGCCGTGTGGCGCGTTTTAAGTTGGAGAATTAATTCCTCCTCAATCCCGAGGGTCTCTAGGGGCCAACTAGCCCACAAGGTACCTCCAGTATGCGCCAGAGAGCTGCGTTGCAGAGAGGTGTTCAGAGGTCACGCCCCTTTTACAACACTCTGCAACGCAGCTCCGTGGCGCTTACTGGAGGTACCTGGTGGCTAGTTGGCCCCAGGGACCCTCAGGATTGAAGAGGATTTAATTCCCCATCTTAAAACACGCCACGGGGCCTGTTTGCACACATGTCACCTGAAGCCC
Source organism: Calotriton arnoldi (assembly GCA_963921515.1). Taxonomy (NCBI): domain Eukaryota; kingdom Metazoa; phylum Chordata; class Amphibia; order Caudata; family Salamandridae; genus Calotriton; species Calotriton arnoldi. The sequence goes on from CAWUFW010013212.1 coordinate 425,291, forward strand.
CCTCCCTTCACCACTGTGCAAACGAGCCCCGTGGCGCGTTTTCAGTTGGGGATTAAGTCCCCTTGAATCCTGAGGGTCCCTGGAGTCCAAGTAGCCCACCATGTACCTCCAAAAGCGCCACAGAGCTGCGTTGCAGAGAGGTGTAAAAGGGCGTGGCCTCTGTACACCTCTCTGCAACGCAGCTCCTGACGCATACTGGAGGTTCCTGGTGGGCTAGTTGGCCCCAGGGACACCCAGTATTTAAGGGGTCGTTTCCCATCTGCAAACGCGCCAGAGGCGCGTTTGCAGAGTGGTAAAGGAAGAGGCGGGGCCTGCGGCCCGATCGTTTTTTTTTTTTGTTGAAGGGGGCTGTGTGGCCCCCCTTCCTTTTCCTATTTTTGGGCCCTGGGGACCCCATCCCCCAGGGCCTTACCCCTTTTTTTTTAAATTAAACGGGAAGGGGCCGCATGGCCCTCCTCCCGTGGCCGAATCCGGCCCCGGGGACCCCATCCCCGGGGCATGGCCACACTTTTAAATACATTTTATGGAGGGGGCTGCGTGGCCCCCCTCCTCAGGCCTCCTTTTGCCCCGGGACCCCATCCCCCGGAGCAGGCCTTTATTTTTTTTAAAAATTTATTATTTTTGGGGAGGGGGGCCGCGTGGACCCCCTCCCGGGCCACTACTTGCCCCGGGAACCCCATCACCCGGGGCTGGCCCTACCCTTTGGGGTCCGTGGGGGGACCCCAACTCCCCCACGGACCCTGCCGGCTCCCCGCCTCCTGCGGGAGCCGGCATTGCTTTTCCACATAGGGAGCTGCTAACATGCAGCTCCCCATGTGGAAAAGCAATTTGCTTGGATATTGGAAGCGAGAGCAGGTTTTCCTGCTCTCGCCCAATATCCAAAGCAGTTTGCTATGACAGGACGGGAGCCGCAAGGCTCCCGTCCTGTCATAGCAAACTACAGTGTCCCGGGGTAGGCACCCGGGACACTGCAGGAGCCGGCCCTGGGGGTGGCGGTCCCCAGGGCCATTACAGGCTCCAGGAGGGGGCCGCGTGGCCCCCTCCCTCCATCGATAAAGCCCGAGGAGGTGGTGGTCCCGGGGCTCTGGTGGTCCGTAATGGACCACCATATTGAAATTATAGTGCCCCGGGAGGTGGCCGTCCCGGGGCATGTGGGGGCTCAAGCCCCCCACACAGGTAATTTAAAAAAAAGAAGCCCCGGGAGGTGGCGGTCCCGGGGCTGCGGGAGGCCGAGAGCCCTCCCGCACCATTTAATTTTAAAGCCCCGGGGGTGGCGGTCCCTGGGGCTTGGGGGCCTTAGAGGCCCCCACATATTATAAATACCCCCCCGCATGCCCCTGGGACTTGGCCCACCCGAGGCCAATTAACAACGAAGCGCGGGAGACCGCGCTTCGTTTAAAAAAAAAAAATGCTTTTTCTGCCCAGGGGGTCCTTGTGGGACCCCTGAGCAGACCTAGGGAGTCAGGGTGTTTCTACCCTGCCCCCTTTGTGCGTTTTGCGCACTTGTTTCTTTTTTTTTCTCTGTGGGATCCGCGCACCCTAAGCGCATCCCGCCGATTTAAAAAAAAAAAAATGCTTTTTTCTGCCCAGGGGTCCTTGTGGGACCCCTGAGCAGACCTAGAGGTCAGGGTGTTTCTATCCTGCCCCTTTTTGCGCTTTGCGCACTTGTTTCTGTCCCTCGGTTCTACCGAGGGACAAAATGACTGCCAACACTTCCTGATTTGGAGTGCTGACAGCCAATTAGCATGCAGCTCGTGATCGGGAGGGTACGCGGACCCTACTCGGCCATAGATATATATGTGATTTTATTTGTGATTTTCTCAGAAACTACTGAACGGATTTACACCATTTAAGCAAAAGGCACGACACTGAACCAAGGGCTATCTCTTTGCCAAATTTGGTGTAATTCCGTTCAGCAGTTCGAGCTGTAGCCGCGATGAAAGGATCCTATGGAAAAATGAATGGGGAAAACGCGTTTTGGGACCCCCTTTTTCTCGGCCCCGCTTGATGAATCAACCCGAGACTTTCAGGGTAGGAGCGGAGCGGAAGCGCCCCAACAAGTTGGAAGCTTTCGCGAAGATTCGTCAACCAGCGCAAGAGTTATTTCAAATAGAATGTTACGGATTTCCTATGGAAAATAGGTCCTAACTATAACTATCTACTGGCGACCGCCAGTAGATAATATATATATATATATATATATATATATATATATATATATATATATATATATATATATTATCTACTGGCGGTCGCCAGTAGATAGTTATAGTTACAACCTATTATCCATAGGAAATCCGCGACATTCTATTTGAAATAACTCTCTTGCCGGTTGACGTATCTTCGCAAAATTTTCAAACTTTGTGGGGCGCTCCGGTCCGCTCCTACCTGAAAGTCTCGGAGGATTCAGTCAAGCGGGGCCGAGAAAGGGAGGTCCCAAAACACGTTTTCCCATGCAATTTTCCATAGGAAACTTTAGACACGGCTACAGCCCTGACTGCTGAACGGAATTACACCAAATTTGGCAAAGAGGTAGTTCTTGGTTCAGAAAGAACCCTTTTGTTAAATGGTGTAAATCCGTTCAGTAGTTGCTGAGAAAATCAAAAGTAAAAGTACATATATATCTATGGCCGCGTCGGATTCGCGCACCCTCCCGATCACTAGCTGTCTGCTAATTGGCTGTCAACACTCCAAACCAGGAAGTGTAGAGCAGCCATCTTGTTCCTCGGTAGAACCGAGGAACAAGAAAGCAGTAAAAAAGTGCGCAAAGCGCACAAAGGGGGCAGGGTAGAAACACCCTGACCCCTAGGTCTGCTCAGGGGTCCCACAAGGACCCCTGGGCAGAAAAAGCATTTAAAAAAAAAGAAATCGGCAGGATGCGCTCACCCTCCCGATCACGAGCTGCATGCTAATTGGCTGTCAACACTCCAAATCAGGAAGTGTTGGCAGCCATTTTATCCCTCGGTAGAACCGAGGGACAGAAACAAGTGCGCAAAGCGCACATAGGGGGCAGGGTAGAAACACCCTGACCCCCTAGGTCTGCTCAGGGGGTCCCACAAGGACCCCATGGGCAAAAAAAAATATATATTTTTTTTTAAAATCGGCAGGATGCGCTCAGGGTGCGCGAATCCTGCTCTGAGCCCTCCCACAGCCCCGGGAACCGCCACCTCCCCGGGGCTTCTTTTTTTATTTTTGAAAAACCTGTGTGGGGGGCTCCAGCCCCACACGCCCGGGGACCACCACCTCCCGGGGCACTAAGAAAATTACAATTGGGGACCGTTTTGGACCCCCAAGCCCCGGGGACCACCACCTCCCTGGGGCTTTCAAAATGTAAGGAGGGGGGCCGCGCGGCCCCCTCCTGGAGCCTGTGGTGATCCTGGGGACCGCCACCCCCAGGGCCGGCTCCTGCAGTGTCCCGGGTGCCTACCCCCGGGACACTGCTGTTTGCAATGACAGGACGGAGCCTTGCGGCTCCCGTCCTGTCATTGCAAACTGCTTTGGATATTGGAAGAGAGGCAGGAAACCTGCTCTCTCTTCCAATATCCAAAGCTGATTGCTTTCCACATGGGGAGCAGCATGTTAGCTGCTCCCCATGTGTAAGCAATGCCGGCTCCCGTAGGACACGGGGAGCTGGTGGGACTGTGGGGGTTTGGGGACCCCCCACAGTCCCCAACGAGAGGCCAGGCCCCGGGGGATGGGGTCCCCGGGGCCATAAGTGGCCACGGAGGGGGCCACGCAGCCCCCTCCCCAAAGGTAAAAAAGTTTTTAAAAAAAGTGCAAGGCCGGCCCCGGGGGATGGGGTCCCGGGGCCTTAAATGGCCTGAGGAGGGGGCCACGCAGCCCCCTCCAAATAAAAAAAAGAGGCCATGCCCGGGGGATGGGGTTCCCGGGGCCAATACAGGCCCAGGGAAGGGGGCCACGCGGCCCCTTCCCGTTTTTTTAATTTTAATTTAAAAAAAGGGGTAAGGCCCTGGGGGATGGGGTCCCCAGGGCCTAAACATAGGAAAAAGGAAGGGGGGCCACACAACCCCCCTTCAGGGGGAATAAAAAAAAAAAAAAAACGATCGGGCCCGCAGGCCCCGCCCCTTCCTTCACCACTCTGCAAACGCGCCCCTGGCGCGTTTGCAGAGAGGGACAATTCCCCTTGAATACTGGGGGTCCCTGGGGGCCAACTAGCCCACCAGGAACCTCCAGTATGCGCCAGGGGCTGCCTTGCAGAGAGGTGTACAGAGGCCACGCCCTTTTACACCTCTCTGCAACGCAGCTCTGTGGCGCTTTGGAGGTATATGGTGGGCTAGTTGCACCCCAGGGACCCTCAGGATTCAAGGGGAGTTAATCCCCCGACTTAAAACGCGCCACGGGGCGCGTTTGCACAATGGTGAAGGGAGGGGCGGGGCTCAGGTGACATGTGTGCAAACAGGCCCCGTGGCGCGTTTTAAGATGGGGAATTAAATCCCCTTCAATTCTGAGGGTCCCTGGGGCCAACTAGCCCAACAGGTACGTCCAGAAAGCGCCACAGAGCTGCGTTGCAGAGAGGTGTAAAAGGGGTGTGGCCTCTGTACATGTCTCTGCAACGCAGCCCCTGGCGCATACTGGAGGTTCCTGGTGGGCTAGTTGGCCCGTAGGGACCCTCATGATTCAAGGGGACTTAATCCCCCAACTTAAAACGCGCCACGGGGCGCGTTTGCACAGATGTCACCTCAGGCCCCGCCCCTCCCTTCACCATTGTGCAAATATTCCTCTAAAATCAGCCGAAATACGAATTCTGATTTACTCACCTGTTATCAGGAGAGACCTCAGTGCTGCATCTTTCAGCCCAGTACTAATCCTGAAAAGTAATTTTAACCGTACTTACCAGTAACTTGAATTTCCTTCCATAGGCTAACATTGACTGGTTTCACTTGGAAATTCTTCTAAGTGTGGAGTTTTGGAACTTTAAAATATTCCTCTAAAATCAGCCGAAATACGAATTCCGATTTACTCACCTGTTATCAGGAGAGACCTCAGTGCTGTATCTTTCAGCCCAGTACTGGTCCTGAAAAGTAATTTTAACCGTACTTACCAGTAACTTGAATTTCCTTCCATAGGCTAACATTGACTGGTTTCACTTGGAAATTCTTCTAAGTGTGGAGTTTTGGAACTTTAAAATATTCCTCTAAAATCAGCCGAAATACGAATTCCGATTTACTCACCTGTTATCAGGAGAGACCTCAGTGCTGCATCTTTCAGCCCAGTACTGATCCTCAAAAGTAATTTTAACCGTACTTACCAGTAACTTGAATTTCCTTCCATAGGATATAATTGCCTGCTTTTTGCTGAAAAAGTTTCTAAGTGTTGATTTTTGAAACATACAAATATTCCTCTAAAATCAGCCGAAATACGAATTCCAATTTACTCACCTGTTATAAGGAGAGACCTCAGTGCTGTATCTTTCAGCCCAGTACTGGTCCTGAAAAGTAATTTTAACCGTACTTACCAGTAACTTGAATTTCCTTCCATAGGCTAACATTGACTGGTTTCACTTGGAAATTCTTCTAAGTGTGGAGTTTTGGAACTTTAAAATATTCCTCTAAAATCAGCCGAAATACGAATTCCGATTTACTCACCTGTTATCAGGAGATACCTCAGTGCTGCATCTTTCAGCCCAGTACTGATCCTCAAAAGTAATTTTAACCGTACTTACCAGTAACTTGAATTTCCTTCCATAGGCTAACATTGACTGGTTTCACTTGGAAATTCTTCTAAGTGTGGAGTTTTGGAACTTTAAAATATTCCTCTAAAATCAGCCGAAATACGAATTCCGATTTACTCACCTGTTATCAGGAGAGACCTCAGTGCTGCATCTTTCAGCCCAGTACTGATCCTCAAAAGTAATTTTAACCGTACTTACCAGTAACTTGAATTTCCTTCCATAGGATATAATTGCCTGCTTTTTGCTGAAAAAGTTTCTAAGTGTTGATTTTTGAAACATACAAATATTCCTCTAAAATCAGCCGAAATACGAATTCCGATTTACTCACCTGTTATAAGGAGAGACCTCAGTGCTGTATCTTTCAGCCCAGTACTGGTCCTGAAAAGTAATTTTAACCGTACTTACCAGTAACTTGAATTTCCTTCCATAGGCTAACATTGACTGGTTTCACTTGGAAATTCTTCTAAGTGTGGAGTTTTGGAACATTAAAATATTCCTCTAAAATCAGCCGAAATACGAATTCCGATTTACTCACCTGTTATCAGGAGAGACCTCAGTGCTGCATCTTTCAACCCAGTACTGATCCTCAAAAGTAATTTTAACCGTACTTACCAGTAACTTGAATTTCCTTCCATAGGATATCATTGCCTGCTATTTGCTGAAAAAGTTTCTAAGTGTTGATTTTTGAAACATACAAATATTCCTCTAAAATCAGCCGAAATACGAATTTCGATTTACTCACCTGTTATCAGGAGAGACCTCAGTGCTGCATCTTTCAGCCCAGTACTGGTCCTGAAAAGTAATTTTAACCGTACTTACCAGTAACTTATATTTTCTTCCATAGGAATCCATTGTCTGGTTTTCAGCTGAAAAGTTTCAAAGTGTCGATTTTCACAAACTACAAATATTCCTTAAAAATCGCCTGTATGACTTAAACGCATTCTTTCAACTGTTTACAGGAGATGCACCAGTGCTGGATCCAGGATCCAACACTGAGTAAGAAAAAGTAACGATAACAGTTTTTACCTGCTAAGTGAATTTCCTTCCATAGGATAACATTGGTGATTCTATGAGAAAAAGTTTCTGTCAACTTTTAAAATACAATAATATTCCTTAAAAATCACGACTGTAACCAAAACGCTTTTACTCAACTGTTTACAGGAGATGTACCAGGACTGAATCTAGGATCCAGTCCTGTGGTTAGAAAAGTAATCCATAAAGTAACTAATTGCATTTAACTAGAAATTCACATTGAGCTGAATGTTGCATTGTGTTTGAAAATGTGGTGCCCATTGCAACAACTGTAACTACTGTACTTAAAAGTCTATTGCCTATGTGCAAAGTATTTAAACTAAAGTAATTCATTCTGAGAAAGTATTTTTTGTAATGTAATGTATAATGTAATTACAATGTAATTTAAAAAATAAAATATGTAAAAAAAAAAATCCTAAAAATGTAATAAATCAGTATGAAAAAAATTAATATAACAATTAATACATTTAAAAATTGTCATTTACAAAACCTTTGAAATTCACTGAAAAACCGTAGGTTTCAGACATGTTATAGTTAGGAATTAGCATTTAAAAAACCTTTGAAATTCACTGAAAAAACCATAGGTTTCAGATAAGTTATAGTTAGAAATTAGCATTTAAAAAACCTTTGAAATTCACTGAAAAAACCATAGGTTTTAGGGACAGTTATAGTTAGTTGGACATTGCACTCGTACAAAACCCGTGAAATTCCCCGTTATAGTTAGTTCAGCTAACTATAACTCGCGCCCCGCAATGCACTGCTGATGACGTCACATATTACATCACTCATGACATGGTCAGTGACATCACTGATGACATCACTGATGACATCTCAAATGACATCACTGATGACATCATCCACGTGATAATCTGATGCACCTCCTCACACCCTAATATAACCTTTGATACACCCAATCTAAATTACAGACTGCCATTCGCAAAACCATAGACACTCCAACACCAATAACTACATACCCACTCACTGATTCTTAGGTCTACACACACACATCCACTCACTCACCCGTACAGTCACTCATACTTATGGTCACTCAGTACAGGACAATCATATGCACTCTTACTCCTATATAGACACTCAAACACCACCACTCATCCATAGAGGTACTCACACACCTAGTCAGTCATGCAAATAATTAAACACACTGCCATTTACTCACCTATACAGTTATACACACACCAGCTCACTTAATCATACAAATACTAGCACATTGTTACGCTCTTATACAATAACTGATACAAGCACACACTCATCCATACAGCCACTATCACAATCACTCACTCTCGCTTATAGCTATTTATATACTCCAATACACATATATACTGCCTTTCACATATGTAGTTACTCACACATGTACCACTGGGACATACATTCACTCACTAACACACTCTTACACACACTTACCCACCCATACAGTCTATCACAGATGCACTCTTGAAACCATCCACCCAGTGAATCACCCACTCACACATCTATGCACAGTCGCACACACCCCATCCACACAAACACTCAGGCACCCATACAGATACTCAGACAACAAATCAATAACTCTTATAGACACTCATGTAGCTATTCACAAACCCATGCAGCCACTTACACAGCAACAGACAGATACAGACATTAACCCAGTTTAGTCACTAACCCATGCATTCAGTAAGATACGTTTAATCACTCACTTATAGAATTAGTCACGCACCTACTAAATCATCCATACACACACTTATACACCCACTCATTCTTCAATACGCCTTTCCCTATATATATTAAAAATATTTAAACTTTACAGAAACACACAGTCACTGGATGATGTCATCAGTGATGTCATTTGAGATGTCATCAGTGATGTCATCAGTGATGTCACTGACCATGTCATGAGTGATGTAATATGTGACGTCATCAGCAGTGCATTGCGGGGCGCGAGTTATAGTTAGCTGAACTAACTATAACGGGGGAATTTCACGGGTTTTGTACGAGTGCAATGTCCAACTAACTATAACTGTCCCTAAAACCTATGGTTTTTTCAGTGAATATATATATATATATATATATATATATATATATATATATATATATATATATATATATAAATATATCCAAAGCAACCCTTACTCCTCACAAGAAGAAGGCACGCACTCGAAGACTGCAGGATTAAGGCTTCTTTATTTATTAGGGCCTCCTTCGACCCAGCGACTGAAGAGACGCGTTTCGGCAGACCCAGCAGCCTTTCTCAATCTGGCCTGTGCCTGTCAAATTCAAATATTTATAACACTCCCCAATTATAGAAATAGAAGAAATTCATGGACATGGAAAATCAAAAGCAGTAGCTAGTGGGAGTTGTAGTCACTTACAAATATGAACACACATAGTGCATGATATTGAACATTTTAAATGTATAATACATCAGTGACCCACTATGCTAGATGTGAATTAATCACAACTAAATTGATGTACAGGAATAAAGTCCACCCAGTTCTGTCAGGGACATGTGATATTAAAAATAACACATTAATTAAAAACCAGGGGGCATATTAGCAAGACCGGCGATAAAATTATCGCCGTTTTAGCGGCAGGAAACTGCCGCTAAAGCGAGCGATAATGGGCTTGCTAATATGCGTTATAGAATTCAATAGAAGCCCAGGTTAGATGTCCTGCACATCTAACCTGGGCTTCTATTGGAATTCTATAACGCATATTAGCAAGCCCATTATCGCCGTTTTAGCGGCAGTTTCCTGCCGCAAAAACGGCGATAATTTTATCGCCGGTCTTGCTAATATGCCCCCATGTTATGCGCAAACCCACTTCAGGTAGTGCTAACATAATCAAACATGCTGCATAAATCAAATTAATCATTTTTGGGAGAGACACCAATAACCTGAAATATTACCCTGTGGCATGATATGGCATCTAGTTAGAGTCCGTGACCCTTACTTATGTTCTTAATTGGGAACCAAAGCTCGCCTTTAACCGATTAGACAAATGCGTCCGGGTCGTGTTCAACATAATGCGACAACATATCATTGAAATAAGAAAAAAACTGAGAGGCTAAAAACACAAAGTGTGTACTCTTAACAGAAATGTCAACCCTAGAGTTGAAATGGATATCAAATAGGGACTGCAAGTCCCATACTGCCCCATAATCATCTCACGCAGAATGTGGCCAAACCCCGAAAGTCCATGGGCGTTAATGTTGCATATAAAATACATTTTATCCAGTGAAGGATTAATTCATGAGTCCATATTAAAGTTGGAAGCAGTCCCATCAAAAACAAAACTGCATATCACGCCCCGCGAAGAAAACCTGACTTTGCCTCAACGTTCCCGATACCGGCTTCAAGTGATAGCCATGTGCGATGTATTGCCAGAATTTCAGCCAACACAGGTTAGTGTCACAAAGTCTCCACATGGAATGCAGCACATAGTTTGAAAGTTTTAGCGCGGGGTCGGAGGAGACCAGATAATAAAAATTGTTATGCCAAATCAGTCCTCACCGCTTCCGCGTAGGCATCCACGGTGCCCAGTCACCAAAGGTACGCCGGTCTGCAGAGTGAGGCATTTCTAGTCAGGGGAAACATAGATCCCGTGCTGGCAGTCGACAGACCGCAGTGCTCCAAGATCACTGCCTCCCAATACTGCTTTCATCCTGTAATCCTCATTCCGGCGAATTCTCTGGGGGCTCATCAAAGTAGCACTTGCCATGCTGCTCCAAACTGGTTGTGGTTGAAAGTGAAAAGCCCAAAAAACGACTGGTGATGCGAGAACAGCGTCCACCGCCGACCCTCAAGGACATCCAAAGGAACCCTTACTCCTCACAAGAAGAAGGCACGCACTCGAAGACTGTTGGAGGGTAAGAATTTGACTAATACAGACTACAAGTCCTAGCATGCACCAAACTTTCGAACTCACCTGATAAGGCCAACGAGGGTCAAAGATTAATCAGTATGCATGCAGACGAGTACGTAATTAATTTTTCTGTGGAGGTTCTGAAATGGCCTATGAGTAAGAAGCTTGTGCTTCGAAACGCGTCAGGCAACAGGATTTATTGACCTTTAATTAATTGCTGGTTTGGTTCTGAATTAAAAAACCGGATGGTTTCATTATTTGTTGAGTGCGTCCTCAAGCTGTGGGCAACATGGAAGTAATTTCAAACACAGCAGCCCTGCCGTGGAGGGCTGCACCACCTCGTGAATGAAAGAGGGGCTGTTGGGCCTGGAACCATGCCAAACCTGAAATGCAGCACAGAAAATGAAGAAAATACAAATTGGCATTAAGTCCTGGGGCCCACTGGAGGGTGAGAAACAATTTAAAAATCACAGAAGCAAAACAGAAACCCACTGGAGGGTAAGAATTGGACTAATACAGACTACAAGTGCTAGGATGCACCAAACTTTCGAACTCACCTGATAGGCCCAACGAGGGTCAAAGATTAATTAGTATGCATGCAGACGAGTACGTAATTAGTTTTTCTTTGGAGGTTCCGAAATGGCCTATGAGTAAGAAGCTTGTGCTTCGAAACGCGTCAGGCAACAGTATTTATTGACCTGGAATTAAATGCTGGTTTGGTTCTGAATTTAAAAAACAGAAGGTTTCATTTTTTGTCGAGTGCGTCCTCAAGCTGTGGGCAACATGGAAGTAAGATATATATATATATATATATATATTATCTACTGGCGGTCGCCAGTAGATAGTTATAGTTAGGACCTTTTTTCCATAGGAAATCTGCGACATTCTATTTGAAATAACTCTTGCGTCGGTTGACGAATCTTCGCGAAATTTTCAAACTTTATGGCCCGCTCCGGTCCGCTCCTACCCTGAAAGTCTCAGGGTGATTCGTCAAGCAAGGGCCGAGAAAAAAGGGGGTCCCAAAACGTGTTTTCCCCATTCATTTTCCCATAGGAAACTTTAGACACGGCTACAGCCCGAACTGCTGAACGGAATTACACCAAATTTGGCAAAGAGGTAGTTCTTGGTTCAGAAAGAACCCTTTTTGTTAAATGGTGTAAATCCGTTCAGTAGTTGCGGAGAAATTAAAAAAATAAGAGTCAAAAAATCAATTTCCCATAGGAAACTTTAGACACGGCTACAGCCCGAACTGCTGAACGGAATTACACCAAATTTGGTAAAGAGGTAGTTCTTGGTTCAGAAAGAACCCTTTTTGTTAAATGGTGTAAATCCGTTCAGTAGTTGCTGAGAAAATCAAAAGTAAAAGTACATATATATCTATGGCCGCGTCGGATTCGCGCACCCTCCCGATCACGAGCTGTCTGCTAATTGGCTGTCAACACTCCAAACCAGGAAGTGTAGGCAGCCATCTTGTTCCTCGGTAGAACCGAGGAACAAGAAAGCAGTAAAAAAGTGCGCAAAACGCACAAAGGGGGCAGGGTAGAAACATCCTGACCCCTAGGTCTGCTCAGGGGTCCCACAAGGACCCCCTGGGCAGAAAAAAGCATTTAAAAAAAAAGAAATCGGCAGGATGCGCTCAGGGAGCGCGAATCCTGCCGGAAAGAAATCGAAGGGCGGTCTCCCGCGCTCGATTGTATTTGCCCGGGTGGCCCAAGTCCCGGGGGCATGGTGGGGAGTTAAATTTATGTATGGGGGTCCTCAAAGGGCCTCCCAAGCCCCGGGACCGCCAGCTCCCGGGGCTTTCTTTTTAAAATGGTGCGGGAGGGCTCTGAGCCTCCCGCAGCCCCGAGGACCACCACCTCCCCGGGGCTTCTTTTTTTTTTTCTTCCTGTGTGGGGGGCTCGAGCCCCCACACGCCCGGGACCGCCACCTCCCCGGGCCACTAACAAATTAAAATGGGGGTCCGTTTTGGACCCCCGAAGCCCGGGGACCACCACCTCCCCGGGGCTTTGCTGATGTGGGGAGGGGGCCGCGCGGCCCCCTCCTGGAGCCTGTGGTGGCCCTGGGGACTTCCACCCCCAGGGCCGGCTCCTGCAGTGTCCCGGGGTGCCTACCCCGGGACACTGCTGTTTTAATGACAGGACGGGAGCCTCGCGGCTCCGTCCTGTCATTGCAAACTGCTTGGATATTGGAAGAGAGAGCAGGGAAACCTGCTCTCGCTCCAATATCCAAAGACAATTGCTTTCCACACGGGGAGCAGCATGTTAGCTGCTCCCCATGTGTCAAAGCAATGCCGGCTCCCGTAGGACACGGGGAGCCGGGGGGGCTGTGGGGGTTTGGGGACCCCCACAGTCCCCAACCAGAGGCCAGGCCCCGGGGGATGGGGTCCCTGGGGCAAGTAGTGGCCCGGGAGGGGGGCCACGCGGCCCCCTCCCCAGAAATAATTTTTTAAAAAAAATAAAAAAGGGGGTAAGGCCCTGGGGGATGGGGTCCCCAGGGCCCATAAATAAGAAAAAGGAAGGGGGGCCACACAGCCCCCCTTCAGGGGGAAAAAAAAAAAAAAAAAAACGATCGGCCCGCAGGACCCGCCCCCTTCCTTCACCACTCTGCAAACGCGCCCCCTGGCACGTTTGCAGATGGGGAAGTAATTCCCCTTGAATACTGGGGGTCCCTGGGGGCCAACTAGCCCACCAGGAACCTCCAGTATGCGCCAGGGGGCTGCGTTGCAGAGAGGTGTACAGAGGCCACCCCCTTTATACACCTCTCTGCAACGCAGCTCTGTGGCGCTTTTTGGAGGTACATGGTGGGCTAGTTGGCCCCCAGGAACCCTCAGGATTCAAGGGGACTTAATCCCCCAACTTAAAACGCGCCACAGGGCGGGGCACGTTTGCACAGTGGTGAAGGGAGGGGGCGGGGCTTCAGGTGACATGTGTGCAAACAGGCCCCGTGGCGCGTTTTAAGATGGGGAATTAAATCCCTTCAATCCTGAGGGTCCCTGGGGCCAACTAGCCCAACAGGTACATCCAGAAAGCGCCACAGAGCTGCGTTGCAGAGAGTGTAAAAGGGGTGTGGCCTCTCTACACGTCTCTGCAACGCAGCCCCTGGCGCATACTGGAGGTTCCTGGTGGGCTAGTTGGCCCCTAGGGACCCTCATGATTCAAGGGGACTTAATCCCCCAACTTAAAACGCGCCACGGAGCGCGTTTGCACAGATGTCACCTCAGGCCCCGCCCCTACCTTCACCATTGTGCAAATATTCCTCTAAAATCTGCCGAACTACGAATTCGGATTTACTCACCTGTTATCAGGAGAGACCTCAGTGCTGCATCTTTCAACCCAGTACTAATCCTGAAAAGTAATTTTAACCGTACTTACCAGTAACTTGAATTTCCTTCCATAGGATATCATTGCCTGCTTTTTGCTGAAAAAGTTTCTAAGTGTTGATTTTTGAAACATACAAATATTCCTCTAAAATCAGCCGAAATACGAATTCCGATTTACTCACCTGTTATCAGGAGAGACCTCAGTGCTGTATCTTTCAGCCCAGTACTGGTCCTGAAAAGTAATTTTAACCGTACTTACCAGTAACTTGAATTTCCTTCCATAGGCTAACATTGACTGGTTTCACTTGGAAATTCTTCTAAGTGTGGAGTTTTGGAACTTTAAAATATTCCTCTAAAATCAGCCGAAATACGAATTCCGATTTACTCACCTGTTATCAGGAGAGACCTCAGTGCTGCATCTTTCAGCCCAGTACTGATCCTCAAAAGTAATTTTAACCGTACTTACCAGTAACTTGAATTTCCTTCCATAGGATATCATTGTCTGTTTTTTGCTGAAAAAGTTTCTAAGTGTTGATTTTTGAAACATACAAATATTCCTCTAAAATCAGCCGAAATACAAATTCCGATTTACTCACCTGTTATCAGGAGAGACCTCAGTGCTGTATCTTTCAGCCCAGTACTGGTCCTGAAAAGTAATTTTAACCGTACTTACCAGTAACTTGAATTTCCTTCCATAGGCTAACATTGACTGGTTTCACTTGGAAATTCTTCTAAGTGTGGAGTTTTGGAACTTTAAAATATTCCTCTAAAATCAGCCGAAATGCGAATTCCGATTTACTCACCTGTTATCAGGAGAGACCTCAGTGCTGCATCTTTTAGCCCAGCACTGACCCTGAAAAAGTAATTTTAACCGTACTTACCAGTAACTTATATTTTCTTCCATAGGAATCCATTGTCTGGTTTTCAGCTGAAAAGTTTCAGTGTCGATTTTCACAAACTACAAATATTCCTTAAAAATCGCCTGTATGACTTAAACGCATTCTTTCAACTGTTTACAGGAGATGCACCAGTGCTGGATCCAGGATCCAACACTGAGTAAGAAAAAGTAACGATAACAGTTTTTACCTGCTAAGTGAATTTCCTTCCATAGGATAACATTGGTGATTCTATGAGAAAAAGTTTCTAAGTGTCAACTTTTAAAATAAAATAATATTCCTTAAAAATCACTACTGTAACCAAAACGCTTTTACTCAACTGTTTACAGGAGATGTCCCAGGACTGAATCTAGGATCCAGTCCTGTGGTTAGAAAAGTAATCCATAAAGTAACTAATTGCATTTAACTAGAAATTCACAATGAGATGAATGTTGCATTGTGTTTGAAAATGTGTTGCCCATTGCAACAACTGTAACTACTGTACTTAAAAGTCTATTGCCTATGTGCAAAGTATTTAAACTAAATTAATTCATTCTGAGAAAGTATTTTTTGTAATGTATAATGTAATTACAATGTAATTTAAAAAATAAAATATGTAAAAAAAAATGTTTCTAAAAATGTAGTAAATCAGTATGAAAAAATAAATATAACAATTAATACATTTAAAAATTGTCATTTACAAAACCTTTGAAATTCACTGAAAAAACCGTAGGTTTCAGACATGTTATAGTTAGGAATTAGCATTTAAAAAACCTTTGAAATTCACTGAAAAAACCATAGGTTTCAGACACGTTATAGTTAGAAATTAGCATTTAAAAAACCTTTGAAATTCACTGAAAAAACCATAGGTTTCAGGCACGTTATAGTTAGAAATTTGCATTTAAAAAACCTTAGAAATTCACTGAAAAAACCATAAGGTTTTAGGGACAGTTATAGTTAGTTGGACATTGCACTCGTTCAAAACCCGTGAAATTCCCCCGTTATAGTTAGTTCAGGTAACTATAACTCGCGCCCCGCAATGCACTGCTGATGACGTCACATATTACATCACTCATGACATGGTCAGTGACATCACTGATGACATCACTGATGACATCTCAAATGACATCACTGATGACATCACTGATGACATCATCCATGTGAGAATTTAATGCATCTTCTCACACCCTAATATAAGTTTTGAAACACCCACTCTAAATTACAGACTGCCATTCTCAAAACCATACACACTCCAATACCAATAAGTACATACCCACTCACTGATTCTTAGGTCTACACACACACATCTACTCACTCACCCGTACAGTCACTCATACTTACAGTCACTCAGTACAGGACTATCATATGCACTCATACACCTATATAAACACTCACACAACGCAACTCATCCATAGAGGTACTCACACACCTAGTCAGTCATGCAAATAATTAATCACACTCCAATTTACTCACCTATACAGTTATACACACCAGCTCACTTACTCATAAAAATACTAGCACATTCTTACGCTCCTATGCAATCACTGATGCAAGCACACACTCATCCATATAGCCACTCTCACAATCACACACTCTCACTTATAGCCATTTATATACTCCAACACACATATATACTGCCTTTCACATATGTAGTTACTCACACATGTACCACTGAGATATACATTCAATCACTAACACACCCATACACACACCACCCACCCATACAGTCCATCACAGACGCACTCTTGAAACCATGCACCCAGTGAATCACCCACTCACACATCTATGCACAGAGTCACACTCACCCCACCCACACAAACACTGAGGCACCCATACAGATACTCAGAGAACCAATCCATAACCCATATAGACACTCATTTAGCTAGTCAGAAACCCATGCAGCTGCTTACACAACAACAGACAGACGGATACAGACATTCACACAGTTTAGTCACTCACCCATGCATCCAGTAAGATACGTTTAATCACTCACTTATAGACTCAGTCACGCACCTACTAAATCATCCATTCAGAGACTTATACACCCACTCATTCTTCAATACGCCTTTCCCTATATATATTAAACATATTTAAACTTTACACAAACACACAGTCACTGGATGATGTCATCAGTGATGTCATCAGTGATGTCATTTGAGATGTCATCAGTGATGTCATCAGTGATGTCACTGACCATGTCATGAGTGATGTAATATGTGACGTCATCAGCAGTGCATTGCGGGGCGCGAGTTATAGTTACCTGAACTAACTATAACGGGGAATTTCACGGGTTTTGTACGAGTGCAATGTCCAACTAACTATAACTGTCCCTAAAACCTTATGGTTTTTTCAGTGAATTTCTAAGGTTTTTTAAATGCAAATTTCTAACTATAACGTGCCTGAAACCTATGGTTTTTTCAGTGAATATATATATATATATGATCGTGAGCAAGGCAGCGTGAGACTGCTGAAACGCGTTGATGTTTGTCATGGAGAATAAAAACGAGTGACCTAACCCGCCTGAGAGTGCTGGACAATTATTTTCGAAAAGGAGAGAGAATCTTATTTGAAATATATATATATATATGTATAAATCTATACAAATAATATAATATTAAGAAAGTAAACAAATAATAATAATGGATATATTTAAACAATATTAAGAAAAGCATTAAAGTCTGAGAATAATAGATATGCTATTCCCACGCCAGCTTATGCAACAGTAGAGAAAGCGATGAACTTCGGAGGGGTAATATTTACCATTCCCACTCCAGTTTGTACAACAGTAGGGAAAGCATTGGACTTCGGAGGGGAAGGATTTACTATTCTCACTCCAGTCTATGCAACAGCAGGGAAAGTGTTGGCCTTCGGGGGGAAGAACTTTACAATTCCCATTCAAGTCTGTGCAACAGTAGGAAAAGCGCTGGGCTTCAAAGGGGTTACATTGTCTATTCCCACTCCAGTCTATGCAACAATAGGGAAAGTGTTGGACTTTGGAGGGGTAGTATTTACTATTCCACTCCAGTAGGAGCAACAGTAGGGAAAACATTGGAATTTAGAAGGGTAAGATTTACTTTTCCCACTCAAGTCTGTGCAACAATAGGGAAAGTGTTGGACTTCAGAGGGGTAAAATATACAATTCCCACTCAAGTCTTTGCAACAGTAGGGAAAGCATTGGACTTCGTAGAGGCCCACCCCTCACGCAGCAAAAGCCAGGACTCCTCACACAGATCTTCAGCGCTTCTTTCTGGCAGGGTCCCCACGTTTCCAGAAGTAATCTAAAGTCCTGGGGTTAAAGGTCTCATACTTATACCCCATTTTCTCATTGTTCTGTTTGCTTCAGAGTCTCTGAGCTCAGTCCAAACCAGTTCTGTCCTCCCTGGTCCAGCTTGGTCCAGCTTGACCACAGGGGGTGGAGACAGCGTTGTGCAAAGGAGACACAGCCTATTCATGTGAAAGCGAAACTCCTCCCACCACTCTAAATGCAGACCAGCTCTATTCTTCCTAGCGATGATTCACCCAGGCAAGGCAGGACACACCCCAACCCCCCTTGTGACTGTCTAGAGCAAATGCACATCCCCAGTACTTTCACTCCAAAACCAGACGGTGAATACACAAGCAGGCAGAGG
Organism: Calotriton arnoldi; assembly: GCA_963921515.1. Classification (NCBI taxonomy): domain Eukaryota; kingdom Metazoa; phylum Chordata; class Amphibia; order Caudata; family Salamandridae; genus Calotriton; species Calotriton arnoldi. Next base: position 443,696 of record CAWUFW010013212.1, read on the forward strand.
CACACAAAATGGTAAAGCAAGAAAATGCCTACTTTCTAAAAGTGGCATTTTCATACACACAATTTTAAAATCACCTTCACTAAAAGGTGTGTTATTAAATTCTGGGTTCAGCGTGCCTAAACTCCATTTCTCCATCTTGTCCCAATTGAAAGTTACACATGTAAAATGTTACAGTGAACCTCCAAAGATAGACTATGGGACAGACAGCCTTTCAACAATGAAAAACAACACCAGCATTTCACTATCAGGACATGTAAAACACACCAGCACATGTCCTCCCTTTCATATACACTGCACCCTGCCTATGAGGGTACCTTGGGCCTGCCTGAGGGGTACCTTGCGTGTAAGAAAAGGGAAGGTTTGGGCCTGGCAAGTGGGTGAACTTGCCAGGTCAACATGGCAGTTGACAACTGCATGCGCAGGGCAAGAACATTAGTAGCATTTGATTTACAGGTCCTGGCACACTCAGTGCACTTTACTAGGGACTAACCAGTAAATCAAATATGCCAATCATGGATTGCCAATCATAATCACAATTTTCACAGAGAGCATATGCACTTTAGCACTGATCAGCAGTGGTAAAGTGCCCAGAGTCCTATACAAAAACAACAGTTGATGGACAGAATGCAGAACAATGTCATACATTCACCCCAGTACAGAGATCTGGGCCTAAATCCATCGTTTTTTTGCTCCCCATGCCATTCCAGTTTGAACCCAGCCATATGCAAATCAGTCTTGACCCTGTGCCTCATGGGAACAGTCCAGCCTGAACTGCCAAGCCAGGTCCTCCCTGGACTGGAAACAAGCATCCTAGGACCGGTTTCGGGGTTTCACCCCTCTTCAGCCAGGATAGCTTGATTCCAGTGGCATGGAGAGCACGGGACCCACGTCTGGGCATACCCGTCCCACTCGGGGTGACAAATGCAAAAGCAACAGTTGATGGACAGAATGCAGAACAATGTTATACATTCACCCCAGTACAGAGATCTGGGCCTAAATCCATCGTTTTTTTGCTCCCCATGCCATTCCAGTTTGAACCCAGCCATATGCAAATCAGTCTTGACCCTGTGCCTCATGGGAACAGTCCAGCCCGAACTGCCAAGCCAGGTCCTCCCTGGACTGGAAACAAGCATCCTAGGACCAGTTTCGGGGTTTCACCCCTCTTCAGCCAGGATAGCTTGATTCCAGTGGCATGGAGAGCACGGGACCCACGTCTGGGCATGATGGATTAAACCCAGATCAGTTGACTGGGGGTGAGTGTTTGATTAGCTCAAGCGCTCCGTCCATCATCCCTTTTGGTATTGCTTTGTTCGCCCTAAGTTGGCAGGGTATGCCCAGACGTGGGTCCCTTGCTCACTTTGCCACTGGATTCAAGCTAGCCTGGCTGATGACGGCTGAATAGCCAGAAACCGGTCCCAGGATGCTTGTTTCCGGTCCAGGGAAGACATGGCTTGGCAGTTCGGGCTGGACTGTTCCCATGAGGCACAGGGTCAGACTGATTTGCATATGGCCATGTCTGAACTGGGGTGGTGGAGTGAGCTAAAGAATGATGATGGATTAAACCCAGATCAGTTGACTGGGGGTGAGTGTTTGATTAGCTCAAGCGCTCCGTCCATCATCCCCTTTGGTATTGCAGAGTCCTATAGCCAACAAAACAGGGTCAGAAAAATAGAAGGCAAAAGGCAAAATGTTTGGGGATAAACCTGCAAAAAGGGCCAGGTCTAACAGTTTATTTTTCCTAATCATTTCTTTCCTGCTGATAATCCATGGGTTACAGGTCCATAAACTGGGAGGAAGAATACAGGAAGCAATGTTGTAGCAGCCAGACCCCACATGGACCTTTGCGGATTGAGGAGAATGTTAGCTGTTCTGATACCTGTAATGGAGAGAAGGAAGATGACTGAGAAACTGTTAACCTGTGACATTTATTCTTAGTTGAGGTGCACCACAACTGGGATTTTAATGATTCACCAGTCTACTCTTTGATGTACTAGGGTACCATTCCCACACCTGTGGCATGAACCATCAACAGAAGAGTATAAACACACAACTGTAGGAACAAGAAGCATTAAGTTTCAAATCATATTTAGATGCACTGTTATATGCAACTTGAGTAAGAGTGAGGAAACACGTAGATGCAAAATCACTCGTAATGGCTCATTAACAATAGTGTGCACATACTTTGAGTTGCAAATACACATTTAGGAGCAGAAGCACATGAAGGTGCACAAACACATCTAGGTGTAATATTACCTTTGGTTCAAATTATGCAGGAGTGTGGTATCACATTTAGTTGCACAATCACTCAGTCCGGAGCAAAAACGTTTGTAACAAGATTTCATGGGTGCCTTTAAAACATATGCATTAGTGTGGCAAAACATTTGATTTACAGCAGACCTGAGATGAAAATCATCCCTGGTGCATCACTAATTTAAGATTGACTAACATGCAAGAACACAAATTAAGTGTAAATCACTATAGTTCAAATACTTTCGGTGTAAAATCACCATTTGGCCCAAAAAGCTCCATTAAGGTATAATGTTTATGATCAGAATCACATTTATGTGTAAAGTATCATCAAGGTTCAACATCATTCTTGGTGCAATATCAACAGAAGCATGAAAACACTTTTAGTTGCACAAATCACATTTAGCAGAACAAATCATTTAAGTGCAAAATCACCAATGAAGAAGCAACATCTAGAGTGTGGAAACACTTCTTAGTAGCACAGATAGCCCTCCTTGCCAAAGTAGGGATGCGTTGCTTCACTGTTATGCACTACAATGTAAAGCATGCTTCAGACAGACAAACTAGCCCATCTAATAAGCAATTAGCTAATGGCGAAATAGAAATAATTCTCCATATGCCTCCATTGCAAAGCATGGATTCTACACTTCTCTGTCCATGCACTGCAATGTAGAGCACACTTTAGACAGACAACCTAACCCACCATTAGCCAGCAGCTAATGATGAGACAGAAATGCTCCTCTGGTCTCATCCAAAAGGATTCTTGCACTTTATTCAAGCAGTAGGTGAAGCGAGCTGACCCAAATGAACAAATTGCTGAAATGAGCTTTCTCAGATTAACTCTTTATCCTTCATTAAAAGGGGTCTGGTAATTCTGATGGGACTGATAACAGGACTAATCAGCCACATCAAAATTACATGATTAACAGGAACATCACTGATATGTTTTGATCAACCAGAGATATCAACTGTGGGAAAAAGACCATATAGTCAGGAGAAACTTAAGGAAGAAATGGGGAAGTTCCAGGGGAATCGGACTGTGAATTATTACCCCCTCCCACCCGAATTGTAATCCACGCTCTTGCAATCCACTGGTACTTTACCTTTTTATCCCCACCCCTGAATTACTGGGGGGCATATTAACAACGAGGCGATAAACAATTATCACCGCTTTAGCGTCCGTTTTCGGACGAAAAGCGGCGATAATCTTATTGCCTAATCAGCAAGGTCACGCTATCGCGTGAATCCTTGCACTATCGCCCTTTCCCCCAACGCCCATCTTTGCATCTCTAATGAGATGCAAAGTGGGCGTTACTGGGCGTACCCCGGATGGGCTACGTTGCAAATATCGCCGATGTGCACATCGCGATATTTACAAGGCAGCCCACAGGATTATAGCAGACGTTAAATTTTGGCGAAAACGGACGTTTTCGCTAAAATCTAACGTCTGCTATAATCCTGACTTACCTATGTTAGACATAGGAGATGGATTCTGCTGATACGACCACAGGGTCGTATCAGCAAGGTTATCGCCGTTTTGAAGGGAACATCGCTGGAAAACCAGCGATGTTCCCTGCAAAAGGCGATAACCTCGCTATCTCTGGAATCTTTATCGCCCTGGAGTAACGCGTTGTTAATAACGCGCTACCAGGGCGATAAATACCAGAGATAGGCAGCGATAATATAATTATCGCTAAGCACGGCCAGCGATAATTATCGCTGGCCGTTGTTAATATGCCCCTGGTATTCTTTAGGTACAGGACGGTTAGATTAAGGTCCAAGGTACATGTTTGTTGTGTTGTTCACATGCTTTGGCTCTCCTCTAAAACTTTCCATAGATCTGTAGACATACCTAAAAAAAGAGATAGGAGAAGTCACTAGAGGAAAGACATTTTGGTTCACAAATTCCAGAGTCTCTTGTCTAAAGCAGGAAATATATTAGTAATTATGTTAGCTACAAACACAAACAATGATTGGCAAAGCCAATAGCTCTAGTGTTGTCTTCCAGCCTTTTGGCTTTGTCAGTGCTTGTTTTATTGTCCTTTTCGTAAAACCTTATAGCTCAGGGAGCTACTAGATCCTTGTCAATATAAAAAAAATGCCTGAAAACAAAATAATTATTTTTGTTCCCCAAAAGCACACATTGCCATAATAGTACCTGGCACTAAAGGAACTACTTTGTGCTCAGATTTGCGCCTTGTGAAATAGCAGAATGCTGTCACTGACCAAAGAATTTAGCTAATGGCCTAAGTGGGCTGTCCCAGGGCCATTTATTCTCTGTTGTAGCGGACCTAAGAAAAATAGGAATGACTCAACAACTGATCCACAAGTGAAGAAGGCTGTCTGAAAGCCCATATAAGGATGTATTACCAGTAGCGGCTGCTGCAAATAAAAAGAGGTGTGGGGGATGGGGTAGGGGGAGAATAATAATAAAAAAATAACTTACCTGGCGCAGCCGGCTGCCTCAGTGCTCCTCTGCTCCCAGCAGTCCATGGGCCACACAGCGCAGGTTCCCAGAGATTCCACCCAATCCAGATGCTGCTTTCATGCTATTACCAAGCATGAGAGAAGTTTCTGAATTGACCTGAGTGGGCTGGTTTGATACTCGCTCAGGGAGAGGGAGCCTGTGCCTTTTCTCTGCTCAGCTGTGCAACACAGCTGGGTTGGATAAATATAAGTGCGCATGTCTGTTTGGCTGGCCTAAGACAACTGGGTAAACTGACGTGCACTTACAAGTGGCCACCACTTCTCCTCTCTGCCGCTGTCAGAGAGGATGGCCCAGCCCCACCCCTCCCTAGACTGGCGTCAGCTGTCAGAGAAAAGTTAAATTATAATAACATTGTTTTATTATCATTTTATTTTTCATCTGCTGGCTTTGGGCATGGGGCGAACGTTCCTCTGCCATTACGGAGGAGCCGCTGATGTGTATTACCTAGTGGCGGTCGCCCCTGGGTAGTTAAAGTTAGATTAGGTTTTACATAAGCAAGCAGTTTATTGGTTTGCTAATAACTTTGTTGTCGTTTGATGAATCCTAATGAAACTTTTTTTTTACAAAGCAAATTCACTTCGGTTCCTTCATGGAAAGTTTCAGAGTGATCCACCAAGTGGGGACTGAGAAAAAAGGGTGGCCCTAAAAGCAAATTTCCACATGCGTTTTCCATGGACTACTTTAAGAAGCACTACCACAAAAACTGCCGAACAGAATTACACCAATTTTGGCAGAAAACTAGATCTTGGTCCGCAGATTGTGGTTTTTGTAATTTGGTGTAAAGCTGTTCAGTAGTTTTTGAGAAATTAAGGTTAGAAAATATTTGTCTATCTGGATAGTTGGGTTTAAGGCACTCTCGCAGGAGTGCATTGAACTCAGTTTTAAAAACAGAGCCTTCTTACTGGCACAGGGAGCTATTTTTCTCTTAGGTCAATTTGCTCCAGCAGGAATCACAGTCCTGCAGAGCAAGCACTGTGATTGACTGCCAGCAATATGAGAAAACTGTTGCTGGCTGCCATTACAGGACTTGGGAACTTAGCCCGCTGTCCTGAAGTTAAAAAGAAAAAAGAAGGTAAGGGGGCCAGGGTGAGGATACCCTGCCGCCCCTAGGTCCTGTATTAGGAACTGTGAGGGTGAACCAGAGGGACCCCCCGGGCCAAAATCAAAAAAGAATTGGCATTTTTTTGTCACAATCCCACTGGACATCAACGGGATCCATGTCAAAAACAAACAAAAAAAATGACAGCATCCATTTTTTTTAAATTATGGGAAGGGTGGTGTCAGTAGGGCTCCCCTCCCTGAGCCCATTTTGTGCTCCGTTACCCCATGTCTCAGGGTAGGGTATATTATTGAAGAGAAGGGGGTACACAGCCCCCCTCCCAGAGCTGTTTTTGGCCCTGGGACTCCAGCCTCTAGGGCCCAATATATTAATTAAGGAAAGGGGGCAACGCGGCCACCCTCCCTGAGCCTAGGGAGGTCCCAGGTACTCCATCCCCGGGGCCGAAATCAAAATGAAAGAGGAGGGGGGCTGCGCATTACCCCGCTTGAGCCTTAAAAAGGCCCTGGGGACCCCACCCCCCAGGGCCGTCACTCGTACCCCTCCCTAAGCCTTTAAATGTCCCGGAATATCCATCCCCCAAGGCCAGCTCAGTGACTGTGTCCCGGGGGGCCCTCCCCAGGGGCATAGTAGTTTCCCTGCCCACACCAATGAAGACAGGGAAACATTTGTTTGGTCCTGTCTGGCTGGAGCATTTTTACATTGTCCAAAAAATGGGAGATTTAAAGATGCTCTCGCCGGCTGGGAACAGACTTGTGTTCTGTGCCCCTGCCCACACTGATGTGGTCAGGGAAACAGAACAAATACTGCTGCCACCCGGAGGGAGCATGCAAAAAGCAGCTGCTCCCTTAAGGTGGGAACAATGCTGGCTCCCGCACCATGCAGGGAGCTGGCTGGGCCTCGTAGGCCCGGGGGCTCCCCCTGTGGTCCCCAACATATGGAAACCACCTCTGACTCCGGGGAATGGGGTTCCCAGGGCCAGCAAAGACTGCGGGAGGACCTTTGATGTCATCAATGATTTGATTTGAGATGTCATCAGTGATGTCATAAATGATGTCATAGAACATATCTTGAGTGATGCAATATGTAAGGTCATAAGCAGTGCATGGTGGGGGCGCAATTTATAGTTAGTTCTGCTAACTATAACTGGTGAATTTCTGTGATTTTTTTAGTTCAAAACTTTAACATCACTTTAACCTTTGTTTTTTTCGGTGAATATTAAATACATATAGGGGCATATTAGCAAGACCCACGTTAAAATTATCGCCGTTTTAGCGGCAGGAAACTGCCGCTAAAACGGCGATAATGGTCTTGCTAATATGCGTTATAGAATTCAATAGAAGCCCAGGTTAGATGTGTAGGACATCTAACCTGGGCTTCTATTGGAATTCTATAACGCATATTAGCAAGCCCATTATCGCCGCTTTAGCGGCAGTTTCCTGCCGCTAAAACGGCGATAATTTTAACGTGGGTCTTGCTAAAATGCCCTGTGATGGCCCCCAAAAGGTGCGTTGGGGCAGGCAGCGCGCCGTACAGGTATTGTGGCGCTGCACGATAAATCAAAGACGACCACCACTGGTGCTGGGTGTCGGCCGGAAGTCTCGAGCGACCCCGGCCCCTTTATTTAAGCTCTCTGGCCACGCCTGGTTAGAGAGTGTTACAATGTGTGTGTATGCTTCCGGGGGCACACTGTGGGAAGGTGTGCGGGGATAAGCTAGACCGCTACATCCCATCCTAAATCAGTTCTTTAACAAAAAAATAAAAACTCAAACACACAAAATCAGCTAGTCTCTGGTTCGGTCTGGGGCTAGGCCTTAGGTCGTATCGATGTTGGCGACCACCTTGGCTTCCTCTTTGGCTGACCACCTCCAGTCCGACAGCTGGGGCTCTGGAGCTGGTGTTTGTAGCTGGTGATGAGGCTGAAGGCGTGTCAGCTAGATCCTCACCGGGGCTGGGTCCTGTTTCCTCACTGGTGACCTCTTCTCTCATAGATTGTCCTGAGGTCTGCCCTTCGGCCTCTTCTCCTGGGACCCTCTTGAACCATGAAATGTTCCAGGTTATTGTTTCCCCATTTCGCTCGGCAGTGATGGCTGTTCCTCGGATTGTCCTGACAGTCCATAGCCCAGATTCATAGGGGGTGCGGAATTTCCCTCCGCCCCAGCGGTTCCTTACCAGGACGGCGCATCCAGTCGTCATCGCCCGGGTTCGCGCTCTCCTATGTCGACTGGCTTTCTCATTGGTTGACACCCTCCTGGCTTGGGTGTCTGCAGGGTCATATGGTTCTTGCTCCCAATTGTCAGCTACGGGGAGGGTGTCACGTCGGGGTCCTGCCAGCATTAGTGACCACGGAGACCTTTGAGTTGTGCAGTGAGGAGTACTCCGGTATTCTCGCAGGAATGTTTGGAGAGTAGCCTCCGGATCTGTTTGTTCAGCCACTGCTATGCGTAGCACTTTGTTCACAGTCCGCATGAAACGTTCTGCCTCCCCATTGGCTTGTGGCCACTGTGGAGTGATGCGGTGATGCTTTATTCCCAGCTGAGTTAGGAAGTTTTTGAATTCACTACCCTGGAATGGGGGACCATTGTCTGTCTTGACTACATGGGGTAGTCCGAAGAGCGCAAAGGTTTTCTCCAGTATTGGCTGCATGTGGTTGAATGCAGTGGACGGCAGGACCTCCACGAGGGGATACTTTGTGTAGCTATCAACCAAGACTGCCGTGACTCTCCCATCCGGGAAACTCCCGAAGTCGAGGCTTACCCACGACCAGGGCGATGGAGCAGGATCTTCGGTTATCACAGGAGCCGGTGCCTCTGGATTCCCTGTGAGTTGACAGGCTCTGCAATTCCGTACCACGGCGTCCACGGCTTCTTCTAGGCCAGGGAATCATACCTTTTCCCTCATTCGGGACTTCATTCTACCTGTTCCTTGATGGCCTTCGTGCGCTAAAACGGTCGCCCTTTCTTGAAGGCTTTGCGGAATGACGATGCGAGATCCTCTCAGTATTACGCCACTTTCGGCTGCGCTCAAGTCATCTCGTACTCTCTAGACTTTGCCTAGCCGAGCTCGGTCCTGCTCATTCCATCCATGAACATCATGAAGAAATCCTTCCCAAGATCCCTTCTGTAGAGCGTCTGCCACTCTTTTGAGGACCATGTCATCTCTCGTGTGGGTCTTGATTTCTTCAACGGATAGGGCTCGTGGGCACGACCACTGGGAAATCATGTTGATGAAATCTTCCGTCATCTTTTCCTGGTCAGAGGTTTCCTCTGCGGGGTGTGCAGGGTGGCGTGATAGGAAATCGGCTGGATTCTTTGCGCCAGGCCTGTACTCCAGTTCCAGTTGATAGTGCTGAAGTTGTATTGCCCACCTCTCAATTCAGGGTGGTGGATGAGGCGCAGTCCCTTTGAAGAGTGGGAGCAGTGGTTGATGGTCTGTTACTACTCTGAATGGATTCCCACTGACGTATAGATGGAAATGGTTGCATGCCCACTTGATGGCAAGTGCCTCCCGTTCAATCTGAGAGTAGCGGGTTTCGGTCGCAGTCAGCGCTTTGCTCGCGAAGGCCAAAGGGACCAGGTCCCTGGTTTGGTTTCTTGCGTCAGCAGGGTTCCTAGTCCCACCGGGCTGGCATCTACTATCAGTTCTGTTGGCCTAGCCGTGTTGAAATAGGCCATGGTCGTGCTTTCTAGTAGCGCCGCTTTCACTTTACAGAAGGCTTCTTCTTCCACTGGAGTCCACCGCCAGATAGTCTCTTTCTTGGTTAGGTTCCGTAGTGGCTCTGCAATGGTGGCGAGATTCGGAATAAACCTTCCGCAATATGTTGCCATGCCTAAAAAGCTTCTGACTTCTGATGCCGTTGTGGGAGCTGGAGCGAGCTGTATTGCTTCTGATTTCCTGGGGTCCACCTTCACTCCTTCCTGACTAAATACATATCCCAAAAAATCTATGGACTTTTTGAAGAATTGGCATTTTTCCTTGTGGAGAGTTACTCCATACTCTGCGAGGCGTTGGAGGGTCGCTCTAAGCTGACGATGATGGTCTTCCATTGTTGCCGAATGTATTAAAATGTCATCACTGACGTTAAGGACACCCTGACGTCCCGACAGGATTTCTCTTACAGCGTTCTGGAATATCTCTGCTGCTGATGATATTCCGAAATTTAACCTTTTGTAGCGTCGAAGCCCTAGATGTGTCGAAAACGTGGTGATGTATCTGCTACTCTCTGCTAGCTTCAGCTGGTGGTAACCAGCGTTTAGATCGAGTTTAGAGAACCACTGGGAGCCGTTGAGGTCGGCCAGGATGTCGTCGACCGTCGGTGTCAGGTGTCTCTCTCTCTTTATTGCTTGGTTGGGCATTCTCATGTCGATACAAATTCGAATTTTCCCAGGTTGCTTTGGCTTTTCGGCGATGACCATGGGAGATACCCAGGGGGTCGGTCCTGTCACTTTTTCTATTACTCCCTGTTGCTCAAGCTTCAGTAGCTCTTGTTCTACCAGCGGTCGTAAGTGAAACGGTACACGTTGGTGCCGTAGGGCGACCGGCTTTACTGCTGTGTCTATATGTAGTTTAACTGGTGGCCTCTTCATGCTTCTCAGACCGATGAATAGCTGCGGGAACAGCTCTAGGATGTCTTCTGTTTGGAATGATTTCACAGCGTTTGCAAATGTTATTAGATTCAGATCCTCCGCAGTGTGACTTCCAACGAGTATGTCTGCTTCCTTGTCAACCACATGGAACGTGGTCGTGACTTCTTGGTTTTCTGACTTTACTTGAACGGACATTTTCCCTTTTAGGGAAGCGGTGTTTGACTTCCGTACGTGAGGATTCTGACTTTGGATGGCACGAGCGCTGGTCTTGGGCTTAACTTCTTGTAGTGCTGACACCCCATGACGTTCACGGATGCCCCGGTGTCAATGAGAGCTGTGACGGGTGACCCAGCGATTTCAATCGTGCATGTTGGCTGTGGCCGTCTTCTTCGTTTTAGGTCGTTAGCAAAAGATATGAGGTAGCATTCTTCTCCTTCGTCTGTGGACGAGTCTTCAAGATACTGTCTGCGGTGTGCCGGTGTCGTTGGTGTCCTCGATGTGGTTGGTTCTTCTAGTGAGAGGTGTCTCACTGCTCGTGACGGTGGTCTTCGTCCGGGAATTCCTTTGTTCCGCAGTCCTCCTCTACATACACTTGCAAAGTGGTTGGGGATTCCACATTTTGCACAGGTCTTGCCCTTGGCTGGGCATTCGTCTTGGGAGTGTTCTTCCTTCCCACAGTACCCGCACTGTGGTCGTCTCGAGCTTCTGCTAGGCCATCTTCCTCGCCCGCCGCGAGTCGGCGTGCGGACGGCATCTACTCGCTCCGTCTTGACTGTCACCGCTGGTTCTGCCTGTTGGTTGAGCGCGGCTTCCATGGCAGTTGCTCTGATCTCTGATAGCTCATGGGAGCGTGCCAGAATAAGTATGTCTCCGAGGGAAATGCGCGGTTGTCGAAGAATCAGGGTCCGCAGGGTCTTGTTGCGGCACCCCTGGATGGCCTGTGCTCTTACCTCCTTGGTTTGATCATCGTCGGTGCACGTGCTGGCCAGCTCTCTTAGGCGCGCATGGAACGTGTCCATTGGCTCTCCTTCTCTCTGGCGGGCTTGTCGGAGTTTAAAGCGCTCGTAATCGGGATTAAGCTGCGGGTCAAAATGAGCATTCAAGGCTCTGACTGCGGCGTCGTAATCAGCGGGTGCTCCAGTGTCCGGTAGATGTGCGAACAATTTGTATATTTCGTCCCCTGCGAAATGTAGCAGCAATGATCTCTTGACCGCATCATTTGTTTCTCTCGTGGCTACAAAATAATTGTCGAGGCGGCTAATCCATATTCTCCACCTGGGCGACGCTGTGGCCGGATCAATTAGGTCGCTGAAAGGGGGAAGTGCGCTGACTTGGGAGTGCAGGTGAGTTGGTTGTGCCGCTGGTTGTTGGGCTGCTGCTGGATCAGTCATGGTAAGTGTCTACCTCGTGGCCCTCTGCACTTGTGGTTGCCAATGCTTGTTTGGCTTATCTTTGTTTGTTCTTTTTTTTTTTTTCTGTGCTATGGGCCAGTGTCTGTTGATTGGATGCTTCGGGGTGGCAGTTGAGCGTGGCAATGCTTTCTGTCCACGCTGCTGAGCAGGCAGAGGTTTTCAGGGTGTATCTCCCCTTGCAGCCACCGGGTGTCAGTAGCGCGCTTCTGGCTATGGGGATCGGAAGCGTCAGGGAGCTACTGCGCATGCGCGCACTGCTGATGTGAGCGCGGGCTCGACCGGAGCTTCACCGGGAGCACCAGCGCTACGCACAGGCGATGCGGTTCACTGTCGCTGACAGGACCCGGGGATCTAGGTCTTCCTTTCACTCACCCGGCGGTCAGATGGCTGCTCGGCTCACTGCTCTGCGCATCAGCACGCCAGACGCGGTCTGCGGCTCCGGCAATGTCCCGCTAGGCTGACGGGCTCGAAACAGCTGAGGCGTTTTTGCGGGCATCGTGTGCCCACCCTCGTCGCCAGTGTGATGGCCCCCAAAAGGTGCGTTGGGGCAGGCAGCGCGCCGTACAGGGATTGTGGCGCTGCGCGATAAATCAAAGACGACCACCACTGGTGCTGGGTGTCGGCCGGAAGTCTCGAGCGACCCCGGACCCTTTATTTAAGCTCTCTGGCCACGCCTGGCCAGAGAGTGTTACAATGTGTGTGTATGCTTCCGGGGGCACACTGTGGGAAGGTGTGCGGGGATAAGCTAGACCGCTACATGCCCCATAATTTTAGTAAAACCAAAGGCTTTTGGTTAGCACCAGATTTAAAAAAGACATAGGGGACAGAGTCCTCTGAAGAACACACAATGATTGGAAGAGGAGCTTGAGGTATTTTCTTCCGTTGTTGGGAATCTGGGGACAGTAGCTTGTGAGCAGATACCACGATGTTTTCAGTTGCACATTTTTTAGTGAACACTGTGTGATCAATGCCTTCAGCATGAAGAGAACACGGATAACAGCGAATGAGCCATTTTGATGGCACACATCTGTGATTAATTTTTTTTTTTTAAAAACATCTCTGCTAAGTACGATTTCACACAAAAATAAGTAATGAAATGCAGACGATTTTGTGGCAGACCTAATAGCCACCGACCATTTGAGTGCTTTCATGGAATTGGCAAAAGCGATGACATTTCGAGATTTCTTTTCTTTAAAGTGCCCGCGGGAACAAGCTGTTTATGAAACATCTGATGCACAATAAGAAGACATGCATCACACACAAAAACAAACATCACGATTTCCTTCCTTCTCACAAACTCCACGCAAGGGTGTATTTCCTCCTGTTTACATTCTTTGCACTGGTGGCACGAGCAGAGCATTCTAGGAGAGGGGAGGGCACTGCAATGGACGCCTTTGCGCTGGGATATGCCAGTGTGCTGACGTCAGCAGCTGATGAGTGCTAAGAACGGCATTGTTTCCCAGTGAGTCAGCGTTAATATCACTCTCCCCAACTGAACATTGGGCCTGATGCACTAACCTGCTTCGGATTTGGAAACGAGGAATGTGCATATTGCACACCGACTGCTTTGTGAATTGTGATCAAATTTGCGATGCAACCTATGCACCATTTGCAGAGGATCGCAAAATAACTTGCTTAATTAATTTTTTTTTTAAGTTCAAGAAAAGGTTTATTGAAAAGATTAATATGATCATAAAAACAATACTTCGTATATGCAGTTATTTGTTAATACATAAATACATGAAGGTGTAATAAAGAATAATAATGATATATAGTATCCATTAAAATAGTAAAAGGATAATATAGAAGATGATATGAATACAATCAAAGGTTCACAGAAATCGTAAATAACAGTGCATGTCAAAAATACACAATTTTAAAAAATATTATAGAAAATGATAAATTAAACATAATTATAAATAAACAATAGGAGGTCAAGGAGGCTTGGTAACTTCTTGTTGTGAGGGAGCAGGTAAAGAAGTTTTCTTCACGGTATCGTCTAGAAATTGTGTGAGTGGGCCCCAAAGGTGAGAACGTTTAGTAGCAAGAGAGATAGGATGGACGAGTGCTGTATCGAGGCGATGATTGTGACATACAGCATACCACCAAGCTAAATAGGACAATTTAGAGGAATCTTTCCAGTTTTTTGATATTTGCTGAAAAGCTACAGCTATTAACAAATCAATAAGTGGTAACTGGGATTGACTCGTTTTCCAGTCCGGTGTTAAACTACCTAGGAAAATGTTTGTGGGGGAGAGAGGAATTGTGGTGTGAAATATAGTGTTGATTTGGTGCCAGACCTGTTTCCAGAATATAAAAACATGTGGACAGGTGAAAAGCATATGATGGAGATCAGCGTCAACCTGGGAACATGTCCAGCAAATGTTGAGATTTGTGTTGTGTATTTTATGTAGGTATGTGGGGGTAAGAAACAATCTGTTGTAAATAAAGAAGAGTGTTTGTATTGTGCTGGCCGCTCTGGAAGATTTCCTAAGTTTCGTCCAAATTCTGTTCCAAAAAGAGATAGGCCAATTCGTTCCCAGATCGGATTCCCATGAGAGTTCCACTTTGGTTTTGTCTCGGATCTCAGGAGGTACCATTAAACGGGAATAAATGGTGGACGCTTTGGGGTTTATGTGCAAAAGGTTATGCCATGGGAAAAGGGGGTGGGAGGGTGAGGAAGGTGAAGATTTGAGTTTAGCATAAGTGTCAAGTATTGCGTTCTGCAAGGTCAAAAATTTAGGTTTAAAGGAAGAAGGCAAATGATAAAGAGTTTGTAATTGCGTAAATTGAATGGGTGCGCCCTGATCTAAAAATTGATGAACCCAGAGTAGACCTTTATTTCTCCAAGCCTTCCAATATATAGGTTTCCTATTAAGAAGGATTTGTTTATTGTGCCAAATTGTGGAATTGAGAAAAGTGTCTAAATTATGTACTACTAAGTGGGGTGCAGTGGATAGTAGTTTACAGGATTGCTTAATTATGGGAGTAGAGAGCTTTTGTGGTTTGCGAGTAAAGGAGAGATATTCCTGAAATGAGAAGGGAGCTAAAAATGAGGTCTCAAGATCCACCCAGAGAGGTTTATCCTCAGATTGATTAGTGATCCAATTCGATAGTTGTCGTAACTGAAAGGCTTTGTGATAGTTGGAGAAATGGGGGAAGCTGACACCGCCTTCAGATTTTGGTCTTGTTAATTTCTGTAACGCCATTCTTGGTTTTTTAGCGTTCCATAAAAAAGAAATCAAAATAGAATTAATCTTTTGAAAGAATTTAGATGGAATGGAAAGTGGAATGTTAGAAAGGATATACAAAACTATCGGAGTCATCATCATTTTGATTGTGTCCAGACGACCCCACCAAGAAAGATGAAGGGGATGCCATCTTGCGACCAATGTTTTAAGTTTGGCAGAACATTTGTCTATGTTTAAAGAGATAGATGTCTTTATAGAGGGAGAGAACCAAATGCCAAGATATTTTATATGTTTAGGGTTCCAAGTAAAGTTGGAGATCTTAAAATCATCCTTAAAGGTGTATTTGGTTAAGGGTAGTATCTCACACTTTCCTCTATTCAGTTTATAGCCAGATACTAATCCATAGGCCTCCACCTCTCCCATGAAAGCTGTAAGTGAAGATTGTGGTTGGGAGAGAAAAACTAGAATATCATCAGCATATGCTGCCAGCTTAATTTGTTGAGGATCCGAGACAAAACCTGTGATTGAGTTATTCTGGCGTAATTCTTGAGAGAAAGGGTTCTAAGGCCAAATTAAAAAGAAAAGGGGACAAGGGGCATCCTTGGCGTACTCCTCGTTTAAGATTAAAGTAGGGGGAGATGAGGCCATTTGTAGATATGGCGGCCTTGGGCTCAGAGTAAAGTAGGGCTATTAAAGAAATGATTTTCGGTCCAAACCCAAACCACTTGAGAGCGTGGAAGATAAAAGGCCAGTAAACCCTATCAAAGGCCTTTTCTGCATCTAACGCAATTGCCGCCAAGGAGTCCGGATAATGTGATGATTTAGATAAAATGTCAAAGAATAAGCGTGTATTGTCAGTGATGTTGCGGCCTTTGACAAAACCTGATTGTTCTTTTCCAAGCAGCATGGGAAGATGTAGTTCTAATCTTAGGGCTAGAGCTTTCGAGAACATTTTATAATCTACGTTAACTAAGGATATAGGTCTATAATTCTTACAGTAACGTAAATCCTTATCAGCCTTTGGTATTAGACAGATCAAGGCTTCAGAAAAAGAGCCGGTGGAATTACGGGAAGCAATAAAGGAAGAAAGAAGAGTGTGTAAGTGTGGGAGTAATAGATGAACGAAATGTAGATAAAATTCCACTGTGAAGCCGTCTGGGCCTGGGGCCTTGTCTTTTTTAAGAGTTTTTAAAGCATTTAACAATTCTGTTTGTGTAAGTTCAGCTTCCAAAGAAGCTAAATCTAATTGGGGATTAATATGTTTTTGAATTGTGGAGAAATATTGGGAAATGTCTGTATCTGAGGGTGTGTTTTCTGGTGTGTAAAGGGATTGATAGAAATGTACAAATTCTTGGAGTATTTCAGTGTCTTTGAATTTCGGTGCTTGGCTATCATCTATAATGGAATCAATATGAAGTTTCTGTTGTTTAATCTTTAGATAATTGGCTAGAAGTTTGCCTGATTTGTTTTGGCCACCATAATACTTCGCTGAGGATTTCAGTAAGTATAGGGAGGCCTGTTCGGTAGTGGATTCGTTAAAAGCGATTTTTGCATTGATGAGATCTTTAAGGGAGTCCTTCGACTTGGAGGTGTGGAAGGAGTGCTCAAGTTTTTTGATCTTAGCAAGAAGTGTGTTATGTGATATTCGGGAAACTTTACGTTTATTTGACACAAATCTAATGATGAAATCCCGAGCCGTGGCCTTAAAGGCGTCCCAGACTGTATGAAAGGAGACACCATTCATTAAATTAATCTGAAAAAACTCTTGAGCGAAAGAGGTAAAAGATGAATTGAAATTAGGGTCAAGAAGTAAGGAATTATTGAAACGCCATTTTTTTGGTAATGTGGATTGATTTAAAATGTCTAATTGGATTGAAACAGGTGCATGATCCGAAATGAGTATAGGGCCTATGTCAGCAGAACGTAAGGATTGGGAAATGTTGCGTGAAATAAAAATATGGTCTATTCGAGATTGTGTTTGATGTGGGGAGGAAAAAAAGGAGTATTCTCTTGTGGATGGGTTGCAGAGGCGCCATGAGTCTAATAAGTTTCTTTGTTGAATAGTTCGTGTGAAAACTTTGTGTGGCTTGTTTGGGATATAGGGGGATTTAGAATTTCTATCAATAAATGGGTCCATCACTTGGTTGCAGTCTCCTGCAAGAATAAAGTTTTCTGATGGGTACTTGAGCAATAACTGAGATATACGAGACCAAAACGTGGCATCACCGCTAGTAGGGGCATAAATGTTAAGCAAAGACAGTGGGGTCTTCCCCAGCAGGAGGTTAGTGAGAATCCACCTACCCTCTGTGTCGGATTCTTGAGATATAAGCTTGGCATTCAGTGCTTTATGACAAAGAGTTATAACCCCATTCCTTTTGCCATCTCCTGGTGAGAAAAAGATTTCACCAACCCAATTTCTTTTGAGTTTTAGTGATTCGCCTTCGGTGAGATGTGATTCTTGTAGTAACGCAATATTAACATCTAATTTGGAGAGGTGAGATAAGACTCTCTGTCGCTTAATGGGGGAGTTCAAGCCTCTGACGTTCCATGTGACAATTTTCAAAAACATGTGTGAGATGAAAGTAATAAAAACATAAGTGAACCAATAAAATCTCGTAAATTGTGAACAATGGTACATGTGAAAAATTCAACAATAAGAGCTATAAAAAACATTGAAGTAAACCTTATATTAGGCACGAAGATATTAAAAGTTAAAACCAATTGAGAGAAGCTGAAAAGGTGGGAAAGATGAAGAAAAGGAAGAAGCAAGATTGGAAAAAGAGGCAAATGATAGAAACATGTGTGATAAGAAGAAAGAGAGGGAATAAAAGAGAAGGGGTGAGAGCTGTAAAGAAGAATATAAGAAAAAGGATCATATCCACATAGAGGTCAAAACAATGGAAGGATGGGGGGGAGAGACCACATGGAACGATGACGTACCCGGACTCCATGAGGTAAGGCGGGGAAGACTTCGGGATGTAAACAACATTCAAAACTAAAAGGTCAAGCACACAAGGTTAGGTCCTGTGTAAAAAGAAACAAAAAATGGTTAATACAAACAGGATGGAATATGTCATGACACATTATGACATCAGACGTTATAAGGTTATAACCTGAAATGGAAGAAGATAATGAGAACAAACAAACCATTATATCATGACACAATCCAATCTAGAATTTTGTAAGTAAAACAACATACTGAAAAGCTAAACCCTATTCCAATATATAACAGAAGAAGAGCTATTTAGAGATTAATGAGATCAAACAAACCATTATACCATGGCAAAAGCTATACTAAACTTCTATAGTTAAAACAACACACTGAGGATTTAATCCCTATTCAAATACATTCCAGAAGAAAAGCTATTTAAAGCGAGTGCTGGAAATGTCCATCTTTTCTGGGCATTGTGCATTGAGGAAACTCTTCAGCTTTGTTGGGTCCTCATAAGTCGTGGTGTTATTGTTGAGAGTGACTTTAAACAAGCAAGGATGAAGCAATCCGAAACGAGCTCCAATTGAACGCAACGCTGGACGCATATCGAGGAATTCTTTGCGTCTATCTGCTGTGGATTTGGCATAGTCTTGCGAGAAGAACAGTTGATGACCTGAAAATGAAATACGCTTCAGGAGCCTAACTGCGGAAAGCACTTTGAGGAGGTCCGTATACTCAAGGAAATACAATATAACTCCTCTTGGTCTTTTCGTGCTTGAGGGTGTTGGATGCAGTGGGCCCAGTCTATGAGCGCGCTGTATATTGAGAGTAGTGTCCTCCGGTAGATTTAGTACTGTCGGTAGAAATTTTTGAAAGAAGGAGATGGGATCCGATCCCTCCGCGCCTTCCGATAAACCATAAATGCGAAGGTTGTTGCGTCTGTTTCTATTTTCAAGGTTTTCAACCTGTTTTTGCAGGGATGTAATTTGGGAATGAAAGATGTCTACTTTGTTGTAACATGCACTGAGAGTTTCAACATTATGTTCAACCTTGGTGACTCTTTCTTCCAATTTTTCCCATCCATCGGTTAAGATTTGTATTTTAGAATTTGTCTCCTCAACAAATGGCCGCAGAGCTCGAATTTCTTCCAGAAGGAGATCCATGGAGACAGGCGAAGAAGGCTTCGGTGGAGTGGGTGGATTTTGTTTAAGGCGTTTAGTTGTTGTTTTAGTAAGAGAAGAGGAGCCATTGGTCGTAGTCGAAGAAGCAGCTGTTTTGGGCGTCGATGTTTGGGAGTGTTCCATTTTAATGAAGTTCACACGTGACTTGGAATGGACAATAAATCTACGATTTGAAGATATTTGCAATGAAGATACTTTTTTTAACCTACCCATGCAATGGGAAGAGTTAAAACCTATACAGAAAAGGTTATGTAAAACTGCAAGGTATAACGTAAGTGCGCAATTCCACCTAATAATAGTGGGCAGGGCACACTGCAACAGAATTTGCGTACATTTGGCGCATGACAGAATATCAAAACATACAATTACCAATAAGCATGAAGTGAAATATAAAAGTGATATCTGTATGCTTAAGTGGAAGAGAATATATGTATGAAATGTAAGTCACCACAATACATTACAAGAGTGTCTATGCCCAAGCAAACCATACCACATGCTTAGCTTAATACCATATCCAAGAGAGCCACTTTAAATAAAGAATCTCGTGGTACACTCATATAACATTGTAGGTTCTGAGAGAAACACAGCTAAGAAATGCAGATATTTGCACATACACATTAGCAACACAGAAACAAGGTTGCTGAAATGCCCATCTAAAGCCTATTAATACAAGCGCATGGGAGTAATGTCCAAATTCACTTTTCTACATGACTTCTAGTGTGAAACATCCATAGTCAGTGAACCGGGGTCAGTAAATGAATAAAACATTGCTCCTTTTGAAGAAATTCAGCGCGCAATGAAAATAATCTCCTCAGTGTGCAGACTGCTTTGAAGCCACAGTTCTCATTCAGTTAGTCAGGAAGCGATATGCTTCACAGAGGGGGCATTGCGAGGCAAAGTTAGGCAATAAATCACTGCAGAGTTTAAATTTAGAGTTCTTCTCTCTTAGTTGTTAGTTCGATTTGTTAACATCCATAAATCTATGCTGCCAGTGAAAATGCAAAGTGAAAGGAAAACCGGCTCCCTCAGCGCGTGGGCGGCAGTTAAGCAGCTGTCGCAGATACCTCAGCTGTGAGCAGAAAGGTTAATAAAAGGTCGAAGCTTGCCAGAAAGAAGACGAAAATACTTCCATTTAGAGGCGCTTACATTCCGACCTTAATTTATACAGTTTTGCCGACCTTCAAGACTCGGGTGAAGCCAGAAAATCCCTCGGAAAGCCCCGTCACCTCAAGAGAGTCACGGGAGTGCCGCCATCTTCCTCGGGCGCAAGCCACGCCCCCCTTGCTTAATTAATTTTAATTAAGCATATCGCATTTTGCGAAGCCCTGTGAATGCCGGGATGGTGATCTGCGAGGGGCAGTACCCCACCATCCCTGCATTCACTTTCACCTGCGGAAATGTGTTTTTTTAAAGCAGCACATGTCCATTAAAAAGACAAGTATGACTTTTCAAAAAAGCATTTTTCCCATTTGGGAACACATAGGGGGAAGCATGCAACGATCCCCCTCAGAGGTGAATGGCACTGTCGGTTGGTGGAATTTAAAAGTGGTGAGGCCCGATGTTTCTTGAGGGGTTCTAACTGTTGTAGGCCGTGCCGCATTTGTGCTGTTAGCCACTGATAAAATACAACGTGAGGAATTCTCTACTGTATATTTTTCAAACATTTTGTTGCTATTATTAAAAGTTATTTTAAAAATACAACTCCATTTTTTATTTAAAAGCAAAGTGTGTGAAAAACATATCTCTATCAGTTGCTAACAGCACACATGGGGCACGACCTACACTAGTTATACAGCGATACCAAAGGGGATGATGGACGGAGCGTTTGAGCTAATCAAACACTCACCCCCAGTCAACTGATCTGGGTTTAATCCATCATCATTCTTTAGCTCACTCCACCACCCCAGTTCAGACATGGCCACATGCAAATCAGTCTGACCCCTGTGCCTCATGGGAACAGTCCAGCCCGAACTGCCAAGCCATGTCTTCCCTGGACCGGAAACAAGCATCCTGGGACCGGTTTCTGGCCATTCAGCCGTCATCAGCCAGGCTAGCTTGAATCCAGTGGCAAAGTGAGCAAGGGACCCACGTCTGGGCATACCCTGCCAACTTAGGGCGAACAAAGCGATACCAAAGGGGATGATGGACAGAGCGTTTGAGCTAATCAAACACTCACCCCCAGTCAACTGATCTGGGTTTAATCCATCATCATTCTTTAGCTCACTCCACCACCCCAGTTCAGACATGGCCACATGCAAATCAGTCTGACCCTGTGCCTCATGGGAACAGTCCAGCCCGAACTGCCAAGCCATGTCTTCCATGGACCAGAAACAAGCATCCTGGGACCGGTTTCTGGCCATTCAGCCGTCATCAGCCAGGCTAGCTTGAATCCAGTGGCAAAGTGAGCAAGGGACCCACGTCTGGGCATACCCTGCCAACTTAGGGCGAACAAAGCAATACCAAAGGGGATGATGGACAGAGCGTTTGAGCTAATCAAACACTCACCCCCAGTCAACTGATCTGGGTTTAATCCATCATCATTCTTTAGCTCACTCCACCACCCCAGTTCAGACATGGCCACATGCAAATCAGTCTTACCCTGTGCCTCATGGGAACAGTCCAGCCCGAACTGCCAAGCCATGTCTTCCCTGGACCGGAAGCAAGCATCCTGGGACCGGTTTCTGGCCATTCAGGCGTCATCAGCCAGGCTAGCTTGAATCCAGTGGCAAAGTGAGCAAGGGACCCACGTCTGGGCATACCCTGCCAACTTAGGGCGAACAAAGCGATACCAAAGGGGATGATGGACGGAGCGTTTGAGCTAATCAAACACTCACCCCCAGTCAACTGATCTGGGTTTAATCCATCATCATTCTTTAGCTCACTCCACCACCCCAGTTCAGACATGGCCACATGCAAATCAGTCTGACCCTGTGCCTCATGGGAACAGTCCAGCCCGAACTGCCAAACCATGTCTTCCCTGGACCGGAAACAAGCATCCTGGGACCGGTTTCTGGCCATTCAGCCGTCATCAGCCAGGCTAGCTTGAATCCAGTGGCAAAGTGAGCAAGGGACCCACGTCTGGGCATACCCTGCCAACTTAGGTCGAACAAAGCGATACCAAAGGGGATGATGGACGGAGCGTTTGCGCTAATCAAACACTCACCCCCAGTCAACTGATCTGGGTTTAATCCATCATCATTCTTTAGCTCACTCCACCACTAGTTAACACTAGTTATACGGCGCCCTTCCAGAGCTGAAGTATTTCAAGACATTCTCATAAGGGCGAAGGACTTCATTAGCACCTATGAGAGCGTTTTAATGCAAGTTGAGGATGCGCGTGATGGAAGCCTTCACTGCTCCTCTATGTTTGTTTTCATCCTCAAAGCTGGATCCAAAAAAAAACGACGAGATCCACCCTTAGGTTAAAAGCAAAAAGTGTCAGCCTCCGATATGTTTTTACTGTTTCAAACAGTGAAAACAAACCACAGACTGGCAGGCACAAAGGGAATCCTACGCCCCCAACTTACCTGAGATCCTATCATCCTGCTTTGGTACTCACGCAACAGCCTGTAGTAGGGGGTGCTCCTGCAGCTGTGCCAGTCAGGAGAGGAGGCATAGAGAGTGACAAGTGTGCCCTCTCAGCCTCCGACCAAAATGAGGAGATATGCTGTAAGCAGATATTCTGCACATGCTAAAACATGTGCAGAGTATATGTTAAAGCATGCATGTGACAGATTGCCACAAAGTCTGAGGACTCTGTGACGTCGGGTCACATGCCCTCAATCATTCACAGGCAACATGTAGTAACCCCACCCTTTCCCAACTCGTTATAGGTGACAAGTTGGGAAAGGGTATTGGTTGCAGCCTGTGAAGTAATTGACAAGCCGCCCTTTGAAATACAGCGCTTATGCCCTAGTAGCCCGAGACTGCTTGAAAATATGACTCTGCTGCACACCCTGAATGGAAGGTTCCCTGAGACCACCGAAAATTGCAGCCCAGGGCTGGTGCTAAGTCAGCTCTTAGCCTGCTTAAGGTTTCATAAAAGAAAAATGCTGTTTAGCACATGTGCACTAGTGCATTTGTCCCTCTGAATAGTGCCTGGGTGCTTGACTCTTGTGTCAGCAAGGACGAGAGGCAGCCAGACACGACGGAAGGCATCTGAATGGGCTTTAAAGATATAGAGCCTGATTTAGATCTTGGCGGACAGGTTACTCCATCACAATGGTGACAGATATCCTTAGAAATCTAGGTGAGCAAAGCCTTGATACCCTCTACAAGAACCACCACTGGTGATTCACCTTGATTCCCAAATGTAAAGCTGTTCACTTTGCAAAGTGGTTCTCAGCACTCATTGAGAGGTGGTACCTTTTCAATGATTGTGATTGCAAGTGAGATCACAAACCATTCATGAATTCCTTCATGACTCTGAAAGAGGAGTGGAGTGTGTCATTCAGATACCTCCTATTTGTAGCTCTAAAAGGGCCACAAAACTCCTTTTTCATGCCAGAAGCCAAATAATGCCACCCTCACATCTCCATAACATATTCTCCTTACAGCATTGCCAGTGGCTTTAACGCAGCAACGCACATCCACTTTGGCATGAAATCAGACCACAACATACAAGTCTCTGCTTACTGGCTTCTAATTTCCTTCGGCATCCACTTGCTGGGTGTTGTTAACAACAGCTAAGTCACTGTATCCTTCATTTTGCTTAAATACCCCACTAGCTATTCTGTACTACAATCCCCTCTGCTTAGCTGCCACCTTAAGTAACCACTGACCTCACTGAATCCTTCTCTGTTTCCTAGCACTTGCCACTTTCATCTCTAATAAACACAGAAATATCTCCTGATCTGGAACGCTCTTACCCTCAATGATTTCAGTAAGGGTGTGCCACAATATCCCCCAAGAATCCCTCTTTACCCTGTCAATCAACCTGTACCTTTCTACCCAGTCCCCACTTATCACCACATTGACTATCTCACTACTTATTTGGCAACTCCCTTTGTGATAAGCATACTGCATTCATCCTTTCTTCCACTCTAGTAATCCACCTTTTTAAAATGGGCAGGGAGTGAAAAGAAATTAGTCCTGTAGCTTGAACACTTGCACTTAGATTATTCTCCTATTAGTTACCAGTACACCCCACCTCTTGATACCTATTGTTAGCCTGACCCAGAAGTTCTATCAGGCTGACGTAGGTGCTACTCTTTCCTACAGCAGTCGGTACCGTCCAGTCATCTACTAACCACCACCCTCCTTCTTCAAACACCATTAAAAAAAATCTAAACATTAAAAAAACACTTTATATAAGCACAGTTCTTTCATCATCTCCAACTTCCTGGAAAACTCCGGCACACTTTACCTGGATAGCTGAGCAGCACCTTCACAAACATATTCCTTGCTTCCTTCTATATCATTTCTCCAGCCATTTCTACCTCACACTACCATCACCCTTCACTCTCCAATTAGCTACCCATATACTCCCCAAACCTTTCCAAACCCTTTCTGCCTCTTGGACTAACTGACACAATTCCCAGCTCCCAGAAATATCCTCCTGCGCTACATGTATCCTGCCCCAGAAACGAATTTCGTACACTGTGTGAAATTCTTGAAGTATCAGACTCCAGACCAGTTGAGGTTTGATTGAAGTTTATTATCAACAGAAGATCCCATCCACCAGCTGGACACACAGTACCAACTGTCTTTTACCTTCACCCAGCACTAGACTATGACCTATGTACATTCTACCCTGTGATGTAGACTAGAGCATACAAGTATAAGAAAAGGGAAGAAGGGAGCAGTAGTCATAGAGAGGAGAAATACAAGATACCACACATCTCCCTTCCTTGATTAACTATATACAAGGAATACATCTAACATTACATACCAAATCTTAAACATATTCATTAAGATAACTGGGGCGTTTGATTACTCTAAAAGAGCGTCGAGCATTCTCTACGCCACCAGCATTTTGAGGAATGTAGCTAGAAGAAGAAGAAGAAAGATTGGATGCATTTAAACAATACTTAGCATTTAAATCAAATTCACAATCAAATTTACCTTTCAGCACCACCACTCTATTGAGATTCCAAATGCGATGGTCCTGCGTTTTCACAGCATTATTAAAGACTTTGATAACTGCCATAGGCTTCAGATATTTAGAAGTCGAGCTACCAAGAAAACCGGGTCGCTTGATTGCCACCCAATCACCAACTTTTACTTCTACTTTCTTTACAGATTTTTTAGAGTCAAAATACATTTTCCTTTGCAGCGCCTTTCGTTCCTCTCTCAACTGCACATCTTCCCCATTGGAAACACATTCTTTTCCTTTGGAAATGCAATAGCTGTTAACCCAGGAAGGCTCGAGATGAGTGTTAGGAACTCTACCTCGAAAAAGCAAGAAAAAGCAAGAAAGGGGTCTTTCCCGTAGTGGAATGAGGAGACAATCTGTATTCCTCTATCTTCTTAAGGACTTCCCCTTTCCACTCAAGGAGCAAGGATTTTGCCAGGGTAATGGTCTCTTTCAATACCCTGTTAAACCTCGCCACCATTCTGTTGGCCTTGGGATAGAGAGAGCAAGTTTTATGAGATATGCCTCTGGAGGTGAAAAACTCCTCCATCTCCTTAGAGACAAACTGGACGCCATTGTCGGTTAGGATAGACTCTGGAATCCCTTCCCTGGAAAACAATTCTTTTAAACATTTAATAACATGACCAGAATCAATTTTAAAATACCTCTGGCCAGCGAGAATACATGTCTATTAATACCAAGAGGAACACTTGAGAACCATTTTTGTGAATCGGACCCAAGATATCTAACGCAACCTCTTCCCAAGGACGTCTAGGACGTCTCCTCAAAGTCATGGGTTGTACCCTAGGAGATTTGGATTGGTCACTTAGGGTACACGGAATGCACTCACGTATCTCTCTCTCAACCAATTTGTCCATACCTGGCCACCAGTACGACATGCGTAATCTTTCTTTAGTTTTAGTGACTCCAGCATGAGTGACATGGGCCAAATCTACTAATTCTTTTCTGAGACTTATTGGTGGGATTAATCTAGTACCACGTAACAATAACCTTTTATCAACAGACAGCTCATGTCTCACATACCAATAAGGTTTGGTTAATTCTGAACCTACTTTGGCACTTGCCCAATTATCTTGCATCAATGACATCACCTCTTCAAGAGTATCATCAAGATCAGTTTCTTCACACCATCTTTTCTCTGTTATGTGCCCATGATCCAACACGCACACCCAGTCATTATCCTCACCGATCAGATCTTCTTCAGAATTCTCAATGGAGACAAGACGCGAAAGAACATCTGCCACCTTATTCTCAACTCCAGGGATGTACTTAAGAGAAAAGGTATACTCCTGAAGTCCTATAATCCACTTGGTAATGCGAATAGAAATCAAATCTAGGCCCTTTTATCAAAGATCTCAACTAGGGGTTTATGGTCCTTTCTGATTTCCAAATCCACACCCCACAAGAATTTCTTAAGTTTTTTAACCACACAGAAAACAGCGAGAGATTATCTTTCGACCACTGAGTAGCGAGTCTCAGGATCCCTCAAACTTCGAGACAAAAACATAATGGTTTTCATGCCATGTGGATCCTGCTGATGCAGTACTGCACCTAAACCTTTCTCACTGGCATCCGTGGTAAGAATAGGTTTGAGTCTTGTGTCAAAATTCTGTAAGGACGGGGCTTTTTTCAGACTTTCCTTGACACAAGCAAACTCCCTTTCACAAAGTTCCGACCACTCAAAGTTCACACCCTTCCGTAAGAGAGATCTCATATTTGTTGTCAAATCAGCAATTTTTTTTACGAATTTCGCATAGTATTCAACCATGCCCAAGAATTTCATTAATTCTTCCTTATTAGATGGAGAACTCATGTTTTGAATGGTGAACACTAGATCTGCCTTTGGTTGGACACCATCGCCAGTTACATTGTGACACAAGTAATTTAAAGAATCAGAACGAAATCTACATTTTTCTAATTTTATAGTGAGATTACATTCAAACAACTTAGTCAGCACAGACCTCAATCGAGCATCATGTTCTTCCACACTATTGGCAAATATAAGTATATCACCCTGATAAATGCACAACCCAGCAAGAACTTTCAAAACAGCTTCCATGGCACCCTGGAACACAGATGAGGCTGAGACTAGGCCAAAAGGCATTCTAATAAACCTAAAGGTGCCAAATGGTGTGATGAAGGCCGTGAGATCCCTACAAGACTGTTCCAACTCTACCTGATGATATGCAGACGTTAAATCAATCGTGCTAAACACTTTAGCTCCTCCCAACATAACAAGCAGTTCACTAATGTTGGGAAGGGGATACCTGTCCACTACAACATTCTTGTTCAGCTGGAGTAAATCAATGCATAAACGCAAATCTCCGTTGGGCTTGCGTACGGCGACTACCGGAGCTAACCACTCCGTCCCTTCTACTTCTTCTATTATGCCGTTTTTTTAAGTTTTTCAATTTCCTTTTCCATATCACCCCTGACAGACAATGGGACGTTCCTGACCTTACAACAAACAGGATTGGAATTATTCCTCAGCTTAATTTTATGCTGGTAACCCTTTAAGCAACCTAAACCTTGTTTGAATACTTCAGGGAATTCTTGTGTGAGAGCATGAATGAACTTGTCATCTCTAGGTTTCTCCACAGCACATATATTGTCCTTTGCAAGTATGGGAGGATCTGAGTTGGGATCAAGATATACACCTAAATCCCCCTGATGTATCCAACTAATGATGCTATCTCCCTTTTTCGACACATAAATCTTTCCTGAAACCATTCTACCCTTATATTCAATGAGTCCTAAGAAGTACCCATGCAATTTAATTGGCTCACCTCCATAAGCCAATGGAGTGATATCAGGTCTCAGGAGATTTATCTTGTCTTTGAGTTTGTTGATATAGAACGCATTGGAAACAATCGTTATCTTTGCGCCTGAATCAAACAAAACACATGTTGGTTCACCTTCAACCAAAATCTCATCAAAGGGACACGATTTTTGGGAGGACAAGCTCTGAACTTGAATGACAATTTGTCCACATTCAAAATCATCAGGACTGGAATCACACTTATCCTCTTCATAAACCTCAATTTTTTTAACTCTGGGTTCAGGCCTAGTTATGCACACAAACGAATAGTGTCCTTTCTTTTTGCACTTTGAACAAACATGACCCAATGCCGGACACTCCCTATCATTGGCAAGATGGCCATACTTATCACACCCATAACATTTCAAACGTATCATGTTTTCATGAGACTTTCCCTTCTCTACACCGAATTTTTCTTTCTCCCTAACCTTATTCTTTGTGATTCTATCTTTAACAACCTGTACTTTAACATCTTTCATGCTCTCTTTTTTAATGACAGCTACACACTTAAGTGAATGCTCAATCCTCTTAGCAACAACAAGAACTTCATCAAGAGTAGGTTCGGCGAGCAGCCACAGTTCTTCCCTCACCTTGTCCATGTTGCACCCAAGCATAAATTGATCGCGGATGCGTTCATCTGTTGCATCCTCAAACTTACAGGATGACGCAAGTTTTCTTAAATCAGTTATATACCCTTCAATAGTTTCTTTCTCCCTTTGTGTTCTCTTGCCAAAATGATACCTTTCTAAAATTGTACTTATCCTAGGAAGGTAGTGCTTATCCAATTTACTAATGCAGATCTCGTAATCATTTAACCCTTCTGCTTCAGCAGCAGGCAGATCGGGAAGGTGATCGAAAACATCTTGACCCTCAGAGCCTAAGCAATGAAGAAGAAGAGACGTTTTCCTTTCTGCGCTCAAGGAAGCCCCACAAACTCTTGCATACCTCTCAAACACTTTTTTCCATTTTTTCCATCTTATAGGAGGATCACCAGGACTAGCAAGGAAAAAAGGAGCTGCGGTTACATTCTGCATCGCACCAAACATATACAATGAAAAGCGTAGAAAGTGGTGTTTGACCTAAAAAATATTAGTCAAAGACTAGACAATTAAAGAGTCAAAAATTTAGCAACTCTCCAATTGTATGATAAATGCACAATGTCAAAGTACGTGGAGATGGTGTGCGCGTCACTGCAATAACGTGCCAACAATTGAGAGTGTGTCTCAGAAAGCATACACGCAGCAGGAACACTTGGCACTTACTGATCCAATGTCACACTGTACAATCCTCCATTCAAGAATGAAGACTGGAAAGTAAGCGCATGAGCACTCACCAAGGCTTGCGAATTGCCAAAGTAGTGTGCAAGTCACTGAGACAACACGCACGAAGAAACACGAAGAGATGTAGCAATGTAGAAATTCGTTGCCAGGAAACAGCCCAGATGCCAGGTTTTCAAAGATGGCCTACACGTATTCTCATGTCGCGTAGTGATGCAAGACGCTCATGCAGATGACACAGTGCTGTGATGATGGAAGAGAAGAGTGGAACACAGTAACAATGAGACATGAAGCGGAGCGATTCTTGCAGCAGGTAAGTTCCAAATCATGCAAACATGGAAACAAGTTTATTTTCAAGACATAGCTCGCGCCATGTCACGAAGAAGACCGTTAGACACCAAATATATTTGCAACTCCTCAATGCTCAAATTCTTTTTTTTTAAAGAAACACGAAATTGACTCCACCTCAAACACCTTCTCAACAATACAAAATGCAAGGACGAGCCCACATCGAATACCTCCCCACCCTGCTAATATAGAAAAGGGCGAGTATTTGGCGAAGCTCTCAATCCTTGATGTCTGATTGCTACAAAGCTTTAAGCCCATAATAGAGCTTGACAAGCATTTAAATCAGCATAGAAAGTCTCATTTGAGAAAGGAGAATATCCGGTTGGTGGAGTAGAGCAAACGAGAATGCAAAGAGAAGTGCAATAAGTGAATGTTAGTTTCTCCGTTGTCATTAAGATATCAATCAAAATTTGATGAACATCGATGTATTTTCATGACGTGCCCAGTAAGGTGGGTCTAGTGGTTATAAGAAGCTCATAGTTTTAAAGCGCAAAGACCATGAAAAATTATCTCTCACCGAGTTTTCTTCAATTTATGTTGAGCGACTTTCCTTTGTGTTGGGATCTTCTTGGTCCTGCCGACTACGCCAGTGTGAAATTCTTGAAGTATCAGACTCCAGACCAGTAGAGGTTTGATTGAAGTTTATTATCAACAGAAGATCCCATCCACCAGCTGGACACACAGTACCAACTGTCTTTTACCTTCACCCAGCACTACACTATGACCTATGTACATTCTACCCTATGATGTAGACTAGAGCATACAAGTATAAGAAAAGGGAAGAAGGGAGCAGTAGTCATAGAGAGGAGAAATACAAGATACCACACACTGTTCATCACATCCATCGTTTATCCAACATTTGTATATTTCTGCTTTTTCAATAATCCACGCTCCTTCTCCCTGCTTTGAGTTAGCACTCCTATAATGTTCAAAATAGAACTCCAATCCATGAAGCCCACATACAAACGTGGATGGTTCTATTTCTCTTCAACCACACTCTTCAACCAAACATTCAAACACATTCTGTCAATTTTAAGGTGCTACACCCTTCAGTACCCCTGGAGCCACTAACAGACTTTCCAAGCATTTATAATCTCTGGTGGGTAACACCGGACAAGGCACCAATTAGACACACTTGCAGTTCACTCAGAACACCCTGATAGCATAGATGCACAAAACATTTTAGCTTGGTTTCAGATCTTCAAGTTTAACCTGTAAAAGTCTCAAGTTCATTTGAAAAACCTCAGTATGCTTCTTCAGTCTTTTGTTCCACTCACAAGATTAGACCATGCGGATACCTGCAAGACATGTGTGCCGAGGTCCCTGCTCCTGTGACAGCATCTCTCAAACTGTAGATGCCACAACTGCAGCTCCGCTCAGAATTTAATGGCTGGAGAGTTGAGCATACTGGCTTACACAGCAGCACTCATATTCAGCATTTACGGCCTCCCTAGGCGGGGCGAAGATGGGGTGATGTGAAGGCAGATGTGGTTTTCACACCAGCTGTGACCACATGGGTGTCTATGTTAGTTGTGGCCTCCCAACCAATTAGGGCTCCCAAACCTTCAGCAATGAAGAATCCTGACTTCAACATCAGTAATACCACTAGTCTTTCAGTCCCATGCCTGGTTACTTATCACAAACGATGCGTGACACTTTGAGAAGTCTTGGGGCAGTTCACAACAAGAGCAATTCGGGGAGAAGCGGGATCCCCCACACATGGCTTCTTTCTAGCTTTACTCGTAGGTGTTCTCTTTCTCTGATTGTTCCTCACATAGTGAATGCTTTGGGTTCCTCTTCCTGGACAGTTTGGCAGGGTTGTATGATGGAACCACACGTGCGTTTACCACGCATGCCGGTTCCACGAAGGCTAAACAACGTACTTCTTAATCATGATGCATGCCTTTACATCAAATCATTCGTTGTTAAGGCATATTTGGAAAAATACATATCCGTGTTTAAGAATTCACAGGTAAGTCTTAACCCCCGACCCCTGCCCCTTGCCTGAGTTCCTAAACTACCCCACTCTCTCCAGCCCTAGTAACTTTATCACCCCTGCCCTGCCCATATCCCTAAAAACTACACCCTAAGCCCTAAAAACGACCCTGCCCCCCTAAGTCCTAAGTGGTATCACAATCCCTGCCCCCCGCCCTGAACCCTAAAACGGCCTCCCAAGCCCTGAAAACTAAACTACCCCCTAAGCCCTAAAAGCGACCCTAGCCACCAAAGTCCTAAGAGGTATCACGATCCCTGCCCCCGCCCTGAACCCTAAAAAGGCCCTCCAAGCCCTGAAAACTAAACTACCCCCTAAGACCTAAAAACGACCCGCCCTGAACCCTAAAATGGCCCCCAAGCCCTGAAAACTAAGCTACCACCTAAGCCCCAAAAACGACCCTGCCCCCAAGTCCTAAGAGATATCACGATCCCTGCCCCCCACCCTGAACCCTAAAATGGCCCCCAAGTCCTGAAAACTAAACTACCCCCTAAGCCCTAAAAACAACTCACCCTGAACCCTAAAACGGCCCCAACCCCTAAAAACTAGACCTACCCTCAGCCCACAAAACAACCCCGACCCCCAGCCCACAAAAGTACCCTGACCCAGCCCAACGTTAAATAACCCCAACCCACCCCCAGACCAGAAAACTACCCTGACCCACCCTCAGCCCACAAAACAACCCCAACCCCACTTACCTCACCATGATCCCTTCCTGCTTCCATCCATCTGCAAGCCCTACCATGCATATGCCTTAACCACGCACATGCGTGGTTAAGGCATATGTGCGGTAGGGCTTGCGTAGTAAAGCCTTCGTTGTAAAGGCTGTTTGTTGTTCAGCCTTCATGGTAAAGGCTGTTTCCCGTCTGGCAGGGCTAGGCGCCCTTCTTCCCTTCTTAGCATGCAGCCAGGTATCTAAGTTCCAGGGAGACCCTCAGGGGCTCCAGCAGAAAGTGCAATATTTGGTTTAAGTGTTATCACTCCTACAATACTGGTTGTCATGCAGAAACCAGCTCTAGTTACACAGCATTCTTTCAAGTTCTTCTTGGAGCATTTCCTTCCGTGGTCATGAAGAATGAAGAAATGGAACCAAGTGGGGCGGTTTAGATCCTCACTTTACGAACAATTTTGACAGGGGATGTGGATCGATTATCTATGGTTTCAGAACTGGTTTGGGATGGTTTTCATTAAAATATCATTTTCGGACTATTTCTCAGACACAGTCTTTGTTCAATGAGATGGCTTTCAGAGCAGGTTATAATGATGCTGGCTCTAAGCAGGATTAACCAAAACAAGGGCATAATGAAGCATGTGTTCTCTGCACCTGGCCGTGATCAGCCTTCCTAGAGCAGTAACCAGGGCTGGGACAGATGAAAGGAACAGACCCTACCTTAAAACATCCTCACCTTGAACAACAGAAACTGCAGTCCCACCCATCATCTGCACCATCTACCTAATGGCAGTGCTCAGACAAAACTAATTAGCACCCCTTTAGCTAAAAATGACTCACTGATTCTGAAGGGAAGAACGGACTCCATCTTCTTTCGCTTCAGTGTCTGGGTCTCAACCCTTCAGCCACAAGAATGCAGTCAATACACTTCCACTGCCTGGGATAGCTGTGTCCATTCTCCATCATGTGCCATTCAGAATTATGGCCATTCAAAATAAATCCTGCAGGTTTGAGTACACAGACTCTCATCACACAGAGTCCTACAATTATACATATGCCACACACAGGGCCCATACATGCACTTGATACATACATGGAATGTCATCACAAGCGTCTGGGGCTTACAAAATAGCAAAACTTTACACAACAGAGTCATTAGACAGCACTTTCCTTAACAGATATAAAAGAGTTTGGTCACCCTAATGAGTCACAAAAATGGTATGCTCCAACTACAATTTCTGTGACTCACCTTGGGCATGGACAGTAGCTCTGTGCCAGCTATGACAGTAAGTTTTGTGTGCCCCTCCAGGTCACAGAACAGGATTTGGAGCTTGCATTACCAGGGGCATGCCCAGGCCTCAGCGCACACTCTAGATTTGAGTTTTGCCAGGTCCAACAAAAAGTTTGGATACCAGTATTACATGAGGTCAGGCACTCAGGATAGTGATACACACCTGTTTACCATGCTGGGGACATTTAAGTCTTATCAACTCCTCTACATTTCCACTTAGTGCCACTGTCAAGGCACACCCATACCATTTTTGTCCTTCCATCTCTTCTGAACCCATCTAGACACTCAACATCTTCCCACAATATTAGGAAACCCTCCATTATTTCCCCACTCTCCATCCTTTTGCCGTTCGCCCACCAATGAAAAATTCCTCCTCACAGCATCCTAATCATCCTGACTAACAGATCACTGAAAACCTTCCAAAGCAAACCAACTCAAACCACTCTAAACCTCCTTTGTGAATAACACTTTCATTTGCTATATACCCATATAGGTAAATTCATCCCTCCCCAGTACAGCCCATAAAGTGAAAATCTGCTTTTGTACCAACCAACTTAAAAGGCTAGACATCCCCATCCACCAAAACTCCACTGTAATTCTCCTAATTGCAATCAGTGTCCTTCCTTCCAAACTTCCCTCAATAACACCTTTTGTACCTTTCTACAATAGCACATGCTACATGCTAATTATATGCCATCGCTCGCTGTTCGAAGGAGGCAAACCCAAAATTAACTCAATTAGATCACCAAAAAGCTAATAATCCAGTGCTCATACCACTCTCCCCTCCACTAAACAAAACAGTGCTTAGTTCCAAACACCCCTGGCACGCTAGTGTTGCCTCAAGTTTCAACCCCCTCTCTCCGACATTCTCATGCCTTCTCTCATAAACCCTCAACACTGCTCTTGTGTCTATCCAGAACAGCATGCATGTCATTCCCTTGAAACCTTACCCACTTTCCAGTCATTCCCATTTTCTGCACCTTAATGTGCCGCCCTTTTCTTTCAATCCTCACCTCTGCACCAAAACAAATTCATTTTCTCATTATCCCCTATTAAACCTTTCAGCCTCTTCTTTTTTTAAATGCATTGCCACCTTTAATTTAAAAAAGATCTCAAAACTCCATTTACTTTCAAATTTCTGCTTAATGACATCACCAAATACCCAGTAGCCTGTTGTGCCTCCCTGTCTGACAACACCTTATCCTTCATAATTACCCCATTACCCATCTTTAATCACCCTCCGATTCACCATTTACAAGCACTAATAGGCCAACTCAGTCAACTATACAGATACTCACACAGCCACTCACTTACTCATACACGCAAAGACAAACCCACTCGCTTACCTATACAAAAACTCACACAACCACTATGTCATGTATACAGTCTCTTATATACCCAGTCACTCTTTTATACACCACTTACACATCTATTCACTTACTCATACAGCCACTTCCACAGCGAGTTATCCGAGTATATATGTTTAACACTCAGTAACTTTTAGAAAACACTCACAATCACTGGATCATGTCATCATTGATGTCATTTGAGAAGTCATCAGTGATGACATTTGAGATGTCATCAGTGATGTCATTTGAGATGCCATCAGTAATGTCACTGACTATGTCAGGAGTGACGTAATAAGTGAGGTCATTAGCAGTGCCCCGTGAGTTAAAGTTAGCTCAGCTAACTATAACTGCTGAATTTATCTGGTTTCGTACAGATGAAATGTCAGCCTAACTATAACATCCCTGAAACATTTGGTTTTTTCAGTGAATGTCTATGGTTTTTTCAATTCTATTTTCTAACTATAACATCCCTGTAACCTTTGTTTTTTTCAGTGAATTTCTAAGGTTGTTTAACTGCTAATTCCTAACTATAACGTCCCTGTAACCTTTGGCTTTTTAAGTGAATTTCAGCCACCACCACATTCAAAACTTATGACTGCAAAATAGATTATAACCAACACACTAAACACATTACTATCTAAATGACTCTTTCATAGCATGTATAACTCCCTTAATATCTTGATAACACAGTGCATAACTGTATCATTGGAATCTGTGACTGCATGCATCACTGTATCGGTAAGTCTCTCATTCACTGTATAAGTATTTGAGTGGATCTGTAACGAACTGTGTAACTGTCTTAGTGCATCTATGAGAGGGTGCATCAGTGTCTCAATGGGTCTGTGATTGGTTGCATGAGTCTGTCAGTTGATCTGTGAGTAGGTGCATGAGTGCCTTTGTGCATTTGTAAGTATAAGACTGTCTGACAGGATCTGTGAGTGGATACGTGAGTGTCTAAGTGGGTGTCTGAGTATGTGAGTGAATGGGTACATGAGTGTCTG
Organism: Calotriton arnoldi; assembly: GCA_963921515.1. Classification (NCBI taxonomy): domain Eukaryota; kingdom Metazoa; phylum Chordata; class Amphibia; order Caudata; family Salamandridae; genus Calotriton; species Calotriton arnoldi. The sequence continues at coordinate 479,631 of CAWUFW010013212.1, forward strand.
AGTGGGTCTGTGAGTGAATGCATGAGTCTCTCAGTGGGTCTATGACTGGGCGCATGAGTGTCGTAGTGGTTCTGTGAGTGCGTGCATGGGCCTCTGAGTGGGACGGTGAGCGGGTGCGTGAGTCTCTGAATGCATAAGTCTCTGATTAGGTCTGTAAGTGGATGTGTGAGTGACTGTATGGGTATGTGAGTGTCTGAGTGGGTCTGTGAGTGGGTGTATGAGTGTCTGAGTGGATCTGTGAGTGGGTGTATGAGTGTCTCAATGTGTCTGTGAGTGAGACCATAAGTCTCTGAGTGGGTGAGTGAATGGGTGCATGCATGAGTGTCTGAGTGGGTCTGTGACTGGGAGGGCAAGTGTATGGGTGGGTCTGTGAGTGGAAGTGTGAGTCTTTGAGTGGGTTTGTGTATATATGAGTGAGCCTGTGAATGAGTGTGTGAGTCTCTGAGTGTATGAGTGTGTGACTGAGTGCATAAGTCTCTAAGAGGGTCTGTGACTGAGTGTGTAAGTGACTGTATGGATGTGTGAGTAGATATATGAGTGTCTGACTAGATCTATGAGTGGGTGTATGAGTGTCTCATTGGGTCTGTCAGTGGGTGTGTGAGTGTCTCAGTGAGTCTGTGAGTATATACATGAGTGTGTGAGTGGGTCTGTAAATGGTTTTGTGAGTCTCTGAGTGGGTCTGTACATGAGTGCGTCACTCTTCGAGTGAGTTTGTAAGTGGATGCATGAGTACCTGAATGAGTATGTGAGTGGGTGCATGAGTATCTGAGTGGGTATGTGACTGAATGAATACATATGTGAGTGGGTATGTGAATGGGTGTATAAGTCTAACCACAAAAAGCTGCTCCTAACTGAATTGCCACTACGAGGTTTGGGATGTATTTGTAAGTGAAGGCATCTCACAAAAAGTAACGGACTGGTCTCACACACCACCTGGTGTCATGCTTCATCATTGACCAGTCCTCGCCCTCTAAAACCTTGGTTTGATGGAGGGCGGGCATACACCTGACGACAGGGATGCACTTCTAAACTAAGTGGGGGCCCATAAACAAAAAGTGTGGTTAAAAGACATTATAGTTATCTTAATCGTGTTTTTAATGTTAAAGGTAACTATATGATATTAAAATCAAGTGACGGTATGTGGGGGAATTAATGTCCCCTATCCGTTATGTGAGAGGTCAACATGTTTCTGCCTTAATGGCCCGCTTGGGTCCAGGGCATTCGTCAGGACCTAAAAAGAACATAGAGGGCTCCGTTCTTACCAGCTAGTGGTAAGAGTAAACCACTGTGTGGGCGTGAGCACTGCCACACTCCACAACTTGATGGCCTCTAATTTCCAAGCCTGTAAAAGAGAAATTGATTGAGAGAAATATATACACTGCCAAACCTTCTAAGTAGTTGAGAACTGAACGCAAAACATGCATTGTTTCAGAAAAACATAAGTGACTACTTATGTGACATGTGACACTCTATTTGTGTACATGAAATCAAATAAAAAAGTGAGAATATAAATCTCACTGTTCTTACCCTAGATACCAAAGCTACTTGCCCCATGGGAGGAGGGAGAGGAAACCCCTGTAGTCAAACCCTGTTGAGAAACCATGGTACACATTTAAAATAATTCTCAATAAGAAAAATAATTCTCAATAAGAAAAATAATTCTCAATAAGAAAAAGAAGAAAAAGGGAAAAAGGTAGATGAAAGATCAGTTTTTTGATCTGTGGCAAAATAAACCTACACATGCAACACCATCTGCCTATCAGGTAATTGAACAACCATACATTCAAACAATTCTCATTCACACCCTTACTGCATCAAGGGAAATTTCCCATGTGGATCCTAGGCGACTGCTCCCGGTCCTCCCTGATGAAGAAATGAGGTAAAGGAGGTCGCGCTTATATATAGTGCACTCTATCACACTAATTATCACCAAATGGTTCACAGGTGCTGATAATAATCATGTGATTTTGGTTTCCTGTGTCACAAGAAAAGGCAGCCTGACCTACCCATGGAGATCGTATGCACATGCTCAGAGTGAACTACAGCTAATCAGTAGGAAAAAGGTTTGTGACTTCCTGTGTCTATTGAAACGAATGCCTGATTCTAAAATGGCCGTGCATGCTTGCAAACAAGGAAACTTTCCTTTTCAAGTTTCTACAAATGCTCAAAGTGAGCTAAATGTACGCGCATGTACAATGCTGTAAATACGCGTATGTTCTATACTGTTTTAAATAGCGCGCGATAGAAAATTGCGCGCGATAAAAATTGTGTTCATCCTCAAAGTGGAGAACAATGAATCTGCCAACCACGGTCAGAAAAAGGGGGGCGTGGGGGGGGGGGGGGGGGGGAGGGAAAGGGGGGGGTTGGTTTGCAGGAATTAACACCTCACCCTTGGGAAAAATAAATAAAAATTTTAAATAAAATTTTTTATTATATAGGGGGTATAGTACTCAAATATGCACAATGAGGGTCTCAATCAGTTAAATGTAGCCTCACAGATTGTCAGTGCTTTATAGAGTGAATCCTAAGGTAAAATAGGCGTGCCCAAAACATGTAGATAATGTGTAGAAATTAAATTAAAGATGGATTTTAGGGATTCCTATTGTCCCATCTGGAGCCATGGTATTTCATCGTTGAGGCCTTGTTGCCAAGAGCGGAGACGAAACACCCATCGTTGTTCCCTCACATGTAGAGCTTTTGTAAGATCAAACTTGCGTTTCTTCATCACTTCTAGGATTGACCATCTTAGGTCTGTGTCATTATGGTTTTTTTCTGTGAAATGACGCGTCAGTTTAGTGTTGTTCTTTTTACATCGGATTGTACTCCGATGTTCACTGATTCGTACCTTGATTTTCCTAGTAGTCATCCCTACATATCTGAGGCCGCAAGGACAGGTTAGGAGGTACACAACATTCTCTGTGTTACAGTTACTGAATCCCTCGTAACTTCCAAGGTTTTCCAGTCCCTATGTCTACCTCCTTGGTGTTAGCGGTGAGACTGCAAGAAGTGCAGTTCCCACAAGAGAAATGACCCACAGGTCGTGGGTGGGTCCACAAGGTCTGCTGTTCTCCATCCTCTCTTGTTGGTGTTTTTGCGTGTACCAATTCATCACGCAGACTCCTGTTCCTTCGGAAGGCAAATAGAGGTGGTTGCCACTGATTGCCTGCACTATTAAGAATGTGCCAGTTTTTCTCACTATTTTTTGTACTGTGTTTGAGGCCGGGGTGAATGTAGTAACGCACACCAGTCTTTTGGTGTCTTCTTTAATTACATCCTCTAATAGAGCTTCTCTTGAATTGTTCCTTGCACGTTTTTTGCTCTTCTCACTATTTTCTTTGGATAATGGCGTTCCAAAAGTTTGTTCTCCAGCTCTCCCGCCTGATCCACATAAGTTGTCATATCGGAACAGTTTCGTCGTATTCGGAGGAATTGGCCTACCGGGAGATTTTGTCTCAAAGCCCTGGGGTGGTAGCTTTCAAAAGAAGTAAACTATTTTTATCTGTGGTCTTGCTATGGACCTTAGTTACAAACCCTTCATGAGTTATGGTAATGTCCAAATCAAGGAAGATTGCGTGGTTCTTATCAATAGTGTGTGTAAATCTGAGATGGTTGTCTATTGAATTAACCCATTGAACAAATTCCATTGCTCTCTCTTCTGTTCCGTGCCATACAATCAGCACGTCATCAATGTAACGCTTCCAAACCTTCAGATGTTCCAGAAATCGGTTATTTGGATTAAGGATGTAGTCTTCCTCAAATTGCTGGACATAAAGACATGCCATACTTGGGGCAAAGGTACTGCCCATTGAAGTTCCGGTGATCTGGTGATAGATGGAATCCTCAAACTCAAAGAAGTTCTCTGTAAGCGCTAATTCAGCACATTCCATCACAAAATGTTGGGGGGTCATGAAATTCCACTCCATATTCAAAAGGATATTTTCCACCACTTCCAAAGTTCTTCTCTGTGGGATGCTTGTATATAGGGCTTCTATGTCCATTGTAATTAATATATCTCCAGATGGGTCTATTTCCAGATCTCGGAGAAGGCAAAGGACATCTTTAGTGTCTCGAAGGTAAGAATGTGATTGCTTCACAATCGGTCTGAGGAACCAATCGCAAAACTGCGAAAGGGGTTCCAGGACTGATCCAATCCCGGATACGATGGGTCTACCAGGAGGAGGGGTCCGGTTTTATGGATCTTAGGAAGCGTATAGAATCTGGGCATCCTAGGATTCTCATTGATGAGGAAGCTGGCTTCTTGTCTGGTAATCCAGTCGTTGGTAAAGGCTTCCTCCACCATGTTCTTAATCCTTGTCATCAGGGGGCCTGTTGGATCATTTCTATGTATGGCATAGCTGGCTGTGCCTGAGAGAAGTCTTTTACATTCCTCTTGATACATCTCCTGATCCATAATCACAATAGCACCCCCTTTGTCTGCTGGTTTTATCACAAGCTCGTGGTTGTTCTTCAAACCCTGTAGTGCCGTACGTTCATTTCTTGTAAGATTTTGAAACCCCTTGGTGCTCTCGAGGTTGATGATATCAATCTCCTTGAGAACTGCTTCCTCAAAGGCTAAAACTTGACAAGAGATATTCTGGGCAGGTGGTTGAAAAGTTGACTTCTTCCTGAGTCCCGTTGTCAATTGTTCCTCAGATCTATCCTCATCTGTACCAAAATAGTCGCGCAACTTGATTTTTCTAAAGAACTGCGACAAGTTCTGTATGAAGTACAAAGGGATCATTCTTGGGTGTCGGGACAAAGCCCAATCCTTTGAAGAGGACACTCTCTTCTTCAGTTGTCAATGTGTGCTTACTAAGATTAACGATATTCGTTAGTCCCTGCTTGTCGAGGGCATATTCGCTTTCCCTTTGCTCCTGGTGACCACCGAGGTGGGTTGTTGGTCCTCCCACTGAACCTTGTATTCCTTCTTTTGTTTGCCTCTGCCTCTGCCCCCGCCCCGGTATAAAAGAAGGCTGGGGGCCTTGTGGAAAACCAAACCCTGGCGGGAAGAAGGGTTGTTGCCAGTACCCAAAGAGGGGGATATTGTTGGGCCATAGGTTGGCGATAGCCTTGTTGTCTGCTCTGCTGTTGTCCTGAGCTCTCGTCACTACTACTGTCACTCCTTTCGTCCCCCGAGCTGAAAGTCCAGTTCAGTGGGGTTGAGTCTGAACCGTTGCCTCCTACCTGCTTGTTGTTGTACAGGTTTATCATAATGTTCATCAGTAATGTATGGGTACACTGTTTCCCTACTAAACTTCTGCACATCTTTCCTAAGTTTAGTTATTTTTGACTGTGTGAGATACTCTTTGTACTCAGTATGGTCATTATTGATTTCTTCAAGTTTTTTCTTAAAGACTGATAACTGCACTGTTGTCTTCAATCTACATTCACTTTGTTGAATTTCAACAAGCAGGGCATCCGCCAGCTGTCTGGCGGTGTTGATAATCAAAATAAGCCAGTCTTTCGTACACTTCCAGGCAATGCACGAACCAATTTATACGAAACTCCTTGTTGTTAAGAAATAACCTTGGTTCATTAGTGACTATGAGTCCTCTCGGTGCGGTGTTCTTTCTAAGGTACTCTGTCATAAACGCCCCATGAAGGGCTGTGCGTATCTGTTCCTTTTTCTTAGTCGACAATGATTCCCATTCGTCAGAATTATTAACTACTTGAGCAACTACTGTTTCGGCTAACAGGGATGGGGCATTGAGGATCTCTGCTAAGACCTCATCCCCAAACGAAAGTTCTATATCCATGTTTGAAGTAGGGTAAAAGGGTAAGTGGGCTGGATCGGTAAGAGATCTGCTCCTCTCAATTTTCTTGAGAAGGATTAGGACTTCACTATATCAGTCCCTTCTTCCAGTCTGATCCCAGAGTGATGCAGTACTTCTTCCTGATATTTGAGTGAAAATACCCCTAATAACGTTCCCACAGCCGTCAGCTGTACAAAATCACAATAACCACAGAAGCCCCAACGTTGTGTGGAGAAGGGGAACGAGAGGCACGGGGGTCTTAGGAGCTGTAGCAGCCTCCAACACTAACAGCTCTAACCACAAAAAGCTGCTCCTAACTGAATTGCCACTACGAGGTTTGGGATGTATTTGTAAGTGAAGGCATCTCACTAAAAAGTAACGGACTGGTCTCCCACACACCACCTGGTGTCATGCTTCATCATTGACCGGTCCTCGCCCTCTAAAACCTTGGTCTTGATGGAGGGCGGGCATACACCTGACGACAGGGATGCACTTCTAAACTAAGTGGGGCCCATAAACAAAAAGTGGGTTAAAAGACATTATAGTTATCTTAATCGTGTTTTTAATGTTAAAGGTAACTATATGATATTAAAATCAAGTGACGGTATGTGGGGAATTAATGTCCCTATCCGTTATGTGAGAGGTCAACATGTTTCTGCCTTAATGGCCCGCTTGGGTCCAGGGCATTCGCCAGGACCTAAAAAGAACATAGAGGGCTCCGTTCTTACCAGCTAGTGGTAAGAGTGAACCACTGTGTGGGCGTGAGCACTGCCACACTCCACAACTTGATGGCCTCTAACTTCTCAAGCCTGTAAAGAGAAATTGATTGAGAGAAATATATACACTGCCAAAACCTTCTAAGTAGTTGAGAACTGAACGCAAAACATGCATTGTTTCAGAAAAACATAAGTGACTACTTATGTGACATGTGACACTCTATTTGTGTACATGAAATCAAATAAAAAAGTGAGAATATAAATCTCACTGTTCTTACCCTAGATAACCAAAGCTACTTGCCCCATGGAGGAGGAGAGGGAAACCCCAGTAGTCAAACCCTGTTGAGAAAACCATGGTATTACATTTAAAATAATTCTCAATAAGAAAAATAATTCTCAATAAGAAAAATAATTCTCAACAAGAAAAGAAGAAAAGGGAAAAGGTAGATGAAAGATCAGTTTTTTGATCTGTGGCAAAATAAACCCACACATGCAACACCATCTGCCTATCAGGTAATTGAACAACCATACATTCAAACAATTCTCATTCACACCCTTACTGCATCAAGGAAATTTCCCATGTGGATCCTAGGCGACTGCTCCCGGTCCTCCCTGATGAAGAAATGAGGTAAAGGAGGTCGCGCTTATATAGTGGCACTCTATCACACTAATTATCACCAAATGGTTCACAGGTGCTGATAATAATCATGTGATTTTGGTTTCCTGTGTCACAAGAAAATGGCAGCCTGACCTACCCATGGCGATCGTATGCACATGCTCAGAGTGAACCACAGCTAATCAGTAGGAAAAGGTTTTGCATGACTTCCTGTGTCTATTGAAACAAATGCCTGATTCTTAAAATGGCCGTGCATGCTTGCAAACAAGAAACTTTTCCTTTCAAGTTTCTACAAAATGCTCAAAGTGGCTAAATGTCACGCGCATGTACAATGCTGTAAATAGCGCGTATGTTCTATACTGTTTTAGAAGCCGCGATGAGAAAATTGCGCGCGATAAAAATTGTGTTCATCCTCAAAGTGGAGAACAAATGAATCTGCCAACCACGGTCAGAAAAAGGGTGGCGTGGGGGGTGGGGGGAGGGAAAGGGGAGGCTGGTTTGCAGGAATTAACACCTCACCCTTGGGAAAAATAAAAATAAAATTTTTAAATAAAATTTTTTATTATATAGGGGTATAGTACTCAAATATGCACAATGAGGGTCTCAATCAGTTAAATGTAGCCTCACAGATTGTGCAGTGCTTTGTAGAGTGGAATCCTTAAGGTAAAATAAGCTGTGCCCAAAACATGTAGATAATGTGTAGAAATTAAATTAAAGATGGATTTTAGGGATTCCTATTGATTCCCATCTGGAGCCATGGTATTTCATCGTTGAGGCCTTGTTACCAAGAGCGGAGAGCAAAACACCCATCGTTGTTCCCTCACATGTAGAGCTTTGTAAGATCAAACTCTGCGTTTCTTCATCACTTCTAAGATTGACCATCTTAGGTCTGTGTCATTATGTTTTTTTCTCTACAGAAATGAGCGTCAGTTTAGTGTTGTTCTTTTTGACATCGGATGGTATCCGACGTTCCACTGGTTCATGACCTTGATTTTCCTAGTAGTCATCCCACACATGTCTGAGGCTTATAGGGGCTTGACAGGTTAGGAGGTGCACACAACATTCTCTGTGTTACAGTTACTGAATCCTGGGAATAACTTCCAAGGTTTTCCAGTCCCTCATGTCCTCTTGCCTCCTTGGTGGTGAGCGGTGAGATCTAGCAAGTGCAGTTCCCACAAGTAGGAAGCGAGCCCTGTGTCGTGGGTGAGGTCCACGGAAGGCCTCTGCTGTTCTCCATCCTCTCTCTTGTTGGTGCTTTTGCAGCTGTACCAATTCATCAACGCAGACTCCTGCTCCTTCCGAAGTGCAAACAGAATTGGTTGCCACTGACTGCCTGCACTATTAGAGAATGCGCCAAAGCTTTTTCTCACTATTTTTTGTACTGTGTTTTGGGTCAGGGTGAATGTGTGGTAACGCACACCAGTCTTTTGGTGTCTTCTTCAATTACATCCTCTACTAGAGCTTCCTGCAAGATTGTTCCTTGCACGCTTTTTTGCTCTTCCTCGCTATTTTTCTTTGGATAATAGGCGTCCCAAGGTTCTGGTCTCCAGCTCTCCGCCTTGATCCACATAAGCTGTCATGCCGGAACAGTTCTGCCGTGATTCGGAGGAATTGCTGGCTCACGGGGGAGATTACTGTCTCTAAAGCCCTGGGGTGGTAGCTTTCAAAAGAAGTAAACTATTTTTATCTGTGGTCTTGCTATGGACCTGAATGAGCAAACCCTTCATGAGTTATGGTAAATGTCCAAATCAAGGTAGAAGATTGCGTGGGGTTCTTATCAATTGTGTGTGTAAATTCTGAGATGGTTGTCTCATTGAATTAGCCCATTGAACAAACTCCATTGCTCTCTCTGTCTGTTCAAGTGCCACACAATCAGCAACGTCATCAACGTACGCTTCCAAACCTTCAGATGTTCCAGAAATCGAGTTATTTGGATTGCGGATGTGAAGTCACCTCAAATTGCTGGACATGAGGCACGTGCCATACTTGGGGCAAGAGTGCTGCTGCCATTGAAGTTCAGGCAGATCTGGTGATAGATGGAATCCCTCAAACTCAAAGAGGACCCTCTGTAGTAGCTTAATTCAGCACTGTTCCATCACAAAATGCTGTGTGGGCTCAGGTGAAATTCACTCCATATTCAAAAGGATATTTTCCACCACTTCCAAGGATTCTTCTCTGTGGGATGCTTGGTATATAGGGCTTCTATGTCCATTGTAATTAATTAGGAAGGCAAAGGACATCTTTAGTGTCTCGAAGGTAAGAATGTGATTGCTTCACAATCGGCCTAGAGGGACCCAATGTCAAAATCATGCGAAGGGGTTCCAGGACTGATCCAATCCAAGGATTCTCATTGATGAGAATCTAGGGATGCCCAGATTCTATTATCGCTTCCTAAGATCCATAAAAACCAGGACCCTCCTCCTGGTAGACCCATCAGTCTCGGGATTGGATCAGTCCTGGAACCCCTTCGCTTGGTTTATGCGTTGGTTCACTCAGACCGATTGTGAAGCGATCACATTCTTACTCTTCGCAGACACTCAAAGATGTCCTTCGCCGGCTTCTCCCGAGATCTGGAAATGGGCTTCCATCTGGGAGATATGTTAGTTACAATGGACATAGCAGCCCTATGTACAAGCATCCCAGCAGAGAAGAACTTTGGAAGGTGGAAAATATCCTTTGAATATGGAGTGGAATTTCATGACCCCCTAACATTTTGTGATGGAATGTATGAATTAGCTACAGAGAACTCTTGAGTTTGAGGATTCCATCTATCACCAGATCACTGAATCTCAATGGGCAGTACCTTGC